>CM046351.1:14756577-15246030 GCA_025403435.1 Artocarpus heterophyllus
ATAAGGAAAGAAAATTAAAGTGCTACATGCCTTGAAACAATAAAACAAATAACCTAATTGATATCTTTTACTGCTCGCAAGTCCGATCGGTGGACTCATAGTCGGTCCTAAGCTGAATTCCACCTAGGGAAAAGAGGTTTTAAAACAAATAAAATATGACCAAAAGGCTTAGTAGGACTAAGTTTGAAATCATTTAATTTAAGCATAAAATTTATCATTTTGGGAATATATCTAGGGCAAACCATAGATATTACCACCATAGTGGCCTAGCTGGGTTTTGGGAACTGCCCCCAAGGTCGCACTCTATACGACCCAATCTCTAAGTATGGCATTATGCCTATTTAAGCATTTCTATAATTTTTGAATCTCATTTTACCAAATCGTTTACATTCATTATGTGGTTTATTATGAATAGCACATCACTCAACAATTTATGAAAACAACTGATAAAAAAATATTTTTCAATCATTCATTGAAAAACATTTTGGAAGAATTCATTTTTAGGCCAAAATCATTCAAAACATGGTTATCAAAGAAGGGGTAAGAGTCCTACTTCAATGTCTTGCACTGATGCTTAACACCGTAGTCCTGACCCGCTATACATTAGCTCCACAGAACCGTAAATGACCTTAAATGTAAGCTAAGTTCAGCAATATCTAGCTTAGGATATTCTACACTACCAAGCTATCTCATGGTGTTTTAGTGTACCTTTGAAGTTTACAAAAGTCATTTTACATGAACAAAGTCTTTAACTAGGTTTAAAACAATGGAAATGGGTGAAAAACATCAAATTTTATGGAGCCCAATTGGCCTGTCGCACATCCTATTCTGGCCTACCGAACTCCATAGTTCGGCCTACCAGTCATACAGGACCAGCCTGCCAAACTGTCCCCAGGTTTGGCCTACTGACAATATGAGTTTGGCATGCCAAACTCATAAGTCTGGCCTATTGATGCTCAAGATCGGCCTATCGAATTGAAAAAAATCTGAGAGGTCTAAGACTTTAAGCCTCGACCTCCCCAAGCCCAAAATCTTAATCTAAACCTGTTTTTTTAGTTCTCTAGCATGGATAATGTTCAAAAATGATAGAAAAACATAATAGAACACATTTAAACAACTTTAAATAGGATTACATAAGAATTTTCAAATATATTCGTAAATGAGAAAAAGGGGAAAAAGTTGATTTTGCTTGCTAGATAGTGGGTTCACATGCTAGATATATTTTTCTTATCATCCCTAGAAGGAACAATAAATTAAATAGGGTTTCTCATTTTAACACATGAATAATAAACAATGTTAGTAAATAATTGGAATTAAACTGGATTTGTTTTGGTGAACTTGTGTGCTCTAGTTTTTCTATCTCATTGAATTTCCATTGATTGTGTTCTTGTTTTGGTTTATTTTTTTTATTGTAAATTGTTCCATTGACACAACCTCAATACAATTTGTCTAAATAAAGCTAGGAACATTATAATTTTAGTAATTTTAAATTAATCCTCAAGGAAATGATACTTTCTCATCATTGTATTGCTTGTTGCGGTTCATATACTTGCAAAAATTAACATCAAGTTTTTGGCATTATTGTTGGCGGTGATGGAGCCAGGATTTTGTCATAGGGGCCATGTATCTTTTTATTAAGATTATTCTAACATATATTAAGAGAAGTGCATATTCTTATCATGCTATTTTTTAGTCCTTTATTATTTTTAAAGCGTGGTTTATAATTAGATTATAAATGTTATATTACATAATAATAATAATAATAATAATAAACAACACAAGTTTCTATATTAAAAATGCCCATTAAAATAATACATAGAGAGTTTACAAACATGATATGGATAATTTCAAGAGTACAAAATATTCCATATGAGTAGCTATCCTAACCATGAATTCATGGAGATTATAGAAGCATCGATAGAAAAAGATTGGACTTTAAACGATTGAGAGTACTAGTTACTTCGTAATATCAGCCATCTCAACACTAGAGTGATTGAATGTAAACATTTTAATAACAACATGTCTCAAAAAATACATGATGTGGAGGAGAGCGGTTATTCAGAACATTAGAAATGTAAAAAAATATGCTATGGGTAAAACCAAAAGATTACAGGAGGAGGTTCAAATCTAGCGGTTGCTTCCTGCTTTCTTTCTACCAATCAAGCTTGGATGTTGCAGTGTTGGACTCTGAATGAATGGTGCATTTTGTCAAGCAGGTCTTCAGCTATTGAAGTAGTAACAAAGACTTGTCTTTCTGACTCTACAATGAAGTTTTGTTCCACAGTGTAGTCTAAAAACTTTAAAATATGATCATAAAAACTATTTACATTCAAAAGACCTGCAGGTTTGGAGTGAATGCCCTACAAATTCCAACTAATAACTACGAATAACTCTTCAAGGGTACCTAAACCATTAGGTAATGCAATAAAAGCATCAGTGTTATAGATCATGTTTTCAAGACATTTAGAGATATCTAAAAATTTCTCTTCCTTACCTATGGTTCTCCCACAGAGGTTCCCTTTAGCTATGAGCTGAAGTACAATCCCTACGACATGGCTACACCTGGAATGTACTTTTGTTATATTCCCTACTAACGCTAACTTGCCTCCCCCATAAGTCAAGTTAATCTTTATACATGTCAAGACTTATCCTAAGTGTTTGGCAGCTTCTAAGTAGACTCTGCCTTTTTCACGACTAGAACCACAAAAGACTGACATGTTTAGTTTTTAATACAGATTGAATCTTTTTTTAACTATTTGATTTTTTTGGGTTTTTGATTTAAGTCCGCTTTCCTAAAACACTAAGTCCTTAATGAGATATTAAAAAAATGGAAATGCCAATGGACTAAGGAGTTATGATAGATAGGTGGTGACATGTTTCTTTATAATCTACACAAAATATTTGCTAGGAAAAAAAGAAGATATGATATGATATTATACAGATAAAAAGTGAGAAAATAAGATATGGACACGTGAGAAAAAGTCAGAAAAAAATTTTAATAAATTTGAAAAAGTAAACATGCAATCAAACCAACTTTTAAAAAACGATACTAGGACAGTGGAACTTTTGACAATTGAAAACAAAATGACAAGAGACAATCTGACATGACTATACAAGTTTTTGACAAACGAGCAGCAAATCTAAAAAGCTGTCATAAGCGACAATTCATTGTAGAACTTTTAAAAAGTAAGACCCATTTAACTGTACACTTTTTTTTGACAATTTTAACACATAATCAGACCGACTTTGACAAATGAGACTCTAACTATACAACTTTTGAAAACTTACAAACAAACAAATAGGCACAAACATGTAACGCATCCGATAAGGTAACATTTTTAAAATAAAACAAACATAGATATTTAAAAAGTACTATAATGATAAAATAAAAACAATTTATTATTTAACACATACTGTGACAATTTAGAAACAAAAAACACTTAAAACACAAATACATTTTTTTGCAGAAAGACTCAAATGACCTCTATGGATTAAAAATTTACTCCTTATTTAATTTTCTTACAAATTGACAAACAAGGTCTTTAAATGCCAGATTCATGAGATGTTATCTTTTAGCATGCAATTTGGGCCAAAGATTAGAAATTGCACATTGGACATATCCACTCGGATGGTTCTGAAGAGAAGCATGGAGATCATCTAAGTTCTTTTTAGAAAGGCCTTCTTTGAAGAAATGGATTTTGTCGTCCCTATTTATAGACACAAATCCAACTGAACGACACTTACCCTCACAAGTCTGTCGTCCACATTTGTTACATCCACACTCGATGGCACAAGCTTTTCTTCTCATCGTACTATAGCTAATACTTATACCTAGAAGGCCAACCCTCTGATTGCAGTCACTTGTATAAATTTTTTCTTTGATCAGCATCCTCACATCATTGGGGATTCCAAAACGCATGAGAATCTATAGTCGAGCGACTCTAGACTTATATTTCTACCTGAGAATCTTTTGGGAAAGTAATGAGAAGCATTTCTTTAGGTGATGATGTTTTGGATCGGTGGAAAACAAAGAAAAAGAAACAAGAAAGAAAGAAAGAAGATCTAAAAAATTAAGAACAAGTTTTGAATTTTAGAGAGAGGGAGAGAATTCTAGAATGGGGGAAGGATTTTAAAAAGAGAGAGCTTGGCAAATCTACTCTTTGATGAATAGTGATAAGATTTATAGACAATGTAAGACACTATGGGCCTGTATAGTTTTGTTCTCAAAATTTTTAGAAATATTTTGCACAATTTTTGAGATAAAAATTTTGAAAACACTGTCAACACAATTCCCAAAAAATTATCCTTTTTCAAAACAAAAGCATTTTCAACTATTTTGAAAACAATACCAAACGACTCCTATGATGCACACTGTGTGGATACTGGACTAGGCTGAAATGGACAAGCCCAACTATGATTAAGATTAATGGGCTCTCTTTGTGCTGATATATTATTATTATTATTAAAAAATATATATATTAAAAAAATTTAAGTCCTAACACATGCGTCGTATTATGTATTTTAAAAGTTTTAGTTAGTTGTCTATTTTTTTTTCAATGATACACGTAGCACATGCAACATATATGTGTATATAATTAACACATGTTGCATTAGCAAAATTCTTCATCTTAAGGATATTGTACATATTACATATATAGGACTTGATGATGCTTCAATTAAAGGTTAATCAGCATTTTTAGCCATTAACGATATTGTATTTCAATTTTTTAAGGGATAATAATATAATTTATAAGGGGTTTAAGGGGTTGCCTAGTGAAGACCCCAATGCACATATCATCATGGTTCTTGTAGTTGGGCGATACTATGAAGTTTAATGGAGTCTCGACTGATGCTATCAGGTTAAGACTATTTAGTTTTTCAATCAGAGACAAGGCTTAGAGTGTTAAACATGTATGCCCTAAGGAGTAAAAATGTAATATGTTTTTGGAGACATTTTTGTCAATAGAGAGTTCATTTGTTATTCAAATACTAAATTGCTGTCCTCTTTATGTTCACATTTGTTGGACGTATGATAAGCAAACAAAAGTATAAAACTATCAGTCTAAACCTTTAGAATCAAGCATATGATGGACAGATTATGTGCAAGACATGATTCTAATATTGACGATCTAAATTATAAGATCCGCAATTAAGGGAATAAAGTTGGGCGCTTTATTCATGCAAAGATTGTTATGTTGTCTATATCCCTAATGGGAGATGGTTTGTCTTAGCCATCGGAGGTGGACTCCATGAATAGAAACATTAGTGCATTGTCATAGGTGATAATGTATTGGATCGGGACGTAAAAGTGTAATTGTTTTGGATTAATAATTAGGTCTTAGCAAATCAATTCACTTTAGACAATCATATGTGTTGTATCTTAATCTTGAGATGAATAATGGGCCCATTGTCTTGACTTATATCTTTTGATATACCAAAGGGTGACATCCACATTTTATGTTGGAAGACATGGTAGTATGTTGGAGGCATGACTCTTGATAGCATAGACTTGTTATTCATAGATATGGAATCCATAGCTCCTCTTTAGGAGTCGTTAATATCCTCTTATATGCGTTATCCTATAATTGAAAAATTGGAGTGCTCAACCATTTGGATATATAGGTTTGACCAAATGGTATACTATCCTTAGATGGCAAGTTTTTCGATGGTGAGTTAATGGATTGTAAGAGAAAAATAATCGGGAAGGTAAGGTAGAATTTATCCTTATGTTGATTATGGATAATCCAATGGAGATACAATGCATTATGTTATGTTATGGAGACTTAGTTATTCAGACTTCGTAATTCTATATAGTTCGAGACTACAGCTCTAAGCTTTTAGTGGAGCAGTGTTAGAGTTAATGATGAAACGTATATCTAGGATATTGGGTGGTTTCATAATTATCTTAAACTTGAACTATATAGGTCCATCAGATCCCCTTTGCTAGCTCATAATAAATCCTGTAACGATAAGGTGTGCTTTTCCAATAAATTGGTGACTTATGTCAAATTATCAAATTAGCTGAAATTTGATATGATTAGATAATTCATGTCTATTTATCGGTTGAATTAATTTTATGAAAAATTAATTCAAGATAAAGTTGTTGAATTATCGAGATCAGATAATTCACGACTGTTTATTGGTTGAATTAATTTTGACTAAATTAATTCAAGATAAACTTGTTGAATTATCAAGAATATTTATTTTCCTAGATATTATCTAGATATGGCTATTTTAATCAGATAACTTCTCTTTTGGGTTTTTTGAATTAAAACTGAGGCTCTATCCTAAGAATCTCAGGTGAAAAATAAAAGATTCGTAGGGATCAAAAATCATAAGTTTAGTAGGCTGATGTTTAAGTTTCACCCACCAATGACGTAAGTTTGGCAGGCCGATCTGCTAGTTCTGCCTATCAACTGAGCGATTCTTGATAACACATTTTAGATGTGAATTTTATTAGACATTGATCCTGATTTGATTTTGATTCTAATTTTTGAGGCTTTACGTTATTTGATAAGGACTAACTCTTTGGCCTAATCTCTATAAATAGGAAGTGAGACTCATAAGTTATTTAGATCAGTTGAGGAATTAAGAGTGAGCACTCTATATTGTGACTCTCTGTAACTCCCTGAGAGCTGTTGTTTACAAATCATGAACCTTTTTTCTAGGTTTCCTCGATTGGTTGGAAGGAGATTCACCGAAGGAAGAGTTGTATGAGTGTGCTTACACATACACCGATCATGGATAGAGAATAGCAAAGAAGGCCGGTTAGTTGAGGTCCTTCTAGAACACACTTCTCTTCGTCGATTTCAAGAGTTCTTTAGCATACACGGTTAGTAAGATCTGCTTAATTTATGCATATAGGGTGTCAAACTTGTACTGTGAAAAATAATCTGGTACAATACTTTTAAAATTCTGTTGCGTACTATTTTTCCAACATAGAGTTGGCTCTATTCTCATCCTTCAAACTACTCCACTACTTGGGATAGCCTTGCTCAAAAATTCTTAGCCAAGTGTTTCCCACCATGTAAGACTATTCAAATGTGGAATGAGATCACCACTTTTAGGCAATATGATAGGGATACATTATCCAAAGCATGGGAGAGATTCCAAGAATTGCTAAAGAGGTGCCCCTACCATGAAGTTTTGAGATGGATGCAAATCTAATCATTCTAGAATGAATTGGATATTAACAATGCAAAATTGGTTGATGGAACTAAAAAAGGTGCCTTGATGAGGAAGATGATTGATGAAAGCTTTAGATGGGTGATGCAGCTAAAAAAGTTGCCTTGATGATGAAGATGATTGATGAAAGCTGCAATTTGTTAGATAGGATGGCATCTCACAACTACAAGTACCTCAAGGAGAGAATATTGACAGGAAAACCAGCCAAAGTGCTTAAAGTTGATGCTTTCATGGCTTTAACAAGACAAGTCACTATTCTATTGAAAGATGGGACACAAGGGATGTAAACTTGGTTCATACTCTAATCCTTTATTGTGAGCATTATGAAGTATATTATCAAAGCATGACTTTTTTGTCTTTGGCAGAACAAGCTCATTGCCTAGGAGATTATAACAATCAACCCAACTCCAACGCTTATCATCCAAGTTCTAGGAAACACCCCAATTTTTCTTATTGAAACATTTAAAATATCTTGAACCTACCTCTGGGATTCCAACAACAGGAGAAAAAAAGCAATTTAGAGGAGATGGTTGCTCAATTTGCATTGAGTATAAAGCAACACATGAATGAAACCAAGTAATATATTGCAAAAATCAGCACTCTACTAAATAGTCAATCAGCAACTATCGATAATCTTGTGGTGCAAATCGAGCAAATTATGAGTTCTCAAGCATAGTCTTTAAGAAAACAAGGTACTCTTCCAAGAGATAGAATTCCAAATTCCAAGGAGTAATGGAAGGCAATCTTTACTATAAGTGGAAAGTAGTTGTAAGATTCGCTAAAAGAGTCTATTTAGAAGAAGAAATTGATTATAGACAAGGATGATATAAAATTTAAAGCTGAGCAAGAAGCAAACAAGTAGGAGTTGCGAACGATAGAAAAGTATGAGCTTAATTCCTTTTCTACAGAGACTGCATAAGAAGAATTTGGATAAGCAACTGACCAAATTTCTTGATGTATTTAAAGAGTTCCATACTAATATTCCATTTATCGATGTTTTAACCCAAATGTGTACTTATGCAAAGTTGATGAAGGACATCCTTTTTAGCAAGTAGAAATTAGAAAACTTTGAGATAGTTACATTAACCAAAGAGTGTAGTGCTATCTTACAAAAGAAGTTGCCGCCAAAGTTGGAGGATCCACGTAGATTTTTCATTCCTTGCATCATTTTGTTGAATCTTATTATAGAAAGTATTATGTGATCTTGCAGCAAGCACAAATCTAATGCCTCTGTCAGTCTTTTAGAAGTTGGGGTTAGGAGAACCAAAGGCCACTATTGTTTATCTTTAAATGGTAGATCATTCCATTAAGGATCCACAAGACATTATTGAAGGTATTTTTGTTAAGGTGGATAAGTTCATCTTTCCTGCAGTTCTTATTTGCTAGATATGGAGGAAAATAGTGACATCCCCGTTATTCTTAGGAGGCCTATTTAGCCTTAGGATGAATGTTAAGTGATGTGTAGGGGGGAGAACTAACTATGAGAGTGTATGATGAGCAAGTCACCTTTAAGATGTTCAAGGAAGGAAAGCTTCTAAGTGAAGAAGAGAGTTACATGAAAGTAGATCATGTGACGAAGATCTAACTTGATAAGCATACATAGAGGCACACATTTGACTCTGGCCAAGAAGGAAGACTCAAAGTTCATAAGCAGTAGTTGAAGCACCACAAGGAGGGGTGTTTTGCACTAGTCATTCCACCCTACATACCACCACTAGTCAATATCGATGATAAAGGCAACGATGATGGTGAGGCCAACTGACTTAGCCCTCGCCTAGGCAAGACCTCTTAAATTAACCTTTTCATCCTTCCATATTAAGGACAATGTTCCTTATTAAGTTTGGGAGAAGATTTTTTAATCCAATTTTACTCTTGTTTTGGATTTTGTTTAATTTAGGTTGTTAGGATTGTGTTAAAAAAAGGTCAAAAAGAAACTAAAAAATATATATTGATGGTCGGGCTTAATAACACCAAGGCCTATGATGAGAATCATTTTGCTTTTTTTCCCTTTTGAAAATTTGATGAATACTATATTTTGTGTGTATGCTTGATTCTTTTCTTAATTTTTGCATTATTGGAGATTTTTTGACTATTAAGTACTTAGTCTTGAACTGTTGATTGTGTTGGTGTCCTATAGAATGCTTATGTGTTTTAAGTTTTTCTTCTTTTTTTTTATCTCTTAAGAACAATAGAATTTGTTTAATTGTTACTTGAGGCAAAACCCTAGGCTACACCATGTCAAGGAGATGATTTAGACCATTTTTATACAATTTGGAATTTTCGAGCTAACCTGTGCATAAAATACCCTTAGTTTGCCCCTTTTGAGCTTGTATGGACATTTTCTTTATTACCCACATTCTTACCTCAATTTGAAATAATAACAAGTCCTGGTGCATCCTTTACTCAAGTGCATACATTCATTCTAGAGAAACATTAAGGAGCTATGAAAAGATTGTTAAGGAGGATGGGACGAGCTCGAATTTTGGTTATTTTTATTCAAAAAAAAGGGAAGTACCCCACCTCATGATCATTCATGTAAAGTGATAGATTGGAATTTTTAGTTATCCCAGCTTATGCATTTTGTTAGTTTTTATTTGCATATTTACTGGGTTGATTTAAATTTGAATTAGATTTAGTAATTGTGATTTAATTTTTTTATGTTAGTCTTTGTTTTTATTCTACTACTCATCGATTTGTTCTTTTATTTTCAGTTATTAAAAGTAGTAGAATGCCATTGAAAGATAAATGATTGAGTTTTGGAGCACAAAAGAGGCGAATCCAGAGCTAATAGGATCAACTATTGGCATTGTAATAACATTTATTCCTTGTTCCAATGCTATTTGGAGGAAATCTACCTAAGTAAGACCAAACCCAAGCACTGTAGTGAGATTTCTCTCGCTGTAGTGCCTAAAGAAATTTTGCTTAGCACTGTAGCACTTGAAAAATGCACTATAGTGTTCGCCCCTGCTTTAGAAATCCATGCTCCTTGTTTTGAAGTTGCAGTAAGAATTTCTTTGCTACAGTGCCAAAACATGCTAACACCCCTATTAAGAGTGTGCACAACTCTCAAAAAGGATAGATATAAACGCCTACTACACTAGGGTTTTTAGGAAGGGGACACACTAGGAACCACATCTTTTGGAGCAAAAAAACCCAATTTTTTGGAGATTGGGAGGCACAAGATCAAGGGCTTTTAGGAATTCCATGGAAGATTGATAGAAGAATTGAAGATTAAAGATTCAAATTCATCATTAGTTTCTTTTCAGCCTTCTTTTTTGTATTTATTATCCTTGATTTTTTTGTTGAACAATGTCTTCATTTATGGGCTTGATTATGTTGTTCATTGACATTATTAGTGGTTAGACTCTCTTTCTAGGGCCTTGATGCTATTTTATTCAAAGTATGCTTGGGTCATTGATTACTTGTTAATGAATGTCATCTCAAACTTTGTGGTGGTTAAGGATGGAGGTCAGCACAACACGATTATTTTGAGGCCAACCTTGAGGGCCCTAAAAGCGATCACCTTCATTTATCATCAGAAGGTGAAGCTTCCCACACCAAATGGAGTGGACGATATAAAGGGACATCGATAGAAGTCAATACTCATATATTTTGATGTAGTATACGTATATGTAGGCCCCAAAAGGAGGAATTACAAGTATAGGGCCAGCTGAGGACTTGATCAAGGTGAAAGTGGACAAGCGACATCCATCAAGTGCATTATTCTTTGTCATTCTTTATTATATTTATTTATTACTCTTTTAAGTCCTCTAGTGTTTTTATTATGTTTTTGTGTTTTGAAGAATTTTGTAGTGATGGAACAAAAAGTAGGTGAAAAGGAGGATTTGGAAACTTTAAAAAAATATATTTTTGTGTTTGGACCAATACTAGGTGCCGTAGCCAAGAAAATTAGCATCAGTTTAGAAGCCAAGGCTAAGGAGCCATAGTGCCATTCTAGTGTAGCAAAGGCACCATGGTTAGGGTGGAAACTAGCATATCAGATTTCTTGTAGTGTTGCCACACTAGAAAGTTAAGGCCGTAGAGCTGTGACGCACTATTACCCAATTTTGTGGTCTAAAGATCTCTTTACTTCCCTATTTCAACCCTAATTTTAGAAGCCTATAAGTACATCTATTAGACATGTATGCCCTAAGGAGTAAAAATGTAATAAGTTTTTGGAGACATTTTTATCAATAAAGAATCTATTCATTGTTTATATACCAAATATTGTCCTCTTTACGTTCATATTTGTTGAATGTATGTTAAGCAAGTAATAGTCTAAGACTGTTGGTCTAAACCTTAAGAACTGGACATATGATGGACAGATTATGCAGAAAACACGATTCTTAAGGTGATGGTCTAAATCGTAAGATCCACAATCGAGGGAATAAAGTTGGGCACTTTATTCATGTAAAGATTGTTATGTTGTCTATATCCCTATTAGGAGATGGTTTGTCTTGACGATTGGAGGTGGACTCCATGAATAGAAACATTGGCACGTTGTCATAGGTGACGATGTATTGGATCGGGACATAAAGTGAATTGGTTTGGATTAATAATTTTGTCTCAGTAAATCGATTCACTTTAGACAATCATTTGTATTGTATCTTAATCCTGAGATGAATAGTGGGCCCGTTGTCTTGACTGTCTTTTGATGTACCAAAGGGTGACACCCACATCTTAATAGTGGTATGCATGCTGGTACATTGGAGGCATGACTCTTGATAGCGTAGACCTATATTCATAGATATGGAATCCATAGCTCCTCTTTAGGAGTAGTGATATCCTTTTATATGCATTATCCTGTAATTGAAAAACTGGAGCTCTCGACCATTTGGATACATAGGTGTAACCAAATGGTATATTGTCTTTAGATAGTAAGTTTTCTTATGGTGAGATAATGAAACGTAAGATAAAAATAATCGAGAAGGTAAGACAGAACTTGTCCTTAAGCCTATTATGGATTATCATATGGGGATACGATACACTATGATATATCATGGAGACTTAGCTATACGGGCTTCGTAATTCTATGTAGTTCGAGAGTGCAGCTCCATGCTTTTAGTAGAGTAGTGTTGGAGTTGATAATTATGAAATGTATATCTGGGATATTTGGTTTCATAATTATCCGAAGCTTGAACTATATAGGTCCATTTGGTCCCCTTTGCTGGCTCACAACATCCTATAACGATACGACGTGCTTTTCCACCAATTGGTGACTTATGTTAGATTTATGAGATTGGTTAAAACTTGAAAGAATCAAATAATTCAAGTATGTTTATCGGTTGAATTAATTTTGTGATAAAATTAATTCAAGATAAACTTCTTGAATTATTGGGATCAGATAATTTTTGTCTGTTTATTGGTTTATTTAATTTTGAATAAATTAAATCAAGATAAACTGGTAGAATTATTAAGAATTCATTTATTTTCCTAGAGATAATCAAATAAAGTTGTTTTGATTAGATAACTTTTCTATTGAGTTATTTGAATTAAAACTGAGACTTTATCCTATAGAATCTTGGGTGAAAAATAAAAGATTTGCTGAGGTATTTTTTTGACAGTTTGGCCTGTCGATCCTCATGTTCGGCCTGTAGATGGGGCCTGTTCGGCCTACCGATTATCTTGATCTACCTGCCGATGAGCGAAGGATAAGATCACGCATTTTTACGTAGATCTTATTAGATATTGATCTGAATTTTATGCTGATTCAAATTTTGAGACCTAATCTAACAAGGACTGACCCTAGATCCTACCTTTATAAATAGGGAGTAAGTCACATAAGTTATTTAGATCAGTTGAGAGATTAAGCGTGATACTCTGCTGGTGAGAATGTGGAAACTGCCTGAGAGCTCTTATTCATAAATCACAAACACTTGCTTTGGGTTCTCTCAATTGGCTGGAAAGAGAGTCACCTAGTGGAAGAGTTGTATCTGTGAGCCCACACTCACTTCGATCGTGGATAGAGAATAGCAAAGAAGACCAATTAGTTAAGGCTCTTCTAGAACGTTACTTCTCTTCATTGATTGTAGGAGCTTTTCGGCATATAAAGGTTAGTAAGATCTGGTTAATTTATGTATATAGCATGTCAAACTTGTGTTTCATAAAATACTCTGATATAAAATTTTTCAAATTCCATTGCGTACTATTTTTCCAACAATTGGTATCAGAGACATGGTTTTTACATAAATTTTTGAGTTTGTGATCATGCTATATGTACAAATTTTGTGATCTTAATCTCTCCTATGCTTGAATTTAATTTTATAGAGAGTTGGCACTCTAGGTTTCTATATATTTTATATGTTGTCATGGATTATATGGTGAATGTTCATTAGTTAATTATGGTTGATTAAATAGTTATTTAATTATTTAATAATTAATTAATTTATACCAGTTGTGGTTCCTTAGAGGTTAGAATATGTATCTAGGTTTTTCATGTAATTAGATGGCGGACTATCATCTTCGTCTAGGAATTATTATTTATTTTTAAGTTTGTAAAAATTTTGTAATTAAATAATCATTCGGAGAAGATGGATCTAGAAGATGAATCTAGAAAATTGATGATGGCTCTCCAAGGTATTTCCTGAGTCTCTAATTTTATGTTTTTGAATTGTTGAAAATAAAATTGATGAATTGCATTTAAAATTGTATTTTCTAGAATGGGAGATTTCTACTCGGTTGGCATGCCGAACCCTCCAGTTCGGTAGGCTGATGGTCACAGATCGGCAAGCCAATCACCCAGATCGCCCTACCGAACGAAAGTTGGAAAATTTCCAAAAAAGGTGTAGTTTTTTTGGTGCAGTTTTAATTTAATTTTTGAGACAATTCTGAGAAACATTAAATTTGGATATGACTGGAAATATGAAGTATTCGATTCAGACGGGATTGAAGACTTGAATATGGGTATTACATGAAGAAGGATACAGCTTGAGGATTTAAGGATAATGAATCGATAATATGTCTCGATTATTCTCTTGTAATCTTAGTTTTCTATTCTCTAGG
Organism: Artocarpus heterophyllus; assembly: GCA_025403435.1. Taxonomy (NCBI): domain Eukaryota; kingdom Viridiplantae; phylum Streptophyta; class Magnoliopsida; order Rosales; family Moraceae; genus Artocarpus; species Artocarpus heterophyllus. The sequence continues at coordinate 14,770,765 of CM046351.1, forward strand.
GTGGAACCATAATATTACGGTTATTTATTATTTTTCTTGTAGCTTTGCTTGTCTACATTATAATATGATTTGCCATGTATATTGATAACATGTCATATAGAATAGGGAGTGCCACTCATATTAAAATTGTTCATGCATGATTTTAAAATAAAACCTTGATTTCAAAAGATTGAGTGGGAGAAGGTTTTTGAAGAGAGGACCTAAGGCCTCCATCGTTGGTCCATAGGCAGAACATGGTGGTCTTGACCCTTAGGAAAGGGGTGCTTTGAAAACTTCTTAACTGTAAGTAGAGACCAGGGACATCTGTAAAGGAGCACATGATGTTGGTCATGGGGTACCTCGCTGAGGCTGAAACCAATGGAGCTGACATCGATGTTGAAACTCATATGACTATGGTCTTTGAGACTCTGTTAAATGAATTTAGTCCATTTAGAGGTACTTTTAATTTAAGCAATAGACGGGCTATGACCTTAACAGAAATAATGAAATAATTATAGGAGTTCGAACTGTTGATCAAGGAGTCTCCGGCGGGTGGAGAAGCCAACATGGCAGTTGCTTCTAGTTCCAATCACAACTCTCAGAATGGAAAGAAGCAACAGGCCAAGAACATGAAGTCTTCTATTTCTGCTAGCACTAAGAGTAAGAAGAAGAAGAAGAAGAACCCGAAGAAGCTTAAGTGCTTCTTCTGCAGGAAGGTCGGGCACATAAAGAAGCATTGCAAGGATTTCCTTTCCAAAGGAGGTAGGTGTGATCTTCTGTATTTAGAAACTTGTTTAGTTGAGGAATCCAATGACATTTGGGTCATAGATTCCAGTACAACTAATCATGTTTATGTTTCTCTACAAGTGTTCAAAGAAACGAGAAGTCTGCTACATGAAGACTTCACGCTTTGGATGGGCGATGGATCCTTGGTCTCAACAGAAGCAATGGGAGACGTCCATCTTTATTTTGATAATTATAGGAATTTATTTTTGTAAGATTGTTTTTATGTTCCAAAATTTAAAATGAATTTAATTTCTGTAGTTTGTTTATTCAAAGACTCCTATCTGGTTTCTTTTAATGATAAAGTGGTGATTTGTAAAAACAAATCTTTTATCTGTTCTAGATGGATGCAAAATAATCTATATTTTATCAAACCTAAGATGGACTTATTACTTAATGCTGAGATGAATGATAATAACTCAAAAAGACTTAAAACTTCTCACTCTAATAAGACTTATCTTTGGCATTTACGCCTTGTTCATATTAACCTGAATAGGATTAAAAGGTTGGTAAGGGATGGACCTTTAAGTCACTCAAAGGTGAAATCTATACCTCAATGTGAATCTTGTTTGGAGGCTAAAATGACCAAAAGACCATTCGAGTCTAAGAGCAATAGGGCTAAAGGGGTTCTAGAACTTGTGCATAGTGATGTTTGCAGATCGATGAACATGCAAGCATGAGGAGGGTATGAGTACTTCATCACTTTTATTAGTGATTACTCAAAATATGGGTATGTGTACCTGATGCACCACAAAAGTGAAAGTTTTGACAAGTTCAGGGAGTTTCAGGTTGAAGTGGAAAAGCAATTGGGTAGACCCATAAAGGCACTTCGATCCGATCGAGGTGGAGAATACCTTTCTGATGAGTTATTGGGACACTTATTAGGAATGGAATCTTATCCCATTTGACTGTGTCGGGCACTCCATAGCAAAATGGCATAGCGGAGAGAAGTAATAGGACTTTATTGGACATGGTTAGGTCCATGATGAGTTATTCATCATTGCCTTCATTCTTTTAGGGATATGTACTACAAACCGCATGTTATCTTTTGAACAATGTGCCTTCAAAATCGGTCCCTAAAACCCCTCACGAGTTGTGGACGGGTAGGAAGACATCCTTAAACCATATTCGCATATGGGAATGTCCGGTTCATGTCCTGTTTAAGGATCTGAATAAGTTGGAAGCATGTTCGGAAGTTTGCGCGTTTGTAGGATATCCAAAAGGTACTAAAGGGGGTTATTTCTATAACCCAAAGGAAAATAAAGTCGTGGTTTCAACTAATATAACTTTCCTTGAGGAGAGTTACATAGACGACTTTAAACCTCGAAGCAAAGTGGTGCTTGAGGAGTTAAGGAGTGATCTGATCACTCTGCAGGTTTCGAATGAAACCATTCCGATCAATGTAGAAAAACCAAGCAAACTTGAACAACAACCTAAGGGGCTTCGGCATAGTGGGAGGATTGGGCGTCAACCTGAGAGGTATATGTTCAATGGGGAGGTCTTTTTGGTTGAACTGGATGAACATGACAAGGATCCTTATACTTACGTAGAAGCTATGGAGGATGTTGGTTCAAAACTCTGGACAGAGGCCATGAACATTGAGATGAAGTCTATGGAGACTAATCAAGTCTGGGAGTTTGTCGAACTTCCCAAAGGGGTAAAACCCATAGGGTGTAAGTGGATTTGCAAGAGGAAAAGAGGAATGGGTGGAAAGGTCAAAACCTTTAAGGCTAGACTTATAGCTAAGGGTTATATGCAAAAGGAAGGAATTGATTATGAGGAAACCTTTTCACCTGTAGCCATGCTTAAGTTCATTCGGATTCTCTTGTCCATAGCTGCCATTCTCGACTATGAGATTTGGCAGATGGATGTCAAGACGGCTTTTCTGAATAGCTATCTTGATGAGTCCATTTGTAACACTCGCTTATTTTACGTAACGGATAATGTTATATTAGTGACAATGTTAAGCATTTTATTCCATAATGATTCATGATATTGTTGTCACTAACCAATTATTCTAAGTGTTATGACAAGTAACGATCACGTAGAATTGATGTGCTTAAGTGTTCATGTTATTTACACTGTATGTTTATTTATGATTCATTAATGATTTAAATGTTATGATGTATTCTAGTATGTAAGGATAGTTCGGTAGGTCGAACCTTCAAGTTCGGTAGGCCGAATTGCCCCTCGAGCATTGGCAAGTCGATGGAAAGCATCGGTAAGCCGAACTTTGTGGAATCGGTAGGCCGAAGTGAGGAATCGGCAGGCTAAAGATGGCTATCGAGCAATCAATAGTAATCTCTCCAAATTTTGTGATTGAGATAATTACAATGATTGGTTATGATTGGATGATGATTTGTGATTGATCGGCTTATTTTTTGATTGATTGCTTTAAATTTGGTAAAGAAACCATTGACTTTGCATTGATTTGAGTTAATTGATATGGTTTCCCATTTTAAAATTGGTGAAGTATGGTAAGCTTTTCTAAATGATTTGACTTTCCCCAATTTCCTCTCCATTTACACGTGAATAGCCTCAATTTTAGTCAGAAAATTTTTTACTTAATAGAAAGTTTTGAGTCCTTTTACGTTATATTTCTCTCTCTTTTTTCTCTTAGACGTTTTCTATCTCTCTCCTCTCTCTCTTTCACCTTCTTTTTCTCGTTCTCTTCCTCAATTCTCTTGCAAATATTTGAGAAATATTGAGTTTTCTTTGGTCGAATTTGAAGAAAGTGGATAAGAATTTATTTTTTTTAAGGTGAGAACTCATTTTTTGGTATTTCTGAAAAGTATTTCTCCTCCTCAATCTGACTACAATAACTTTGTCTAGGCATTTTATTTTGTTCTGAAATTTTAATATGATGTTCATATATGTGTTATGTAAAGTTCCTCCAAGTTTCATGTTATTTCGATATTTCTATAATATGTTATGAATTTTCTTCTCTCTACCACTCACAGTAAATTAATGCTGATTGAATACGTCGCATGAAAATATGAGTTTTGTTCATAACGCAAATGAATGTTATTTTGCATGAAATTGGGCAAATATGTTTATGTTAGACATGTATGCTCTAAGGAGTAAAAATGTAATACGTTTTTGGAGACATTTTTATCAATAAAGAATTTATTCATTTATATATACCAAATATTGTCCTCTTTACGTTCATATTTGTTGAATGTATGATAAGCAAACAGTAGTCTGAGACTATCAGTCTAAACCTTAAGAATTGGGCATATGATGGGATGATTATGCGGAAGACACAATTCTTGGGGTGACGGTCTAAAACATATGATCCGCAATCGAGGGAATGAAGTTGGGCGCTTTATTCATGTAAAGATTGTAATGTTGTCTTTATCCCTTTTGGGAGATGGTTTGTCTTGACCATTGGAGTTGGACTCCATGAAAATAAACATTGGCACGTTGTCATAGGTGACGATGTGTTGGATCGGGACATAAAGTGAATTGATTTGGATTAATAATTCTGTCTTCGCAAATCGATTCACTTTAGCCAATCATTTGTATTGTATCTTAATCCTGAGATGAATAATGGGCCCGTTGTCTCGACTTTTGTCTTTTGATGTACCAATGGGTGACTCCCACATTTCTATAGTGGCATGCATGTCGGTACGTTGGAGGCATGACTCTTGATAGCGTAGACTTGTTATTCAGAGATATGGAATCCATAGCTCCTCTTTAGGAGTAATGATATCCTCTTATATGCATTGTCCTGTAATTGGAAAACTGGAGCGCTCAACCATTTGGATACATAGGTGTAACCGAATGGTATACTATCTTTGGATGGTAAGTTTTCTAATGGTGAGACAATGGAACGTAAGATAAAAATAATCGGGAAGGTAAGACAGAATTTGTCCTTAACCCGATTATGGATGATCATATGGGGATGCGATACACTATGATATGTCATGGAGACTTAGCCACACAAGCTTCGTAATTCTATAAAGTTCGAGAGTGTAGCTCCAAGCTTTTAGTGGAGTAGCGTTGGAGTTGATAATTGTGAAATGTATATCTGGGATATTGGGTTTCATAATTATCATGAGCTGAACTTTATAGGTCCATTTTGGTCCCCTTTGCTAGCTCACAAAATCCTGTAACGACACGGTGTGCTTTTCCAATAATTGGTGACTTATGTCGGATTTATCAGATTGGTTTAAAATTTATAAGAATCAAATAATTCATGTCTGTTTATCGGCTGAATTAATTATGTAAGAAAATTAGTTCAAGATGAACTTGTTGAATTATTGCGTTCGGGTAATTCTTGTCTGTTTATCGGTTGTTTTAATTTTGGACAATTAGAACAAGATAAACTTGTAGAATTATTGTGAATTAATTTATTTTCTTAGAGATTGTCTTGATAAAGTTTGTTTTGATGAGATTTCTTTTCTATTGGGCTATTTGAATCAAAACTGAGACTTTATCCTTTAGAATCTCGGGTGAAAAATAAAAGATTCACGGAGATTTTTTCTCGGCAGTTCGGCCTGCCGGATGACGTGTTTGGCCTGCCAAACTGACCTGTTCGGCTTGCCTATCAGAAAGTTCGGCCTGCCGACCGATGATAGTTAAGATTACGCGTTTTCACGCATATCTTATCAGATATTGATCCAAACTTGATTCTATTTTGATTTTTTGAGACATAATCTGATATGGACTGACCCTATGACCAATAGGTATAAAAAGGGAGTGAGTCTAATGATTTACTCAGATCAATTTGAGAGATTAAGAGTGATACTCTTATAGTGAGCATCTGAAAACTCCCTGAGAGCTTTTTGTTCACAAATCACGAACACTAGCTTTGGGTTCTCTCTGTTGGTTGGAAGGAGAGTCACCGGTGGAAGAGCTGTACGTGTGAGCCCACGCTCACTCCGGTTGTGGATAGAGAATAGCAAAGAAGACCAGTTGGTTGAGGCTCTTTTGGAACGTTACTTCTCTACACAGGTCGCAGAGATTCTTCGGCACACTAAGGTTAGTAAGATCTGTTTAATTTATACATATAACATGTCAAACTTGTGTTTTGGAAATTACTCTGATGAAAAATTTTTAAAATTCCGCTGCGCACTTTGTTTCCAACAATTGGTATTAGAGCCGAGGTTTTTACATAAATTTGCAAGTTTGTGATTATGTTATATGCATAAATTTTGTGATCTTAGTCTCTCCTATGCTTGAATTGAATTTTATAGAGAGATGGCACTCTAGGTTTCTATATAATATATAAATGTTGTCATGGATTATATGGTGAATGTTTATTAATTAATTATGGTTGATTAAATTGTTGTTTAATTATTTATTAATTAATTAATACCGATTATGGTTCCTTAGAGGTTAGAATGTTTATATAGGTTTTTCTTGTAATTAGATGGCGGACTATCATCTCCGTCTAGGAATTGTTATTTAATTTTTAATTTGTAAGAATTTTGTAATTAAATAATTATTCGGAGAAGACGGAGCGAGAAGTCGGATCTTAAAGATTGATGATGGCGCCTCCAGGTATTTCCTGAGTCTCTAATTTTATGTTTTTGAATTGTTGAAAATAAAATTGATGAATTGCATTAAAATTGCATTTTCTGGATTAAGGTTTCTTCTGCTCGGTCGGCATGCCGGACCTCACAGTTCGGCAGGCCGAAGGTCACAAATCGGCAGGCTGGACGTACGGTCCGGCAAGCCGACAGTGGGGTAGAAATTTTGGTGCTCTGCCGGCAGGCCGAACCACCATGATCGGCAGACCGATCACCCAGATCGGACTACCGACCGAGAGCTGCCAGGTGTCCAGAAAAGGTGCAATTTTTCCAATGCAGTTTTAATTTTATTTTTGGGACGATTCTAAGAAACATTAAATTTGGATTTGACCGGAAACATGAAGTGTTCGATTCATACGGGATTGAAGACTTGAAGATGGATATTTTATGAAGAAGGATACAGATTGAGGATTTAAGGATGAAGAATCGATAAATGTCTCAATTATTCTCTTGTAATCTTAGTTTTCTATTCTCTAGGATGGAACCATAATATTACGGTTATTATTATTATTATGCTTATAGCTATGCATGATTGCTTTGCTTGTCTGCATTATAATATGATTTACCATGTATATTGATAACATGCCATATAGAATAGGGAGTGTCGCTCATATTAAAATTGTTCATGCATAATTTTAAAATAAAACATTGACTTCAAAAGATTGAGTGGGAGAAGGTTTCCGAAGAGAGAACCTAAGGCCTCCATCGTTGGTCCATAGGAAGAACATGGTGGTCCTGACACCTAGGAAGGGATTTCTATCATGTACCAGATTGGATCTCTGAAAGGATAAGGTATTTTAGTATGATTTATGGTTGCACACCCCTAGGTGGTGATTATAAATCGTGGATAAAATATTGAAATGGTGGTTATACACTCACGTTAATTTTATTATTAACCTCCCCTAGGAGCTCTGTTAATAAAATTAATGGACAAAGAAACGATTATTAGTATATGCTGGATCATACGGGTCCTGGATGGCATATATTAATCAGGAGGGGATCCGTGTTCCTGATTGAATTTGGCATGACTCCCCTAGGAGCTTGTTGAATTCTGAGTTGGGAATTATCGTTGTAAGGTTGTGATATTTTCAAGGTTTTGACACATAAACACATTTGTATGATTTTACATGATTGTGTTATCTTACTAAATTATTATTTATGTTTGCTTATGTTTGGTATATGATTCTTTATTGCAGATTGAAAATGTCTAAAAACGTTTTATCATTGATACTTGACAAAAACCAATTAACTGGTGAGAACTATAACGATTGGAAACGGAACCTGGACATCGTCCTTTCCTTTGAGAAACTGAAATATGTTCTGACAACTCCTTGTCCTCCCGAGCCTACGGGAGACTCAACTAATGAGCAATTCCAAGCGTACGATCTCTGGAAAGATGCTAATGATCAGGCCCGCTGCTATGTTATGGCTAGCATGAACAATGTGCTGCAGGCTCAACATCAGGATTATGAGACTACGAAGTAGATCTTGGATAATCTTGAGGACATGTTTGGAGGCCAAGCCATAACAAAGCTGCAAGGGGCGCTTCGGAAACTCTTAAACTGTAGACAGAGACCGGGGACATCTGTAAAGGAGCATATGATGTTGGTCATGGGTTACCTCGCTGAGGCTCAAACCAATGGAGCCGACATCGATGCTGAAACTCAGATGACTATGGTCTTTGAGACTCTGTCTAAGGAATTTATTCCATTTAGAGCTACTTTTAATCTGAGCAATAGACGGGATATGACCTTAACAGAACTGATGAAACAGTTACAGGAGTTTGAACTGCTGATCAGGGAGTCTCATGCTGGTGGTGAGGCCAATATGGTAGCTACTTCTGGTTCCAATCCTAACTCTGGGAATGGAAAGAAGCAACGAGCCAAGAGTGGTAAGTCTTCTATTCCTGTTGCTACCAAGAGCAAGAAGAAGAAGAAGAAGAACCCAAAGAAGCTTAAGTGCTTCTTCTGTGGTAAGGTCGGGCATATAAAGAAGCATTGCAAGGACTTCCTTTCCAAGGGAGGTAGGTGTGATCTTCTATGTTTAGAAATTTGTTTGGTTGAGGAATCCAGTGACATCTGGGTCATAGATTCCGGTGCAACTAATCATGTTTGTGTTTCTCTACAGGGATTCAAAGAAACGAGAAGTCTACTTCATGAAGACTTAACGCTTCAGATGGGAGATGAATCCTTGGTCTCAGCGGAAGCAGCGGGTGATGTCCATCTTTACATTGATAATTATAGGAATTTAATTTTGAGAGATTGTTTTTATGTTCCTAAATTTAAAAGGAATTTAATTTCTGTATCTTCTTTATTTAAAGACTCCTACGTGGTATCTTTTAATGAAAAAGTGGTGATTCGTAAAAATAAATCTTTTATCTGTTCTGGATGGATGCAAAATAATCTATATTTTATCAAACCTAAGATGGACCTATTGCTTAATGCTGAGATAAATGATAATGACTCAAAAAGACTTAAAATTTCTCATTCTAATAAGACTTATCTTTGGCATTTGCACCTTGGCCATATTAACCTGAATAGGATTCAAAGGTTTGTAAGGGATGGACCTTTAAGTCACTTAAAGGTGGAATCTATACCTCAATGTGAGTCTCGTTTGGAGGGTAAAATGACCAAAAGACGATACGGGTCTAAGGGCAATAGGGCCGAAGGGGTTCTAGAACTTGTGCATAGTGATGTTTGTGGACCGATGAACATCCGGGCACGAGGAGGGTATGAGTACTTCGTCACTTTTATTGACGATTACTCAAGATATGGGTATGTGTACCTAATGCACCACAAAAGCGAAACTTGTGATAAGTTCAGGGAGTTACGGGCTGAAGTGGAAAAGCAATTGGGTAAACCCATAAAGGCACTTCGATCTGATCGAGGTGGGGAATACCTTTCTGATGAGTTCTTGGGACACTTGTTAGAGAATGGGATTTTATCCCATTTGACTGCGCCGGGCACTCCGCCGCAGAATGGCGTAGCGGAGAGAAGGAATAGGACTTTGTTGGACATGATTCGGTCCATGATGAGTTATTCATCATTGCCTTTATCCTTTTGGGGATATGCACTACAAACCGCATGTTATCTTTTGAACAATGTGCCTTCAAAATCGGTCCCTAAAACTCCTCACGAGTTGTGGACAAGACGGAAGACATCCTTAAACCATATTCGCATATGGGGATGTCCAGCTCATGTCCTGTTTAAGGATCCAAATAAGTTGGAAGCACGTTCACAAGTTTGCGTGTTTATAGGATATCCAAAAGGGACTAAAGGGGGTTATTTTTATAACCCAAAGGAAAATAAAGTCGTGGTTTCAACTAATGCAACTTTCGTTGAGGAGAGTTACATGAACGACTTTAAACCTCGAAGCGAAGTGGTGCTTGAGGAGTTGAGGGGTGATCCGTTTACTCCAGAGGTTCCGAATGAAACCATTCTGATCAGTGTAGAAAAACCAAACAAACCTAAACAACAACCTCAGGGGCTTCGACGTAGTGGGAGGATCGGGTGTCAACCTGAGAGGTATATGTTCATTGGGGAAGTCTTTTTGGTTGAACCGGATGAACATGACAGGGATCCTTATACTTACGCAGAAGCTATGGAGGATGTTGATTCAAGACTCTGGACAGAGGCCATGAACATAGAGATGAAGTCTATGGAGACTAATCAGGTCTGGGAGCTTGTGGATCTTCCCGAAGGGGTAAAACCCATAGGGTGTAAGTGGATCTACAAGAGGAAAAGAGGAGTGGATGGAAAGGTCAAAACCTTTAAGGCTAGACTGGTAGCTAAGGGTTATACGCAAAAGGAAGGAATCGATTATGAGGAAACCCTTTCGCCTGTAGCCATGCTTAAGTCCATCCGGATTCTCTTGTCCATAGCTGTCGCTCTCGACTACGAGATTTGGCAGATGGATGTCAAGACGGCTTTTCTGAATGGCTATCTTGATGAGTCCATTTATATGGAACAACCAGACGGGTTCAAGGTCGCGGGTCAAGAGGGTAAGGTTTGTTAGCTGCTAAAGTCAATTTATGGACTTAAGCAGGCTTCTCGTTCTTGGAACATAAGATTTGATCAAGTGATCAAGACTTATGGGTTCTCACAAAATGTGGATGAACCATGTGTTTACAAACACATTAAGAATGGGAAGGTGGTTTTTCTACTACTCTATGTAGATGACATTCTGCTAATTGGCAATGACGTTGGGGCATTGTCATTGGTCAAATTATGGTTGACCAAGCAGTTTGACATGAAGGACTTAGGTGAGGCTAATTTTGTTCTCGGTATCCAGATCTTTCGGGATAGGAAGACCAAAATGATAGCTTTGTCACAGGCCGGCTACATAGATAAAATTCTCAGGAGGTTTGCAATGCAGGATTCCAAGAAAGGTGGGCAACCATCTAGGTCTCGAATTACTCTTTCTAAGAAAGACTCACCAAAGTCTTATGAAGAAAGAGAATACATGAAGAAGGTACCTTATGCTTCTGCAGTGGGTAGTCTCATGTATGCCATGCTTTGCACTCGACCGGATATTAGCTATGCGGTCGGGATTGTGAGTCGATTTCAGGCGGATCCAGGACCGAACCATTGGGTTGCGGTAAAGCATATTTTCAAGTACCTGAGAAGGACTCGAGGGTATATGCTTGTGTATTCAGGTGAGGATTTAACTCCTCTAGGATACACTGATTCAGATTTTCAATCCTGCCTGGATTCTAGGAAATCGACTTCGGGGTTTGTGTTTACTCTAGGTGGCGGTGCCATCAGTTGGAGAAGTGCGAAGCAAGATTGAACTTCAGATTCAACGATGGAGGCTGAGTATGTGGCTGCTAGTGACTCTTCGAAAGAAGTAGTGTGGCTCTGCAAGTTCCTTGGGGATCTTGAGGTAGTTCCTGGTATGGATAAGGCGGTATCACTGTACTGTGATAATAGTGCGGCGGTAGCTAATGCTAAGGAACCAAGATTTCACAAGAAGAGTAAACATATTGATCGGAAGTATCATGTAATAAAGGACTTCGTTGAGAGCGGGCATGTCACGGTGTGCAAGATCGCGTCAGAGGACAATTTAGCTGATCCATTCACGAAGACACTTACTGGGAGAGTCTTCGAGAGGCATGTGGAAGCTATGGGGATGCGAAATTTGTAGTATTTACTCACTTAGTGAAGTGGGAGATTGTTAGACATGTATGCTCTAAGGAGTAAAAATGTAATACGTTTTTGGAGACATTTTTATCAATAAAGAATTTATTCATTTATATATACCAAATATTGTCCTCTTTACGTTCATATTTGTTGAATGTATGATAAGCAAACAGTAGTCTGAGACTGTCAGTCTAAACCTTAAGAATTGGGCATATGATGGGATGATTATGCGGAAGACACAATTCTTAGGGTGACGGTCTAAAACATATGATCCGCAATCGAGGGAATGAAGTTGGGCGCTTTATTCATGTAAAGATTGTTATGTTGTCTTTATCCCTTTTGGGAGATGGTTTGTCTTGACCATCGGAGTTGGACTCCATGAATAGAAACATTGGCACGTTGTCATAGGTGACGATGTGTTGGATCGGGACATAAAGTGAATTGATTTGGATTAATAATTCTGTCTTGGCAAATCGATTCACTTTAGACAATCATTTGTATTGTATCTTAATCCTAAGATGAATAATGGGCCCGTTGTCTCGACTTGTGTCTTTTGATGTACCAATGGGTGACTCCCACATTTCTATAGTGGCATGCATGCCGGTACATTGGAGGCATGACTCTTGATAGCGTAGACTTGTTATTCATAGATATGGAATCCATAGCTCCTCTTTAGGAGTAATGATATCCTCTTATATGTGTTGTCCTGTAATTGGAAAACTAGAGCGCTCAACCATTTGGATACGTAGGTGTAACCGAATGGTATACTATCTTTGGATGGTAAGTTTTCTAATGGTGAGACAGTGGAACGTAAGATAAAAATAATCGGGAAGGTAAGACAGAATTTGTCCTTAAGCCGATTATGGATGATCATATGGGGATGCGATACACTATGATATGTCATGGAGACTTAGCTACACGAGCTTCGTAATTCTATAAAGTTTGAGAGTGCAGCTCCAAGATTTTAGTGGAGTAGCATTGGAGTTGATAATTGTGAAATGTATATCTGGGATATTGGGTTTCGTAATTATCATGAGCTTGAACTTTATAGGTCCATTTTGGTCCCCTTTGCTAGCTCACAAAATCCTGTAACGACACGGCGTGCTTTTCCCATAATTGGTGACTTATGTCGGATTTATCAGATTGGTTTAAAATTTATAAGAATCAAATAATTCATGTCTGTTTATCGGTTGAATTAATTATGTAAGAAAATTAGTTCAAGATGAACTTGTTGAATTATTGCGTTCGGGTAATTCTTGTCTATTTATCGGTTGTTTTAATTTTGGACAATTAGAACAAGATAAACTTCTAGAATTATTGTGAATTAATTTATTTTCTTAGAGATTATCTTGATAAAGTTTGTTTTGATCAGATATCTTTTTTATTGGGCTATTTGAATCAAAACTGAGACTTTATCCTTTAGAATCTCGGGTGGAAAATAAAAGATTCACGGAGATTTTTTCTCGGCAGTTCGGCCTGCCGGATGACATGTTCGGCCTGCTGAACTGGCCTGTTCGGCCTGCCTATCAGAAAGTTCGGCCTGTCGACCGATGATAGTTAAGATTACGCGTTTTCATGCGTATCTTATCAGATATTGATCCGAACTTGATTCTGTTTCGATTTTTTGAGACCTAATCTGATATGGACTGACCCTAGGACCAATTGGTATAAAAAGGGAGTGAGTCTAATGATTTACTCAGATCAATTTGAGAGATTAAGAGTGATACTCTTCTAGTGAGCATCTGAAAACTCCCTGAGAGCTTTTTGTTCACAAATCATGAACACTAGCTTTGGGTTCTCTCTGTTGGTTGGAAGGAGAGTCACGGTGGAAGAGCTGTAAGTGTGAGCCCACACTCACTCCGGTTGTGGATAGAGAATAGCAAAGAAGACCAGTTGGTTGAGGCTCTTCTGGAACGTTACTTCTCTACACAGATCGCGGAGGTTCTTCGGCACACTGAGGTTAGTAAGATCTGTTTAATTTATACATATAACATGTCAAACTTGTGTTTTGGAAATTACTCTGATGAAAAATTTTTAAAATTCCGCTGCACACTTTGTTTCCAACAGTTTATGTATAGGTTAATCTATGAATTGAAAAGTCTCATGATAATATGAAATATATTTTATGTAATATGAAATTTTTATTGAAGCTAGGTTTGTAGACTGTTTTATCGGTAAATTGTTGAACTCCTAGTTTTGTGATAATTTGTGTGACTAAATGATTTTATTTGATGATTAAATATTTTAGTGGTTCTGTAACTGTATGTTAATAAGTTGTCTTATGAATTTTTGGCTCATCATATTTTATTTTAATTATGGGAATATGATGATTGCTTATAACTCACTGTATGAATTGATTATGATTATTTTATCTTTGCATTCAAACACACGTTTTGGAATGTACAAAATTTATTTAAAGGTGATTTTTGGATATGTTAAAGTTTTATATGTCTATTATGTGCATTAATTTTCGTAGATTTTTATATGGTATGGAAATGTAATATATGGACTTGAGTTTAGAGTTGTTTACTGAATTGTTATTGCTAGTAGTTTTGGAAGTGTGAGTTATGTGACTTGGTTTAATTGCCAAATGAAATTTTTATGATAAATGAAAAATCATGGTAATATGTTTATGTATCAACTTTGTCCCTGTCAAATGTGGTGCTCAAATTATGTGCAAATGTTGAGTTATTAAGTTTTGAATTCATGAAGGTCAGTGATGCATGTTGTATTGATAGTTTTATTTAATGTTTTATGAAATTGATGTTTTCAAGAGAGGAAAGGATATGTGTTGAAATATGTTATTGGAAGAGGTTATGAATTGTTGATGATTTCATGGTTTCTTGAAAATATATATGTTAATTGTTTATTTTTTTTTTTATTTTTATGAATGAATGACATGAACACATTATGAAGTGAGCACATCGAGACGGCGGTGTCGTCACCAACAAATATTAAGGTTAAGTAAGCTAGCTTAAAAAGTAAGTACATTCTCACCTGCAACATGATATGTTTTATAAGTTTTGAAATTATGTTCTTTTTGATATCTATGATGATTTCCTTTAAAGGTTTCTTATGAAAGATTTTCATGTTCAAAAGTTATGCATGTATGATGATGAAAAATTTCAAAGCATGAAAATTATATATATATATGTATCACCTAAATATGTGTTGCACACCAATGTTATGATATGATGTCATGTTTAATTTAGGAATAGCTACACTTCTCCTCTCATGACAGTGCCCCTACAATGATGATTATGGTGGAACACTTAGGCCCTTAAGATAAAATGAACTAAGTTTTAACATTGATAAAGTTATGAAAGATATGTTCCTTAAGAAATTGTGCTTAGTGTATTGTTATGTTGATGATGATGATGATGTTCATAAAATGTTTTAAGTTGTGAGATAATAATGTACTTACTAAGCTTTAGCTTATTCAAGTCTATATCATGTTGCAGATAAGGGTAAGAAGGTGATGGACTAGGTGGAGGGTGTGGAAAGGCGTGTGAGCTAAGCAAACTGAATTGTAATTGGAAGAACGCCAAGAAGGAAGTTTTTATTTTATAATTTAAAATTATTTTTTATTATTTGGGCATGTTTATTTGATAAGTTTTTTTTTTGTAAGAATCCATGAACTATCTTTTATTATTTTATCTTATTCCTTTCTATGTATTTCGTCTTCTGTGCTTAAATTATGGAGTTTTGATTTGAAAAGTTGGTTTTATAATCGGTCGGCTTGCCAAACATTATTGTTTAGGCTACTGATGGATGGATCGGCCTGTCGATTACTTTGTACCGGCCTGCCGATCTCATCAACTTTAAAAATCTTATTTTTGCAGAGCTTCGGACAGCCTGCCGAAGTTTGATCTTCGGTATGCCAGACAACTTCGGCCTACCAAACTCACAAGTTTGGCCTGCTGAATTGTAAGTAAGTTTTCCATGGTCATTTGAAAGGATTATTTCAATTTTTGATGGTTTTGGTAAACTATTTAAAGGATGTTTATGAATAAGTAAATTATTATTATGGATTAAATTATTAAATGTTGTAAAAAAAATGTATGCATGGATCCTAGGTATATTTTCCCAAATAAAGTTTCAATTAGGTTTTTGTAAAGAAAGGAATGCTTGTGAAAAATAATATGGCGAAGAGGGCAATTCAAGTTATGGTGGCTGACAATAGAACAACGGCAAATTATGCTATCCTCAGTGTCACTAGAATTCCATCAAGTATCGTTACACCAATTATAGAGGCAAATAACTTCAAGCACAAGCCGGCAATGAATTCCATGGTCCAAAATACATGCCAATTTAAGGGGTTGCCTAGTGAAGACCCCAATGCACATATCATCATGGTTCTTGTAGTTGTGCGATACTATGAAGTTTAATGGAGTCTCGACTGATGCTATCAGGTTACGACTATTTAGTTTTTCAATCAGAGACAAGGCTTAAAGTGTTAAACATGTATGCCCTAAGGAGTAAAAATGTAATATGTTTTTGGAGACATTTTTGTCAATAAAGAGTTCATTTATTATTCAAATACTAAATTGTTGTCCTCTTTATGTTCACATTTGTTGGATGTATGATAAGCAAACAAAAGTCTAAAACTATCGGTCTAAACCTTTAGAGTCAGGCATATGATGGACAGATTATGCACAAGACATGATTCTAATAGTGACGGTCTAAATTATAAGATCCGCAATTAAGGGAATAAAGTTGGGCGCTTTATTCATGCAAAGATTGTTATGTTGTCTATATCCCTAATGGGAGATGGTTTGTCTTAGCCATCGGAGGTGGACTCCATGAATAGAAACATTGGTGCATTGTCATAGGTGATAATGTATTGGATCGGGACATAAAAGTGTAATTGATTTGGATTAATAATTAGGTCTTAGCAAATCAATTCACTTTAGACAATCATATGTATTGTATCTTAGTCCTGAGATGAAGAATGGGTCCATTGTCTTGACGTATATCTTTTGATATACCAAAGGGTGACATCCACATTTTATGTTGGAACACATGCTGGCATGTTGGAGGCATGACTCTTGATAGCATAGACTTGTTATTTATAGATATGGAATCCATAGCTTCTCTTTAGGAGTCGTTGATATCCTCTTATATGCATTATCCTATAATTGAAAAATTGGAGCTCTCAACTATTTGGATATATAGGTGTGACCAAATGGTATACTGTCCTTAGATGGCAAGTTTTTCGATGGTGAGTTAATGGAATGTTAGACAAAAATAATCAAGAAGGTAAGGTAG
The DNA here is from genome assembly GCA_025403435.1 of Artocarpus heterophyllus. Taxonomy (NCBI): domain Eukaryota; kingdom Viridiplantae; phylum Streptophyta; class Magnoliopsida; order Rosales; family Moraceae; genus Artocarpus; species Artocarpus heterophyllus. The sequence goes on from CM046351.1 coordinate 14,787,467, forward strand.
AAAAGGACATGGAATGATTGTTTGTTTGAGTGATATGAGCCACAAAGATATCCTATATCCTACCTAAAACCCGTGCCATACATCACAAGCAAAGTCAAGCCCAAATGATCCTTTGTGTTGTGCTTGGTCGAAATTAATGGGGAGTAATAAAGAAAGTAAGCCTATAGAGCTCTAAATATTCTCAATCTAAAAGATCCATGTTCAATTAGCTTCGGTGCATAAATTGATCTAGTGAAAATATTTGACTATGAAAGGTTGCACACACATACATACTCGAGGAGTCTAAGATAAGTTGCAGATTGGCATTTGAGTTGCAATTCTATACAATCATTATTTTCGATAGTTTTACTGAGCTATTATCTTTGTGAAATCTCGTAGGCTAGCTTAGTAAATTGATTCAAATCGTCACTCTTGTTGTTAATGCTTTGAAATTTCTTCTCTAATAATTGTAGTTCCTTTTATTTTCTTTGCTCGAGGACTAGCAACATCTTGAGTTTGGAGGAATTTGATAGGTTGAATCCATGACTTTCGACTTATTATCTTGTTAGTTTTTATGTGCTTTTGAGAGTTATTTACTTGTTTTTAGTCTCTTTAATAGGTTTGTGCCAATTGGAGTTCGTGGCTTAAAGTGGGTTGTGTAGCAAGAAAACCTAAGGCCAAAGCAACATAGCACTGCAGAAACAAATTTGGTTGAATTACACTTAGTGCCACAGCGCCTAAACGCCAAAGCCACAGCAACACTTTGCATGCTGATCAATGAGGGGTTGATTTTAGAACAACACTGTAGCACCAATAAGGTAGAGGAACAATGCTACTTCATAAAAAACCTTTTAAAAGGCTGTTTCAACTTCTAAAAATTTACAACAATTGTCATTACTATTCCAAACTTATAAATAGGAGTTCTTAGGTTTATTTTGAGGACTATTGGACTAGAGAGAAATTGCAAGAGACTACAATGTGACAAAGGAGAAGATAGTTCATTTGGGAACTGAATTCAACTTCAAAGTCAACAATTAGCTTTTCTCTTCTTTATTTTCTTTATGTTGAAATTTATTTTTAGGATTTTTTTCTTTGATTATGTTCTATATTTCATAACTAGGGATACAATTGTAGACAAAACAATGAATTTTGAATTCTAATTTATTTTCTTTCAAAGAATTTATCTTTTCTAAGAGTTTATTATCCGTGATTGTGGCTGGTTTCCTATGCTTAATATTTTTAAATATCTAGCCTATATTTGAATTGTATTAAAGACCAAGGTTGAAACCCCATAAGGAGATATTTAAGAATAGTATCACAACCTAAAATCTGCAAGATGACGTGATAGATTAATTAAAATAATTAAATTAATTTATTAGGTTAATTAAATCAAATTTGAATTAAAATCACCAATTAAAGAATTCAGTTAGTTATGAAAAATGTGATAATTTAAATATTTTGAGACATTCATAAAAATGCTGGGGCAAATAAAAACAAAACAAAGTAATAAGACAAATAAGTATGAGTTGGGCCCCACCGGACCCTTATTAGTACACGCACATGGTATCGACAACAATTAAAATTACAGCCACAGTCCAATATAAGGAAAGAAAATTAAAGTGCTACATGCCTTGAAACAATAAAACAAATAACCTAATTGATATCTTCTACTACTCGCAAGTCCGATCGGTGGACTCATACTCGGTCCTAAGCTGAATTCCACCTAGGGAAAAGAGGTTTTAAAACAAATAAAATATGACCAAAAGGCTTAGTAGGACTAAGTTTGAAATCATTTAATTTAAGCATAAAATTTATCATTTTGGGAATATATCTAGGGCAAACCATAGATATTACCACCATAGTGGCCTAGCTGGGTTTTGGGAACTGCCCCCAAGGTCGCACTCTATACGACCCAATCTCTAAGTATGGCATTATGCCTATTTAAGCATTTCTATAATTTTTGAATCTCATTTTACCAAATGAGTTCGTTTACATTCATTATGTGGTTTATTATGAATAGCACATCACTCAACAATTTATGAAAACAACTGATAAAAAAATATTTTTCAATCATTCATTGAAAAACATTTTGGAAGAATTCATTTTTAGGCCAAAATCATTCAAAACATGGTTATCAAAGAAGGGGCAAGAGTCCTACTTCAATGTCCTGCACTGATGCTTAACACCGTAGTCCTGACCCGCTATACATTAGCTCCACAGAACCGCAAATGACCTTAAATGTAAGCTAAGTTCAACAATATCTAGCTTAGGATATTCTACACTACCAAGCTATCTCATGGTGTTTTAGTGTACCTTTGAAGTTTACAAAAGTCATTTTACATGAACAAAGTCTTTAACTAGGTTTAAAACAATGGAAATGGGTGAAAAACATCAAATTTTATGGAGCCCAGTTGGCCTGTCGCACATCCTATTCTGGCCTACCGAACTCCATAGTTCGGCCTACCAGTCATACAGGACCAGCCTGCCAAACTGTCCCCAGGTTTGGCCTACTGACAATATGAGTTTGGCATGCCAAACTCATAAGTCTGGCCTATTGATGCTCAAGATCGGCCTATCGAATTGAAAAAAATCTGAGAGGTCTGAGACTTTAAGCCTCGACCTCCCCAAGCCCAAAATCTTAATCTAAACCTGTTTTTTTAGTTCTCTAGCATGGATAATGTTCAAAAATGATAGAAAAACATAATAGAACACATTTAAACAACTTTAAACAGGATTACATAAGAATTTTCAAATATATTCGTAAATGAGAAAAAGGGGAAAAAGTTGATTTTGCTTGCTAGATAGTGGGTTCACATGCTAGATATATTTTTCTTATCATCCCTAGAAGGAACAATAAATTAAATAGGGTTTCTCATTCTAACACATGAATAATAAACAATGTTAGTAAATAATTGGAATTAAACTGGATTTGTTTTGGTGAACTTGTGTGCTCTAGTTTTTCTATCTCATTGAATTTCCATTGATTGTGTTCTTGTTTTGGTTTATTTTTTTTATTGTAAATTGTTCCATTGACACAACCTCAATACAATTTGTCTAAATAAAGCTAGGAACATTATAATTTTAGTAATTTTAAATTAATCCTCAAGGAAATGATACTTTCTCATCATTGTATTGCTTGTTGCGGTTCATATACTTGCAAAAATTAACATCAAGTTTTTGGCATTATTGTTGGCGGTGATGGAGCCAGGATTTTGTCATAGGGGCCATGTATCTTTTTATTAAGATTATTCTAACATATATTAAGAGAAGTGCATATTCTTATCATGCTATTTTTTAGTCCTTTATTATTTTTAAAGCATGGTTTATAATTAGATTATAAATGTTATATTACATAATAATAATAATAATAATAATAAACAACACAAGTTTCTATATTAAAAATGCCCATTAAAATAATACATAGAGAGTTTACAAACATGATATGGATAATTTCAAGAGTACAAAATATTCCATATGAGTAGCTATCCTAACCATGAATTCATGGAGATTATAGAAGCATCGATAGAAAAAGATTGGACTTTAAACGATTGAGAGTACTAGTTACTTCGTAATATCAGCCATCTCAACACTAGAGTGATTGAATGTAAACATTTTAATAACAACATGTCTCAAAAAATACATGATGTGGAGGAGAGCGGTTATTCAGAACATTAGAAATGTAAAAAAATATGCTATGGGTAAAACCAAAAGATTACAGGAGGAGGTTCAAATCTAGCGGTTGCTTCCTGCTTTCTTTCTACCAATCAAGCTTGGATGTTGCAGTGTTGGACTCTGAATGAATGGTGCATTTTGTCAAGCAGGTCTTCAGCTATTGAAGTAGTAACAAAGACTTGTCTTTCTGACTCTACAATGAAGTTTTGTTCCACAGTGTAGTCTAAAAACTTTAAAATATGATCATAAAAACTATTTACATTCAAAAGACCTGCAGGTTTGGAGTGAATGCCCTACAAATTCCAACTAATAACTACGAATAACTCTTCAAGGGTACCTAAACCATTAGGTAATGCAATAAAAGCATCAGTGTTATAGATCATGTTTTCAAGACATTTAGAGATATCTAAAAATTTCTCTTCCTTACCTATGGTTCTCCCACAGAGGTTCCCTTTAGCTATGAGCTGAAGTACAATCCCTACGACATGGCTACACCTGGAATGTACTTTTGTTATATTCCCTACTAACGCTAACTTGCCTCCCCCATAAGTCAAGTTAATCTTTATACATGTCAAGACTTATCCTAAGTGTTTGGCAGCTTCTAAGTAGACTCTGCCTTTTTCACGACTAGAACCACAAAAGACTGACATGTTTAGTTTTTAATACAGATTGAATCTTTTTTTAACTATTTGATTTTTTTGGGTTTTTGATTTAAGTCCGCTTTCCTAAAACACTAAGTCCTTAATGAGATATTAAAAAAATGGAAATGCCAATGGACTAAGGAGTTATGATAGATAGGTGGTGACATGTTTCTTTATAATCTACACAAAATATTTGCTAGGAAAAAAAGAAGATATGATATGATATTATACAGATAAAAAGTGAGAAAATAAGATATGGACACGTGAGAAAAAGTCAGAAAAAAATTTTAATAAATTTGAAAAAGTAAACATGCAATCAAACCAACTTTTAAAAAACGATACTAGGACAGTGGAACTTTTGACAATTGAAAACAAAATGACAAGAGACAATCTGACATGACTATACAAGTTTTTGACAAACGAGCAGCAAATCTAAAAAGCTGTCATAAGCGACAATTCATTGTAGAACTTTTAAAAAGTAAGACCCATTTAACTGTACACTTTTTTTTGACAATTTTAACACATAATCAGACCGACTTTGACAAATGAGACTCTAACTATACAACTTTTGAAAACTTACAAACAAACAAATAGGCACAAACATGTAACGCATCCGATAAGGTAACATTTTTAAAATAAAACAAACATAGATATTTAAAAAGTACTATAATGATAAAATAAAAACAATTTATTATTTAACACATACTGTGACAATTTAGAAACAAAAAACACTTAAAACACAAATACATTTTTTTGCAGAAAGACTCAAATGACCTCTATGGATTAAAAATTTACTCCTTATTTAATTTTCTTACAAATTGACAAACAAGGTCTTTAAATGCCAGATTCATGAGATGTTATCTTTTAGCATGCAATTTGGGCCAAAGATTAGAAATTGCACATTGGACATATCCACTCGGATGGTTCTGAAGAGAAGCATGGAGATCATCTAAGTTCTTTTTAGAAAGGCCTTCTTTGAAGAAATGGATTTTGTCGTCCCTATTTATAGACACAAATCCAACTGAACGACACTTACCCTCACAAGTCTGTCGTCCACATTTGTTACATCCACACTCGATGGCACAAGCTTTTCTTCTCATCGTACTATAGCTAATACTTATACCTAGAAGGCCAACCCTCTGATTGCAGTCACTTGTATAAATTTTTTCTTTGATCAGCATCCTCACATCATTGGGGATTCCAAAACGCATGAGAATCTATAGTCGAGCGACTCTAGACTTATATTTCTACCTGAGAATCTTTTGGGAAAGTAATGAGAAGCATTTCTTTAGGTGATGATGTTTTGGATCGGTGGAAAACAAAGAAAAGAAACAAGAAAGAAAGAAAGAAGATCTAAAAATTAAGAACAAGTTTTGAATTTTAGAGAGAGGGAGAGAATTCTAGAATGGGGGAAGGATTTTAAAAAGAGAGAGCTTGGCAAATCTACTCTTTGATGAATAGTGATAAGATTTATAGACAATGTAAGACACTATGGGCCTGTATAGTTTTGTTCTCAAAATTTTTAGAAATATTTTGCACAATTTTTGAGATAAAAATTTTGAAAACACTGTCAACACAATTCCCAAAAAATTCTCCTTTTTCAAAACAAAAGCATTTTCAACTATTTTGAAAACAATACCAAACGGCTCCTATGATGCACACTGTGTGGATACTGGACTAGGCTGAAATGGACAAGCCCAACTATGATTAAGATTAATGGGCTCTCTTTGTGCTGATATATTATTATTATTATTAAAAAATATATATATTAAAATAATTTAAGTCCTAACACATGCGTCGTATTATGTATTTTAAAAGTTTTAGTTAGTTGTCTATTTTTTTTTTCAATGATACACGTAGCACATGCAACATATATGTGTATATAATTAACACATGTTGCATTAGCAAAATTCTTCATCTTAAGGATATTGTACATATTACATATATAGGACTTGATGATGCTTCAATTAAAGGTTAATCAGCATTTTTAGCCATTAACGATATTGTATTTCAAATTTTTAAGGGATAATAATATAATTTATAAGGGGTTTAAGGGGTTGCCTAGTGAAGACCCCAATGCACATATCATCATGGTTATTGTAGTTGGGCGATACTATGAAGTTTAATGGAGTCTCGACTGATGCTATCAGGTTAAGACTATTTAGTTTTTCAATCAGAGACAAGGCTTAGAGTGTTAAACATGTATGCCCTAAGAAGTAAAAATGTAATATGTTTTTGGAGACATTTTTGTCAATAGAGAGTTCATTTGTTATTCAAATACTAAATTGCTGTCCTCTTTATGTTCACATTTGTTGGACGTATGATAAGCAAACAAAAGTATAAAACTATCAGTCTAAACCTCTAGAATCAGGCATATGATGGACAGATTATGTGCAAGACATGATTCTAATATTGATGATTTAAATTATAAGATCCGCAATTAAGGGAATAAAGTTGGGCGCTTTATTCATGCAAAGATTGTTATGTTGTCTATATCCCTAATGGGAGATGGTTTGTCTTAGCCATCGGAGGTGGACTCCATGAATAGAAACATTAGTGCATTGTCATAGGTGATAATGTATTGGATCGGGACGTAAAAGTGTAATTGTTTTGGATTAATAATTAGGTCTTAGCAAATCAATTCACTTTAGACAATCATATGTGTTGTATCTTAATCTTGAGATGAATAATGGGCCCATTGTCTTGACTTATATCTATTGATATACCAAAGGGTGACATCCACATTTTATGTTGGAAGACATGCTAGTATGTTGGAGGCATGACTCTTGATAGCATAGACTTGTTATTCATAGATATGGAATCCATAGCTCCTCTTTAGGAGTCGTTAATATCCTCTTATATGCGTTATCCTATAATTGAAAAATTGGAGTGCTCAACCATTTGGATATATAGGTTTGACCAAATGGTATACTATCCTTAGATGGCAAGTTTTTCGATGGTGAGTTAATGGATTGTAAGAGAAAAATAATCGGGAAGGTAAGGTAGAATTTATCCTTATGTTGATTATGGATAATCCAATGGAGATACAATGCATTATGTTATGTTATGGAGACTTAGTTATTCAGACTTCGTAATTCTATATAGTTCGAGACTACAGCTCTAAGCTTTTAGTGGAGCAGTGTTAGAGTTAATGATGAAACGTATATCTAGGATATTGGGTGGTTTCATAATTATCTTAAACTTGAACTATATAGGTCCATCAGATCCCCTTTGCTAGCTCATAATAAATCCTGTAACGATAAGGTGTGCTTTTCCAATAAATTGGTGACTTATGTCAAATTATCAAATTAGCTGAAATTTGATATGATTAGATAATTCATGTCTATTTATCGGTTGAATTAATTTTATGAAAATTAATTCAAGATAAAGTTGTTGAATTATCGAGATCAGATAATTCACGACTGTTTATTGGTTGAATTAATTTTGACTAAATTAATTCAAGATAAACTTGTTGAATTATCAAGAATATTTATTTTCCTAGATATTATCTAGATATGGCTATTTTAATCAGATAACTTCTCTTTTGGGTTTTTTGAATTAAAACTGAGGCTCTATCCTAAGAATCTCAGGTGAAAAATAAAAGATTCGTAGGGATAAAAAATCATACGTTTAGTAGGCTGATGTTTAAGTTTCGCCCACCAATGAAGTAAGTTTGGCAGGCCGATCTGCTAGTTCTGCCTATCAACTGAGCGATTCTTGATAACACATTTTAGATGTAAATTTTATTAGATATTGATCCTGATTTGATTTTGATTCTAATTTTTGAGACTTTACGTTATTTGATAAGGACTAACTCTTTGGCCTAATCTCTATAAATAGGAAGTGAGACTCATAAGTTATTTAGATCAGTTGAGGAATTAAGAGTGAGCACTCTATATTGTGAGTCTCTGTAACTCCCTGAGAGCTGTTGTTTACAAATCATGAACCTTTTTTCTAGGTTTCCTTGATTGGTTGGAAGGAGATTCACCGAAGGAAGAGTTGTATGAGTGTGCTTACACATACACCGATCATGGATAGAGAATAGCAAAGAAGGCCGGTTAGTTGAGGTCCTTCTAGAACACACTTCTCTTCGTCGATTTCAAGAGTTCTTTAGCATACACGGTTAGTAAGATCTGCTTAATTTATGCATATAGGGTGTCAAACTTGTGCTGTGAAAAATAATCTGGTATAATACTTTTAAAATTCTGTTGCATACTATTTTTCCAACATAGAGTTGGCTCTATTCTCATCCTTCAAACTACTCCACTACTTGGGATAGCCTTGCTCAAAAATTCTTAGCCAAGTGTTTCCCACCATGTAAGACTATTCAAATGTGGAATGAGATCACCACTTTTAGGCAATATGATAGGGATACATTATCCAAAGCATGGGAGAGATTCCAAGAATTGCTAAAGAGGTGCCCCTACCATGAAGTTTTGAGATGGATGCAAATCTAATCATTCTAGAATGAATTGGATATTAACAATGCAAAATTGGTTGATGGAACTAAAAAAGGTGCCTTGATGAGGAAGATGATTGATGAAAGCTTTAGATGGGTGATGCAGCTGAAAAAGTTGCCTTGATGATGAAGATGATTGATGAAAGCTGCAATTTGTTAGATAGGATGGCATCTCACAACTACAAGTACCTCAGGGAGAGAATATTGACAGGAAAACCAGCCAAAGTGCTTAAAGTTGATGCTTTCATGGCTTTAACAAGACAAGTCACTATTCTATTGGAAGATGGGACACAAGGGATGTAAATTTGGTTCATACTCTAATCCTTTATTGTGAGCATTATGAAGTATATTATCAAAGCATGAGTTTTTTGTCTTTGGCAGAACAAGCTCATTGCCTAGGAGATTATAACAATCAACCCAACTCCAACGCTTATCATCCAAGTTCTAGGAAACACCCCAATTTTTCTTATTGAAACATTTAAAACATCTTGAACCTACCTCTGGGATTCCAACAACAGGAGAAAAAAAGCAATTTAGAGGAGATGTTTGCTCAATTTGCATTGAGTATAAAGCAACACATGAATGAAACCAAGTAATATATTGCAAAAATCAGCACTCTACTAAATAGTCAATCAGCAACTATCTATAATCTTGTGGTGCAAATCGAGCAAATTATGAGTTCTCAAGCATAGTCTTTAAGAAAACAAGGTACTCTTCCAAGAGATAGAATTCCAAATTCCAAGGAGTAATGGAAGGCAATCTTTACTATAAGTGGAAAGTAGTTGTAAGATTCGCTAAAAGAGTCTATTTAGAAGAAGAAATTGATTATAGACAAGGATGATATAAAATTTAAAGCTGAGCAAGAAGCAAACAAGTAGGAGTTGCGAACGATAGAAAAGTATGAGCTTAATTCCTTTTCTACAGAGACTGCATAAGAAGAATTTGGATAGGCAACTGACCAAATTTCTTGATGTATTTAAAGAGTTCCATACTAATATTCCATTTATCGATGCTTTAACCCAAATGTGTACTTATGCAAAGTTGATGAAGGACATCCTTTTTAGCAAGTAGAAATTAGAAAACTTTGAGATAGTTACATTAACCAAAGAGTGTAGTGCTATCTTACAAAAGAAGTTGCCGCCAAAGTTGGAGGATCCATGTAGATTTGTCATTCCTTGCATCATTTTGTTGAATCTTATTATAGAAAAGTATTATGTGATCTTGCAGCAAGCACAAATCTAATGCCTCTGTCAGTCTTTCAGAAGTTGGGGTTAGGAGAACCAAAGGCCACTACTGTTTATCTTTAAATGGTAGATCATTCCATTAAGGATCCACAGGACATTATTGAAGATATTTTTGTTAAGGTGGATAAGTTCATCTTTCCTGCAGTTCTTATTTGCTAGATATGGAGGAAAATAGTGACATCCCCGTTATTCTTGGGAGGCCTATTTAGCCTTAGGATGAATGTTAAGTGATGTGTAGGGGGGAGAACTAACTATGAGAGTGTATGATGAGCAAGTCACCTTTAAGATGTTCAAGGAAGAAAAGCTTCTAAGTGAAGAAGAGACTTACATGAAAGTAGATCATATGACGAAGATCTAACTTGATAAGCATACATAGAGGCACACATTTGACTCTGGTCAAGAAGGAAGACTCAAAGTTCATAAGCAGTAGTTGAAGCACCACAAGGAGGGGTGTTTTGCACTAGTCATTCCACCCTACATACCACCACTAGTCAATATCGATGATAAAGGCAACGATGATGGTGAGGCCAACTGACTTAGCCCTCGCCTAGGCAAGACCTCTTAAATTAACCTTTTCATCCTTCCATATTAAGGACAATGTTCCTTATTAAGTTTGGGAGAAGACTTTTTAATCCAATTTTACTCTTGTTTTGGATTTTGTTTAATTTAGGTTGTTAGGATTGTGTTAAAAAAAGGTCAAAAAGAAACTAAAAAATATATATTGATGGTCGGGCTTAATAACACCAAGGCCTATGATGAGAATCATTTTGCTTTTTTCCCTTTTGAAAATTTGATGAATACTATATTTTGTGTGTATGCTTGATTCTTTTATTAATTTTTGCATTATTGGAGATTTTTTGACTATTAAGTACTTAGTCTTGAACTGTTGATTGTGTTGGTGTCCTATAGAATGCTTATGTGTTTTAAATTTTTCTTCTTCTTTTTTATCTCTTAAGAACAGTAGAATTTGTTTAATTGTTACTTGAGGCAAAACCCTAGGCTACACCATGTCAAGGAGATGATTTAGACCATTTTTATACAATTTGGAATTTTCGAGCTAACCTGTGCATAAAATACCCTTAGTTTGCCCCTTTTGAGCTTGTATGGACATTTTCTTTATTACCCACATTCTTACCTCAATTTGAAATAATAACAAGTCCTGGTGCATCCTTTATTCAAGTGCATACATTCATTCTAGAGAAACATTAAGGAGCTATGAAAAGATTGTTAAGGAGGATGGGACGAGCTCGAATTTTGGTTATTTTTATTCAAAAAAAAGGGAAGTACCCCACCTCATGATCATTCATGTAAAGTGATAGATTGGAATTTTTAGTTATCCCAGCTTATGCATTTTGTTAGTTGCTGAAGCATTTTTTTAGTTTTTATTTGCATATTTACTGGGTTGATTTAAATTTGAATTAGATTTAGTAATTGTGATTTAATTTTTTTATGTTAGTCTTTGTTTTTATTCTACTACTCATCAATTTGTTCTTTTATTTTCAGTTATTAAAAGTAGTAGAATGCCATTGAAAGATAAATGATTGAGTTTTGGAGCACAAAAGAGGCGAATCCAGAGCTAACAAGATCAACTATTGGCATTGTAATAACATTTATTCCTTGTTCCAATGCTATTTGGAGGAAATCTACCTAAGTAAGACCAAACCCAAGCACTGCAGTGAGATTTCTCTCGCTGTAGTGCCTAAAGAAATTTTGCTTAGCACTGTAGCACTTGAAAAATGCACTATAGTGCTCGCCCCTGATTTAGAAATCCATGCTCCTTGTTTTGAAGTTGCAGTAAGAATTTCTTTGCTACAGTGCCAAAACATGCTAACACCCCTATTAAGAGTGTGCACAACTCTCAAAAAGGATAGATATAAACGCCTACTACACTAGGGTTTTTAGGAAGGGGACACACTAGGAACCACATCTTTTGGAGCAAAAAAACCCAATTTTTTGGAGATTGGGAGGCACAAGATCAAGGGCTTTTAGGAACTCCATGGAAGATTGATAGAAGAATTGAAGATTAAAGATTCAAATTCATCATTAGTTTCTTTTCAGCCTTCTTTTTTGTATTTATTATCCTTGATTTTTTTGTTGAACAATGTCTTCATTTATGGGCTTGATTATGTTGTTCATTGACATTATTAGTGGTTAGACTCTCTTTCTAGGGCCTTGATGCTATTTTATTCAAAGTATGCTTGGGTCATTGATTACTTGTTAATGATGCTTTTATTCAATTCATTTGTGTCCTCATATGCTTAATGCTCTACTTTATTGATAAATGAATTAGCGATCTTTGATTTATGATTTTAATGCTTGAAAGAGATTATTTCAAAATCGGTTTTGAGTTACACAATTATAATGTCTTTGAGTTTGAAAGAATCAATAGCACTTGATGGTCACTTTAAGGATATGCTTATTGCACGTGTTAGATGAACAAGCTGGCTAAAGATAGTGGCTTATTCATCCATGCATATAAACTCATTTGCACTTAAACAAGGGATAGAGTTTAATTCAGAATCCTTGATCAATGATTTGGATGAAATGAGTTAACAATTATCAATTAGGTCAAGCACAAGTAAGATAAAATGAAATCAAGTCCCTAGACTCTCATCACATAGATTTTTCTGTTTCTTGAAATTGTCAAGCTGTGTTTGTTTTGTTAATTGCTCATTTAATTTAGCTAGTTTTAATTTATATTAAATTAACCTTTTAAATCAACATTGTTATTGCCTAGATGAAGTTGAGTTTTTAAAACCCGCAGTAGTTAGTTGAAAATTCTAGAAAATCAATCCATGAGGATGATACTCAACCTTCAGGTCACTTTATTAATTGAGTGATACATAAATTTGCAATTTAGCTTTAACATAAAGAAATAATTTTATGGGTGTGGTGAGGAAATATATATATATGTGAATAAATAAATAAAGTGGTTGACAATGGGAATTGAAAGCAAGTTTGGGGGTATATTTGTTGGAATTAGAAGAAGCTCATGGAAAAGGACATAGAATGATTGACTTGTTTGGGTGATATGAACCTCAAAGACATCCTATATCTCACCTAGAAGTCAAGCAACACATTACAAGCAAAATTTAGCCCTAATGATCCTTAGTATTGTGTTTGGTTTACATTAGAGGAAAGTAATAAGGAAAGCAAGCCTATGGAGTTCTAAATAGCCTTCATCTAAGAGATCAATGTTCAATTAACTTGGGTGCATAAACTGACCTAGGTGGAGATATTTGACTTTGAAAGGCTATACATACACACACACACTCAAGGAGCGTAGGGTAAGGCAGGGATTGGCATTTGAGATGAAATCCTATACAATCCTAATTTCTTATAGTTTTCTTGAGCTATTATCTTTGTGAAATCTTTGACACTAGCTCGGTAAATCGAATCAAATTGTCACTCTCTTTTTAATGCTTTGAAATTTTGTTTCTAATAATTTGATGTTCTTTTATTTTCTTTATTCAAGGAACTAACAAAATCTCAAGTTTAGGGAAATTTGATAGGTTGAATATGTGATTATATTATAGTTACCTTTGAGTTATTATTTTATTAGTTTTTAAGTGCTTTTAGGAGTTATGTAATTGTTTTCAGTTCATTTGATAGGTTTGTGCCAATTGGAGTTTATGGGTGATTTTTGAAGACTATTTAGAGTAAAATTAAAGGAGAAGCACTATAACATTGCAAGTGGGCACTTAGGCTTTGAAAAGAGGCAAAAAATGAGTTATACAACAAGAAAATCAAAGACCAGGGTATCATGGTGCCACATACATGACGTCACGGTACTACGGAAACAAATTGGGCTAAACTACGCTCGACACCATGGCATCCAAATCCCAAAGCCATGGTGCCACTTTGAATGCTGATCAATGAGGTTTTGATTTGAGAACAGTGCTGCGGTGCTAATAAGACAGAGCTGTAATGCAACTTCTTCAAAAAACCTCCAAATGGGTTGTTTGAACTTCTAAAAATTTACAACAATTGCCACTATGATTCCAAACTTATAAATAGGAGTTCTTAGGATTATTTTGAGGACTTTTGGAGTAGAGAAAAAAGAGGAAGAGACTATGGTGTGGCGAAGGAGAAAATGGTTCATCCGAGAACAGAATTCAACAATTAGTTGTTCTCTTCTCTATTTTCTTTATGTTGAATTCGTTGTTAAGATATTTTATCTTTGATTATGTTCTAAGGATTCATTTGATGTGTGGGTTCAAATGTTGTGGTTTAGAGCTTTATGGTCTAAACTGTGGGTTTTAAACTTTTTAGTTTAAATGGTAGTTTTAAATTAGTATTTTGAATGCAAAGGTTTAGAACAAGAATAAAATCACACAAGTTTAAAATGAGAATTATTATTTGTAAAACTATAGTTTATGTGAGAAAAACAAGAATAAAAATGGTTTTTACTATAGAAATGGTTCAAACTATGTGAACTTAGGGAGGGGATAAGGTTTAGAATTTTGGTGGTTTTGTCTCATTTAAAACTGTCCCCATAGTTTGATCTGGCCTCATTTACTACTCCACCAAATGCCACTTTAAAGTGCCTCGATGGTTTGAACCACTCTAAACCCATGTGTCAAACATCATGTAAATTTCTTTAGTAGGTCTACAAGTATAGCCAAGATAATGAATGTTTGAATTCCATCATATTTTCTTTTAAAGAAGTTATCTTCTCCAAGAGCTTATTATTCATGATTGTTGTAAGTTTCACTATGCTTAACATGTTTAAATCCCTGGCCAATTTTTAAATTGTTTTGAAGACCTTGATAGAAACCCCGAAAGGAGATATTTAAGAATAGCTACTTGTAAAATTAATTTAATATACATGCGACATTGAGCGATAGTAGTATGACTTGCATAAACATTTTAGATAACCATAGAGCATAATCAAACTTTAGGGTGGTGGAATTCACATTGAGCTATAGTGGGTTTACATGCTAGTGATTTTTTATTGCCATCCTTAGAAAGAATAATGTAATAAGCAGGGTTTCTTGTTCTAACACATGTATAATAAACATTATCAACTTTTGATAAAAAAAACACGTCAAAAATACATAATGGCATTATCGCACGGTCGGCCTACCAAACTAACGACACTGGCCTTCCAAACTCAGCAATCGGCTTGCCGACCATGCGTTGATCTAGAAATCTCAAAATATCTTATTTCACATTGGAATCTTAGATAGAGCATTAGTTTTAATTCAAATAACCAAATCAAAAAGTTATCTGATTTAAATAGTCATATACAGATAATCCTATATCAAATAAAATATTATCCAAATAATTTAGCATATTTATTTTGAATTTGAATTAATTCACAAAATGAATTCAACCAATAATCCAACATGAATTATTAAATCCAATTTATCAAATTTCAGCCAATCTAATAATTAATATAAGTCTCCAACTGTTGGAAAATGATAAGTAGCGAAATTCTAAAAATTTTAATTTAGTTTTTTTTTTCAAATAACAAGTTTGATATACTAAGTACATAAATTAATAAAAGATCTTATTCACCTCTTTTGTATGCCGAAGACAACAGAAAAATTTGGCTCGAGAAGAACCTTCTAGAAGAGCCTCGACCAACTGGTCTTCCTTACTATTCTCTATCCACGAATAAAGTACAAGTGGTTGCATATTGCAAAGTCTTTCCTCCACTGACTCTCCTTCCAACAACTTGAGAAAATCTAGAGCTAAGTTTTGAGATGTTCAACAATAGCTCTTTGGGAGTTCCAAAGTTTCTCTCACTAGAGTACTCACTCTCTACTTCTCAAATAATCAGAGGAACAATGAAAAATAGTTTCCTTTACACAGTGGTTGAATTTGGAGTCAATCCCTATTAGATTAGGCTTCAAAATTTAAATCTGGATCAACTGTTGATAAAAAATGTGTAAGTGGGTTATCGCATGTTCGGCTTGTCGATTTAGGAAATAGGCCTACCAAACTGGCTCCATCAGCCTATCGAACTGGCTACACTAGCCTACCTATAGAGCGATAATTTGAAAATCTCAAAATATCTTATTTCACATAAAAATCTTAAATAGAGACTCAGTTTTAATTTAAAAAACCTAATAGAGAAGTTATCTCATATACAGATAATCCTATATCAAACAAAATATTATCTAAATAATTCAACATGTTTATCTTGAATTACTCCACACAATTAATTTAACCAATAAACCAAAATGAATTATTGAATCTACTCTATCAAATTTTAGCTAATCTAATAATTAACATAAGTCACCAATATATAGGAAAAACATGCCGTATCATTACAAGAATTATTATGAGTTAGCAAATGAGACCTGATGGATATATATACATTAAGCTCCTATAATTATAAAATAACATATCCTAGATAAATATGTTTTATAATTATCAACTCTAACGGTATTCCACTAAAATTTTAGAACTGTACTCTTGAACTATATAAAATTACGAAGCTCCAATAAGCTAATCGTCCATGACAATCATGATGTGTAACATCTCCATAGGATATTCATAATCAGCTTAAGGATAAATTCTGTTTTACCTTCTTGATTACTTTCATCTTATGTTCCATTATCTCACCATTGGAATAATTACTGTCTATAATAGTGTGCCATTCGGTTACACCTATGTATCCAAATTGTTAAACGCTCTAGTCTTTCAATTACATAATAATATAATAATGCCTATAAGAAAATATCATTCACTCTACAAAAGAGCTATGGATTCCATGTCCATGAATAATAGGTCTAGGCCAATCAAGGGTCATGTCTCCAACGTACTGATAAATGTATCATCATTAAATCAAGATGTCACCCTTTGGTACATTAAAAGACATAAGTCAAGAATACAGACCTATAAATTTATTTTAGGATTAAGACAAACACATATGATTGTCTAAAGTGAAATGATTTAAACAAATAGAATTATTAATCAAATTAATTCAACTTTTTTCCCAATCTAATATAATCACCTTGAACAATATACCAATGTTTTGTTAGACATGTATGCCCTAAGGAGTAAAAATGTAATAAGTTTTTTGAGACATTTTTATCAATAAAGAATTTATTTATTGTTTATATACTAAATCACGTCCTCTTTACGTTCATATTTGTTGAATGTATGTTAAACAAACAATAGTCTAAGACTGTCAGTCTAAGCCATGAAGAATTTGTTGGAAAAATAGTGCGTAGCGAAATTTTAAAAATTTTTCCATCAGAGTAATTTTCAAAACACAAGTTTGACATGCTATATGCATAAATTAACCAGATCTTACCAACCTTTGTATGCTGAAGAACCTTCAGCAATCTGTGAAGAGAAATAATGTTCCAGAAGAGCCTCAACCAACTGGTCTTCTTTGCTATTCTCCATCCATGATCGGAGTGAGTGTGGGCTCACACATACAGCTCTTCCACTGGTGACTCTCCTTCCAACCAATTGAGAGAACCTAAAGCAAGTGTTCATGATTTGTGAAGAAAAGCTCTCAGGGAGTTTTAGATTCTCACTTAGCAAAGTATCACTCTTAATCTCTCAATCGATCTAAGTAACTTGTCAGAATCACTCCCTATTTATAGAGGTTGGTCCTAGGCTCAATCCTCATCCACTGAGACCAAGGATCCATCGCCCATCTGAAGCGTAAAGTCCTGATGAAGCAGACTTCTCGTTTCTTTGAACCCCTGTAGAGAAACACAAACATGATTAGTTGCACCGGAATCTATGACCCAGATGTCACTGGATTCCTCAACCAAACAAGTTTCCAAATATAGAAGGTAAAACCTACCTCCTTTGGAAAGGAAGTCCTTGCAATGCTTCTTGATATGCCCGACCTTTCCACAGAAGAAGCACTTAAGCTTCTTCGGGTTCTTCTTCTTCTTCTTCTTGCTCTTGGTTGTAGCAGGAATAGATGACTTCCTGTTTTTGGCCCTGTTGCTTCTTTCCATTCCCAGAGTTAGGATTGGAACCAGAAGCAGCTACCATGTTGGCCTCACTACCAGTAGGAGACTCCTTGATCAGCAGTTCAAACTCCTGTAACTGTTTCATCAGTTCTATTAAGGTCATATCTCGTCTATTGCTTAAATTATAAGTAGCTCTAAATGGAATAAATTCCTTAGATAGAGTCTCAAAGACCATAGTCATCTAAGTTTCAACATCGATGTCGGCTCCATTGGTTTGAGCCTCAGCGAGGTAACCCATGACCAACATCATGTGCTCCTTTACAGATGTTCTCGGCCTCTGTCTACAATTTAAGAGTTTTTGAAGTGCCCCTTGTCGCTTTGTTATGGCTTGGACTCCAAACATATCCTCAAGATTATCCAAGATCTATTTTGCAGTCTCATAATCCTGATGTTGAGCCTGTAGCACGTTGTTCATGCTAGCCATAACATAGCAGCGAGCCTGATCATTAGCATCTTCCCAGTGATCATATGCTTGGAATTGCTCATTACTTGAGTCTCTTGTAGGCTCAGGAGGACAAGGGGTTGTTAGTACATATTTTAGTTTCTCAAAGGACTAGACGATATCCAGGTTTCGTTTCCCATCGTTATAGTTCTCACCGATTAATTGGTTTTGTCAAGTATCGATAATAAAGCATTTTTAGACATTATTAATCTACAATAAAGAATCATATACCAAACATAAGCAAAGATATAATAATAATTTAGCAAGATAACAGAATCATGTAAAAATTATACAAATGTGTTTATGTGTCAAAACCTTGAAAATATCACAACCTTACAACGATAATCCCTAACTCAAAATTCGACAAGCTCCTAGGGAAGTCATGCCAAATTCAATTAGGAACACTGATCCCCTCCTGATTAATATATGCCATCCATGACCCTAATGATCTAGCATATATTAATAGTTATTTCTTTGGCCATTAATTTTATTAACAGAGCTCCTAAGAGAGGTTATTAATAAAATTAACGTGAGTGTATAACCATCGTTTCAATATTTTATTCATGATTTATAATCACCACCTAGGGGTGTGCAACCATAAATCATGCTAAAATACCTTATCCTCTTAGAGATCTAATCTAGTACATGATAGAAATCCCTTCCTAGGGGTCGGGACCACCATGTTCTACCTATGGACCAACGATGGAGGCCTTAGGTCCTCTCTTCGAAAACCTTTTCCCACTCAATCTTTCGAAATCAATGTTTTATTTTAAGAATATGCATGAACAATTTTAATATGAGCGGCACTCCTTATTTTATATGACATGTTATCAATATACATGGTAAATCATATTATAATGCAAAGAAGCAAACCAATCAAGCAAAGCTACAAGCAAAATAATAATAATAACCATAATATTATGGCTCCACCCTAGAGAGTAGAAAACTAAGATTACAAGAGAATAATCGAGACATATTATCGATTCTTCATCCTTGAATCCTCAAGCTGTATCCTTCTTTATATAATTCTATCTTCAAGTCTTCAATCCCGTATGAATTGAACACTTCATATTTTCGGTCATATCCAAATTTAATGTTTCTCAAAATTGTCCCAAAAATAAATTAAAACTGCATTTGAAAAAACTGTACCTTTTTTGGAAATTTTCCAGCTCTCGGTTGACAGGCTGATCTGGGTGATCGGCCTATCGATCCATGAAAGTTTGGCCTGCCGGTAGAGCCAGCCGATTTCTGCCCCACTGACGGCCTGTCGAACCACAAGTCCGGCCTTCCGATTTGTGACCATCCGCCTGTCGAACTGTGATGTTCGCATGCCGACCGTGCAGAAATCTCCATTCCAGAAAATACAATTTTAAAGCAATTTATCAATTTTATTTTCAACAATTCAAAAAACATAAAATTAGAGACTTAGGAAATACCTTTACGCGCTATTATCTTTCTTCTAAATTCATCTTCTCCGAATAATTATTTAATTACAAAATTTTTACAAATTTAAAATAAATAATAATTCCTAGACGGAGATGATAGTCCACCATCTAATTACATGAAAAATATAGATACACATTCTAACCTCTAAGGAACCACAACCGGTATAAATTAATTAATTAATAAATAATTAAACAACGATTTAATCAACCATAATTAATTAATAAACATTCACCACATAATCTATGACAACATATATAATTTATAGAAACCTAGAGTGCCAACTCTCTATAAAATTCAATTCAAGCATAGGAGAGATTAAGATCATAAAATTTATGCATATAACATGATCACAAACTCGTAAACTTATGTAAAAACCTATCTCTAATACCAATTGCTGAAAAAATAGACGTGGTAGAATTTTAAAATTTTTTCATCAGAGTAATTTCCAAAACACAAGTTTGACATGCTATATGCATAAATTAACTAGATCTTACTAACCTTTGTATGCTAAAGAACCTCTCGCAATCTGTGAAGAGAAATAATGTTCCAAAAGAGCCTCAACCAACTGGCCTTCTTTGCTATTCTCTATCCATGACCGGAGTGAGTGTGGGCTCACACGTACAGCTTTTCCACTGGTGACTCTCCTTCCAACCAATCGAGAGAACCCAAAGCAAGTGTTCGTGATTTGTGAACAAAAGCTCTTAGGGGGTTTTAAATTCTCACTTAGCAAAGTATCACTCTTAATCACTCAATCGATCTAAGTAACTTGTGAGAATCACTCCCTATTTATAGAGGTTGGCCCTAGGGTCAGTCCTCATCAGATTAGGTCTCAAAATTCAGATCATAATCAAATTCAGATCAATATCTAATACGATTCATGTGGATATGCGTGATCTTATCCGTCGCTGATCGGTAGGCCGAACACGTCCATCAGCAGGCCGAACTGTCGAATAAAAAATCTCGCAAATCTTTTAATTTCCACCCGAGATTCTATAGGATAAAGTTTTAGTTTTAATTCAAATAACCCAATAGAGAAGTATCTGATCAAAACAACTTTATCTAGATAATCTCTAAGAAAATAAATCAATTCTCAATAATTCTATAGGTTTATCTTTATCTAATTTATCAAAAATTAAATCAACCGATAAACAGACAAGAATTATCTGATCCCAATAATTCAACATGTTTGTCTTGAATTAATTTCTTACAAAATTAATTCAACCGATAAATAGACATGAATTATTTAATTCTTCCAAATTTTAACCAATCTGATAAATCTGACACAAGTCACCGATTAGTGAAAAAACACACCATGTCGTTACAGGATGTTGTGAGCTAGCAAAGGGGACCAAATGGACCTATATAGTTGAAGCTCCTGATAATTATGAAATCCAATATCCCAGATATAAATTTCATAATTATCAACTCCAACGCTACTCCACTAAAAGCTTGGAGCTGCACTCTCGAACTACATAGAATTACAAAGCTCATATAGCTAAGTCTCCATGACAAATCATAGTGTATCGTATCCCCATATGATACTCCATAATCAGCTTAAGGACAAGTTCTGTCTTACCTTCTCGATTATTTTTATCTTATGTTCCATTATCTCACCATCAAAAAACTTACCATCTAAAGATAGTATACCATTTGGTTACACGTATGTATCCAAATGGTTGAGCGCTCCAGTTTTCCAATTATAGGATAATGTATATAAGAGGATATCATTACTCCTAAAAAGGAGCTATAGATTCCATATCTATGAATAACAAGTCTACGCCATCTAGATTCATGCCTCCAACATACCGGCATGCATACCACTATTAAGATGTGGGTATCACCCTTTGGTACATCAAAAGACACAAGTCAAGACACCGAGCCCACTATTCATCTTAGGATTAAGATACAATACAAATGATTGTCTAAAGCGAATCGATTTGCCGAGACAAAATTATTAATCCAAATCAATTCACTTTATGTCCCGATCCAACATGTCATCACTTATGCAACATGCCAATGTTTCTATTCACGGAGTCCTCCTCCGATGGTCAAGACAAACCATCTCCCAAAAGGGATATACGCAACATAACAATCTTTGCATGAATAAAGCACCCAACTTTATTTCCTCAATTGCAGATCGTATGATTTAGACCATCACCTTAAGAATCGTGTCTTCCGCATAATCCGTCCATCATATGCCCAATTCTTAAGGTTTAGACCGACAGTCTCAGACTATTGTTTGCTTAACATACATTCAACAAATATGTACGTAAAGAGGACAAGATTTGGTATATAAATAATGAATAAATTCTTTATTGATAAAAATATCTCCAAAAACTTATTACATTTTATTCCTTAGGGCATACATGTCTAACAGAATTGGGCATATGATGGACAGATTATACGGAAGACACAATTCTTAAGGCGATGGTTTAAATCATAAGATCCGCAATCGAAGGAATAAAGTTGGGCACTTTATTCATGTAAAGATTGTTATGTTGTCTGCATCCCTTTTGTGATATGAACCCCGCCAAGAACTGACGCGACCCTAACCAAAATTGGTTTCCAAGATCAAATTCCTAACCGGTTTTGAATGGAACCGCGACCCGATGCCCAACAAGAAGCACGAACCTTGGTATGTGAGGACGCCACAATCAGCTATGGAGGGACTGATTGATAAGTCTTGGTATGTGAGGACGCCACAATCAGCTATGGATGGACTGATTGATAAGTCTATGAACGCCACAGAATCTTCCGATAAGTTTGAATAGTTCATTTAGGAGACAAAGAGAATTAAACCTCAAATTGTGTGTTAATACTTGTATTCAATTGATTGAAATTCGTTACAATATATAGGGGTTCCCCTATACGAATTTTCAGCTCCTAATTGCCCATGGAATTTCAGGCAAATCAATTACCAAATGTCAAATCTAAAGCAAATAAGGAAAGTTCCCATAATGGCTTAAAGCCTTACAATAATAGAAATAAAACAAACACAAAAAAGGAAACTAGACATTAAAAGGTCACAAGTTGATTCTTCTCGCCATGTGTCGCCTCAAAACGGGAAAGTAACTGAAATGGAAATTACTCAATCCCTTCTAGAGCTTGGATCATGCATTTGTTGGTCTGGTTGTTGCATGCAATTCCCTCAATGGGCCTCCATGCAATGGCTTGAGCCCAAGTTGCTTGAATCAGCCCAATAAGCATTTCTTTAAACTTCTTCGCACGAGCTCTCGTAACTGGACCAATGGGAACTTGAATTGGATCTGAATATGTCTCCCACGTGCTCTTGCTTGTACTAATGATGTCCTCATCATTCCCCTCCTCTTGAGAGGGATTTGTTCTCAAATCATCGCCTGCATCAAAAGGACTTAGATCAGAAACATTAAAGGAGGCACTTACACCATACTCACCTGGCAAGTCTAGCTTGTATGCATTATCATTGATCCTTTCAAGAATTTGAAAAGGACCGTCCCCTCAAGGCAATAGCTTGGATTTCCTTTGTTCTGGAAACCGTTCCTTGCGTAAGTGCAACCACACCCAATCACTGGGCTCGAAGACGAGCTTGTGACCCCCTTTGTTGGCTTGTTCAGCATATTATTTAGTCCTTCGCTCGATGTTGAGTCTTGCCTTCTCGTGTATCTGCTTAACAAGATCAGCTTTTCTTTTTCCATCTAAATTCACATGCTCAGACAAAGGTAATGGCATTAAATCCAAAGGAGTTAAAGGATTAAAACCATAAACAATTTCAAACGGTGAAAATTGAGTAGCAGAATGAACAAATCGATTATAACCAAACTCAACATGTGGTAAACACTCCTCCAATGTTTTGATGTTCTTTTTAATGACAGCCCACAACAAAGTAGACAAGGTTCTATTCACAACTTCTGTTTGACCATCAGTTTGAGGGTGACAAGTAGTCAAAAACAATAGCTTAGTCCCTAACTTAGCCCACAAAGTCTTCCAAAAGTAGCTTAAGAACTTGGTGTCCCTATCAGAAACAATTGTCCTAGGCATACCATGAAGTCTCACAATTTCCCTAAAGAACAAATCAGCAACATTGGAAGCATCATCTGTCTTGTGGCATGGAATAAAATGGGCCATCTTGGAAAACCTATCCACAACCACAAATATCGAGTCTCTTCCCCGTTTAGACCTAGGCAATCCTAACACAAAATCCATCGAAATATCAATCCAGGGTTCACTAGGTATTGGTAAAGGGGTGTACAAACCATGGGGCTGCACTCTTGATTTAGCCTGCCTACAAGTTACACATCTACCACAAAGCCTCTCAACATCTCGTTTCATATGTGGCCAATAGAAGTGTTCCTGCAACATAGCTAAAGTCTTCATTACTCCAAAATGTCCCATCAATCCTCCCCCATGGGATTCTCTCACTAGCAAATCTCTCAATGACCAATTAGGCACACATAATTTATTCTCCTGAAACAAGTATCCCTCATGCCTAAAGTACTTACCACTAGCAAATCTCTCACAAGCTTGATACTCAATACTAAAGTCACGGTCATCAGCATATAACTCTTTAATGTGTTCAAAACCCAGTAGTTTAGCATTAAGAGTTGAGATTAAGACATACCTGTGAGAAAGTGCATCGGCAACGACGTTTTCCTTACCTTGCTTGTAGCGAATGACATACGGAAACGTCTCTATGAATTCTACCCAATGAGCATGCCTCTTGTTCAGCTTGTGCTGGCCCTTCAAGTGTTTCAGGGATTCATGATCGGTGTCAATCATGAACTCCTTAGGCCATAGGTAGTGCTGCCACGTCGCTAATGCCCGAACCAATGCATACATCTCTTTATCATAAGTTGGGTAATTAAGAGTTGCCCCATTCAGCTTCTCATTGAAATATGCTACTGGTCTCCCTTCCTGCATTAAAACAGCACCAATTCCAACACCTGAAGCATCACATTCAATCTCAAAAGTTTTGGAAAAATTAGGTAAAGATAATAATGGAGCATTTGTCAACTTCTCCTTGAGTAGCTGAAATGCCTTTTCTTGCTCTTCTCCCCATCTAAACCTAACATTCTTCTTGATCACTTCAGTCAGTGGTGCGGCTATAGTACTAAAATCTTTCACAAACCGCCGGTAGAAACTAGCAAGTCCATGAAAACTCCGTATGTTTCCCACACTAGTTGGACTCGGCCACTCCTGGATGGCTCGCACCTTTTCTTCATCAACCTGTATACCTTGAACACTAACAACAAAACCAAAGAACACAAGCTTATCTGTGCAAAAGGTACACTTCTTGAGGTTAGCGTACAACTTTTCCTTCCGTAAAACATCTAAAACAAGTTTCAAATGTTCAATATGATCATCCAAATTGCTGCTATAGATAAGGATATCATCAAAATAAACAACGACAAATTTTCCAATAAAAGCTCCCAAAACATGGTTCATTAAACGCATAAATGTGCTAGGCGCATTAGTTAAACCGAAAGGCATTACCAACCACTCATACAAGCCTTGTTTTGTTTTGAAAGCCGTCTTCCACTCGTCTCCCTCTTTCATGCGAATTTGATGATATCCACTCTTCAGATCAATTTTAGAAAACACACAAGCACCATGCAATTCATCTAACATGTGATACAAGCGAGGAATGGGATGTCGATACTTTACCGTGATGTTGTTGATGGCTCGACAATCAACGTACATCCTCCAAGTCCCATCTTTCTTAGGCACAAGTAAAACTGGTACGGCGCACGGGCTCATGTTTTCTCTCACGTGTCCCTTTTCCATCAACTTACTGACCTGCCGTTGGAGTTCCTTTGTCTCCTCGGGATTACTCCTATAGGTTGGT
Organism: Artocarpus heterophyllus; assembly: GCA_025403435.1. Taxonomy (NCBI): domain Eukaryota; kingdom Viridiplantae; phylum Streptophyta; class Magnoliopsida; order Rosales; family Moraceae; genus Artocarpus; species Artocarpus heterophyllus. Next base: position 14,813,117 of record CM046351.1, read on the forward strand.
CGGTTTGGGATTGGAGCTCCAGGTATGAAGTCGATTTGATGTTCAATCCCGCGGATTGGAGGTAAACCTTACGGTGTTTCCTCGGGAACAACAGAACTATGCAAGGTGGAATCAAGATCGTTAGTGTTTAATAACGCCTCCTTGTACATGAGTAAAATCATCAGCTGATTAGAAAGCAAAGCTCTTCTCACATCACTCTCTCTAGCATAAAAGTTTGTTTTTCTCTCTATTTTTACCTCATTGGCCAAATCTTCTTTTGTACTGGCTCTCTCAATGTTCTCTCCTTTTTCTCGGCCATCTCTTCCTTTTTTCTCTCACTGGCCGAACTCTCTCTCTGCACTCCCACTCTTGATTTTTCTTCGCTCTTCATTTTTTTATCACTTTCTCTCTGTAAGCTCACTTGGTCTTCATAGACCTGTTTTGGTGTTAACGGAACAAGAGTGATCATTTTTTGATTGTGAACAAATGAGTACTTGTTGGTAAAACCATCATGTTTAACTCGCCGATCAAATTGCCATGGTCTGCCTAATAACAAGTGCCCAGCTTGCATCGAAACCACGTCGCACAAAACTTCATCTTCATATCTTCCAATGCGAAAAGAAACTAACACTTGCTTACGCACCTTTACCTCACCAGTATCATTTAACCATTGCAATTTATATGGTCAAGGATGCTTAATTGTTGGCAGCCCTAACTTCTCTACCATGGTTGTGCTAGCAACATTAGTACAACTCCCACCATCATTAATCACACTACATACCTTGTTTTGGACGTGGCACCTAGTGTGGAAGATGTTTTCCCATTGCACCTCTTCATCTTCTTCTTTGGCTTGCACACTCAAAGCTCTCCTTGTAACCAACAATTCTTCTTGGACAGCGCACTCCTCATTGTCGACATCCTCTAACGAAGGCATAGAGTCATTGTCCGAATCCTCCTCGGTTTCAATCTCTCCATTGTCCCGCATCACCATAGCTCGTTTGTTCGGACATTGGCTTGCTATGTGACCCCTGCCTTGACATTTAAAACATTTAATATCACGATTCTGAGTAGTGGAACAATCAGATTTACCTTGATTCCCATGGCTGGCCAACTCTTGTTTCTGCTCAATCTTTGGCTTGGTGTTGGGTTGCTTCTCATCCCTCTTCCATTGGTTCATTTTCCAAGCGGATGTACTCGAGTTTTGGCTAGGACGTGTGTTACTGCCCCTCCTCATAAGTTGATTCTCAATTTTAATAGCCATGTGCACCAAGTCCTCCAACTCCACATAATGTTGTAACTCAACGGCATTGTGAATATCTCGGTTCAAACCCGCCAAAAACCTTGCCATTGTAGCCTCCCGATCCTCCTCTATATTGGCCCGAATCATCATAACCTCCATCTCCTTATAGTACTCCTCTACACTCCGGTTGCCCTACTTAAGGTTTTGTAGTTTATTGTACAACTCCCGGTAGTAGTAAGTTGGTACAAATTGCTTCCTCATTACGGTCTTCATCTCTTCCCATGACTCAATAGGCCGCTCTCTATTTCGTCTCCTGTTTATAACAAGCTGATCCCACCAAGTAATAGCATAATCAGAAAATTCAATTACAGCCAATTTTACCTTCTTCACCTCAGAATAGTAGTGGCAGTCAAAGATGAACTCCATTTTCTTCTCCCATTCTAGGTACGCTTCTGGATTGGATTTTCCTTGAAATGATGGTATCTTCATTTTTATGCCTCTCAAACTATCATTTTCTCGGTTCCTAACTCCTCTATCCCGTCCAAATCTTTGGTGAGTACCCGCTGAATCTTCTTCTTCGTCAAACTCTTCCCCATCAATCCTATAGTAGTCATCAACCTCTACTCTAACCGGAACCCTTTCTCACCTACGCGCATGAGGAACATGTTGTGGCTGTTCCACACGTGCGTTTTCTATCCGGTCTATCCTCTCATGAAGCTGTCCTAACTCTCCCCTCAACAATCGTCTCATCTCCCCCATCATCGCTTCCATAAGAATTTTTGGGTCTGCTGCACCTGAGGTACCCTCAATAGTGTTCTTGCTGTTGTTTGACATTTTCCAAAGGACCTTACCACACTCCTTTACGTGTTTCACTCGTAAAATGGTTCACTCAATTTCACTTGTGTTTACACTCAATACTTTCAGCTTTTGTCCACTCTAATGCTCTCGCCTCTATGCCTTTTTCCACTTGTTAATTCTCACTCAGTTCCTATAAAACTAGTCAAATCAATATCAAAATTTCCTTGACAATTCACAAATAGATTACCAAAGAGACAAGACTATAACAAGAACAAAGAATTTAGGCTTTCAGAATCACACCCAAAAGGAACAAAATTTGACGAAAAATTTTTGGTCTGTGTAGGGAATTCAATTTTGGATTCCTTAAATGATGAATAACAAGAATCTGAAAAAAAAATTTAAGGAAGGTTTCCAGACTCTTGTTTAAGGAACAAATTTTTTTTTTTTTTTCGGATCCTTTTGTTTTTCTTCTTTTTCCTTTTTTTTTCTCTTTTTTTTTTTCTTTTCTTTCTTTTCTTTTTGGATCTTTTTTTTTTTTTTAAAAACCGACTTTGATAATGGAAATCAAAACTCACGAATAACTGAAACAAACATAAACTAAGAGAACGGATAAGCAAAACCTGATTAGAACCTCGCTCTGATTACCAAATGATACGAACCCCGCCAAGAACTGACGTGACCCTAACCAAAATTGGTTTCCAAGATCAAATTCCTAACCGGTTTTGATTGGAACCGCGACCCGATGCCCAACAAGAAGCACGAACCTTGGTATGTGAGGACGCCACAATCTGCTATGGAGGCACTGATTGATAAGTCTTGGTATGTGAGGACGCCACAATCAGCTATGGATGGACTGATTGATAAGTCTATGAATGCCACAGAATCTTCTGATAAGTTCAAATAGTTTGTTTTGGAACTAAAGAGAATTAAACCTCAAATTGTGTGCTAATACTTGTATTCAATTGATTGAAATTCATTACAATATATAGGGGTTCCCCTATGCGAATTTTTAGCTCCTAATTGCCCATGGAATTTCGAGCAAATCAATTACCAAATGTCAAATCTAAAGCAAATATGGAAAGTTCCCATAATGGCATAAAGCCTTACAATAATAGAAATAAAACAAACACAAAAAAGGAAACTAGACATTAAAAGGTCACAACCTGATTCTTCTCGCCATGTGTCGCCTCAAAACAGGAAAGTAACTGAAATGGAAATTACTCAATCCCTTCTAGAGCTTGGATCACGCATTTGTTGGTCTGGTTGTCGCATGCAATTCCCTCAATGGGCCTCCATGCAATGGCTTGAGCCCAAGTTGCTTGAATCAGCCCAATAAGCGTTTCTTTAAACTTCTTCGCACGAGCTCTCGTAACTGGACCAATGGGAACTTGAATTGGATCTGAATATGTCTCCCACGTGCTCTTGCTTGTATTAATGATGTCCTCATCATTTTGGGAGATGGTTTGTCTTGACCATCGGATGTGGACTCCGTGAATAGAAACATTGGCATGTTGCCATAGGTGACACTATGTTGGATCGGGACATAAAGTGAATTGATTTGGATTAATAATTCTATCTCGGCAAATCGATTCACTTTAGACAATTATTTGTATTGTATCTTCATCCTGAGATGAATAGTGGGCCCGTTGTCTTGACTTGTATCTTTTGATGTACCAAAGGGTGACACCCACATCTTAATAGTGGTATGCATGTCGGTACGTTGGAGGCATGACTCTTGGTAGTGTAGACCTATTATTCATAGATATGGAATCCATAGCTCCTCTTTAGGAGTAGTGATATCCTCTTATATGCGTTATCCTGTAATTAAAAAACTGGAGTGCTCAACCATTTGGATATATAGGTGTAACAGATTTGTATACTGTCTTTGGATGGTAAGTTTTTCGTTGGTGAGATAATAGAACGTAAGATAAAAATAATTGGGATGGTAAGACAAAACTTGTCCTTAAGCCGATTATGGAGTATCATATGGGGATACGATACACTATAATTTGTCATGAAGAATTAACTATATGAGCTTCATAATTCTATGTAGTTCGAGAGTACAGCTCCAAGATTTTAGTGGAGTAGTGTTGGAGTTGATAATTATGAAATGTATATCTGGGATGTTGGGTTTCGTAATTATCAGGAGCTTGAACTATATAGGTCCATTTGGTCTCCTTTGCTAGCTCACAACATCTTGTAACGATACGGCATGCTTTTTCTATAATTGGTGACTTATGTCAGATTTATTAGATTGGTTAAAATTTGGAAGAATCAAATAATTCATGTCTGTTTATCGGTTGAATTAATTTTGTGATAAAATTAATTCAAGATAAACTTGTTGAATTATTGGGATCGGATAATTCTTGTCTATTTATTGGTTGGTTTAATTTTGAATAAATTAAATTAGGATAAACTTGTAGAATTATTAGAAATTCATTTATTTTCCTAGAGATTATCTAGATAAAGTTGTTTTAATTAGATAAATTTTCTATTGGGTTATTTAAATTAAAACTGATACTTTATCCTATAGAATCTCAGGTGGAAAATAAAAGATTCGTTGAGATATTTTTTCGATAGTTTGACATGTCAATCCTCAAGTTCGGCCTACCGATGGGCAAGTTTGGCCTACCGATTAGGTAGTTCGGCCTGTCGATATGCAAAGGATAAGATTACACTTTTTCACACGGATTTTATCAAATATTGATCCAAATTTGATTCTTATTCAAATTTTTGAGACCTACTCTGATAAGGACTGACCTTAGACCCAACCTCTATAAATAGAGAGTAAGTCACATAAGTTATTCAGATCAATTGAGTGATTAAGAGAGATACTCTGTTGGTGAGAATCTGAAACTCCTTAAGAGCTCTTGTTCACAAATCACGAACACTAGCTTTGGGTTCTCTCAATTGGTTGGAAGGAGAGTCACCTGGTGGAAGAACTGTGCATGTGAGCCCACACTCACTCTGATCGTGGATAGAGAATAGCAAAGAAGACTAGTTGGTTGAGGCTCTTCTGGAGCGTTGCTTCTCTTCTCTAATTGCAGGAGCTTTTGGCACACAAAGGTTAGTAAGATCTGGTTAATTTATGCATATAGCATGTCAAACTTGTGTTTTAGAAAATACTCTAATATAAAATTTTTAAAATTCTACTGCATACTATTTTTTCAACAATTGGTATAGAGCCATGGTTTTTACATAAATTTACTAGTTTGTGATCATACTGTATGTATAAATTTTGTGATCTTAATCTCTCCTATGCTTGAATTTAATTTTATAGAGAGTTAGCACTCTAGGTTTCTATATATTTTATATGTTGTCATGGATTATGTGTTGAATGTTCATTAATTAATTATGGTTGATTAAATGGTTATTTAATTATTTATTAATTAATTAATTTGCATCGGTTATGGTTCCTGAGGGGTTACAATGTGTATCTTGGTTTTTCAGGTAATTAGATGGCAGACTATCATCTCTGTCTATGATTTATTATTTATTTTTAAATTTGTAAGAAATTTGTAATTAAATAATTATTCAGAGAAAACGGATCTAGAAGGCGGATCTAGAAGATAGATGATGGCACTTCCAGATATTTCCTGAGTCTCTAATTTTGTGTTTGTGAATTGTTGAAAAGAGAATTGATGAATTGCATTAAAAATTGTACTTTCTAGAAATGGTGATTTTTCCTCAATTGACATGTCGAACCATCCAGTCCTACAGGCTGACAGCAGGGCCAAAATCAAGAGGCTCTGGCAGCTGGCTGATCTGTCGTGCATCGGTAGGCCGATGGATCATGACTGGTAGGCCGATCACCTAGATCGGCTTGCCGGCAGAGAGCTAGAAATTTTTCCAGAAAAGGTGTAGTTTTTCAATGCAGTTTTAATTTTATTTTTGGGACAATTTTGAGAAATATTGAATTTGGATATGATCGGGAATATGAAGTATTCGATTCATACAGGATTGAAGACTTGAAGATGAGCATTATATGAAGAAGGATACAACTTGAGAATTCAAGGATGAATAATCAATAATATGTTTCGATTATTCTCTTGTAATCTTTGATTTCTATTCTCTAGGGTGGAGCTATAATATTACGATTATTATTATTTTGCTTGTAGCTTTGCTTGATTGCTTTACTTGTCTGCATTATAATATGATTTGCCATGTATATTGATAAATGTCATATATAATAGGGAGTGCCACTCGTATTAAAATTGTTCATGCATGTTCTTAAAATAAAACCTTGATTTCAAAAAATTGAGTGGGAGAAGGTTTTTGAAGAGAGGACCTACGACCTCCAATGTTGGTCCATAGGAAGAACATGGTGGTCCCAACCCCTATGAAGGGATTTCTATCATGTACCAGATTGGATCTTTGAGAGGATAAGGTATTTTAGTATGATTTATGGTTGTACACCCCTAGGTGGTGATTATAAATCATGGATAAAATATTAACACAATGGTTATACACTCACGTTAATTTTATTATTAACCTCCCCTAGGATCTCTATGTTAGATATGTATGCCCTAAGGAGAAAAAATGTTATACATTTTTTGGAGACATTTTTATCAATAAAGAATTTATTCATTTATATATACCAAATCTTGTCCTCTTTACATTCATATTTGTTGAATGTATGTTAAGCAAACAGTAGTCTAGACTATCAGTCTAAACCTTTAAGAATTGGGCATATGATGGACTGATTATGCGAAAGACGCGATTCTTAAGGTGACAGTCTAAAACATATGATCCGCAATCGAGGGAATAAATTTGGGCTCTTTATTCATGCAAAGATTGTTATGTTGTCTATATCCCTATTGGGAGATGGTTTGTCTTGACCATCGGAGTTGGACTCCATGAATAGAAACATTGGCACGTTGTCATAGGTGACGATGTGTTGGATTGGGAGATAGAGTGAATTGCTTCAGATTAACAATTCTGACATGGCAAATTGATTCACTTTAGACAATCATTTGTATTGTATCTTAATCCTGAGATGGATAGTGGGCCCATTGTCTCGACTTGTGTCTTTTGATGTACCAAATGGTGACTCCCACGTCTCAATAGTGGTATGCATGCCGGTACGTTGGAGGCATGACTCTAGATGGCGTAGACTTGTTTTTCATAGATATGGAATCTATAGCTCCTCCTTAGGAGTAATGATATCCTCTTATATGTGTTATCCTATATTGGAAAACTAGAGCGCTCAACCATTTGGATACATAGGTGTAACCGAATGGTATACTATCTTTGGATGGTAAGTTTTCTAATGGTGAGATAATGGAATGTATGATAAAAATAATCGAGAAGGTAAGACAGAACTTGCCCTTAAGTCGATTATGGATTATCATATAGGGATACAATACACTTTGATATGTCATGGAGACTTAGCTATACGAGCTTCGTAATTCTATAAAGTTCAAGAGTGCAGCTCCAAGCTTTTAGTGGAGTAGCGTTGGAGTTGATAATTGTGAAATGAATATCTAGGATATTGGGTTTCATAATTATCTTGAGCTTGAACTTTATAGGTCCAATTTGGTCCCCTTTGCTAGCTCACAAAATCCTGTAACAATACGATGTGCTTTTTTCAATAATTGGTGACTTATGTCGGATGTATCGGATTGATTTAAAATTTGAAAGAATCAAATAATTCATGTATGTTTATTGGTTGAATTAATTTTGTAATAAAATTAATTTAAGATAAACTTGTTAAATTATAGGGATCGGATAATTCTTGTCTGTTTATCGGTTGATTTAATTGGATAAATTAAATCAAGATAAACTTATAGAATTACTATGAATTGATTAATTTTCTTAGAGTTTCTCTTGATAAAGTTTGTTTTGATCAAATAACTTCTCTATTGGGTTATTTGAATTAAAACTGAGACTTTATCCTATAGAATCTCGGGTGGAAAATAAAAGATTCGCGGAGATATTTACGCGGTAGTTTGGCCTATCGATCTACGTGTTGGGCCTGCTGACGGGGCCTGTTTGGCTTGTCGATCAGGCTGTTCGGCCTGCCGATCAATGAGAGATAAGATTATGCATTTTTACGTGGATGCTGTTAGATATTGATTCAAACTTGATTCTGTTTTGAGCTTTTGAGACCTAATCTGATAAGGACTGACCCTAGGACCAATCGCTATATAAAGGGAGTAAGTCTCATGAGTTACTCTGATCAATTGAGAGATTAAGAGTGATACTCTTCTAGTGAGCATCTGAAAACTCCCTGAGAGCTTTTGTTCACAAATCACGAACACTAGCTTTAGGTTTTCCCGATTGGTTGGAAGGAGAGTCACCGGTGGAAGAGCTGTACGCATGGGCCCACACTCACTCCGATTGTGGATAGAGAATAGCAAAGAACACCAATTGGATGAGGCTCTTCTAGAACGTTACTTCTCTTCACAGGTTACGGAGGTTCTTCAGTATATAAAGGTTAGTAAGATCTATTTAATTTATATATATAGCATGTCAAACTTGGGTTTTGGAAAAATACTCTGATTTTAAAATCTTAAAAATTCCCGCTGCGCACCTCACACTATTTTTTTCAACACTCTGTTAATAAAATTAATGGCAAAAGAAACGATTATTAATATATGCTAGATCATACGGGTCCTAGATAGCATATATAATCAGAAGGGGATCTGTGTTCCTGATTGAATTTTGCATGACTCCCCTAGGAGCTTGTTGAATTCTGAGTTAGGAATTATCATTGTAAGGTTGTGATATTTTCAAGGTTTTGACACATAAACACATTTGTATGTTTTTACATGATTGTGTTATCTTACTAAATTATTATGATATGTTTGCTTATGTTTGGTATATGATTCTTTATTGTAGATTAAAAATGTCTAAAAATGTTTTGTCATCGATACTTGACAAAAACCTATTAACTGGTGAGAATTATAATGATTGAAAACGGAACCTGGATATCGTCCTGTCCTTTGAGAAACTTAAATTTGTTCTGACAACCCTTGTCCTCCCGAGCCTATGGGAGACTCATCTAATGAGCAATTCCAAGCGTATGACCGCTGGAAAGATGCCAATGATCAGGCTCGCTGCTATGTTATGGCCAGCATGAATAATGTGCTGCAGGCTCGACATCAAGATTATGAGACTGCAAAGCAGATCTTGGATAATCTTGAGGACATGTTTGGAGGCCAGGCCATAACAAAGCGGCAAGGAGTGCTTCAGAAACTTCTTAACCATAGACAGAGACCAGGGACATATGTAAAGGAGCATATGATGTTGGTCATGGGTTACCTCGCTGAGGCTCAAACCAATGGAGCTGACATCAATGCTGAAACTCAGATGACTATGGTCTTTGAGACTCTATCTAAGGAATTTATTCCGTTTAGAGCTACATTTAATTTAAGCAATAGATGGGATATGACCTTGATAGAACTAAAGAAACAGTTATAGGAGTTTGAACTGCTGATCAGGGAGTCTCCTGTTGGTGGTGAGGCCAATATGGTAGCTGCTTCTGGTTCCAATTCTAACTCTGGGAATGGAAAGAAGCAAAGGGCCAAGATTGGGAAGTCTTTTGTTCCTGCTAACACCAAGAGCAAGAAGAAGAAGAAGAAGAACCCAAAAAAACTTAAGTGCTTCTTCTGTGGAAAGGTCGAGCATAATAAGAGGCATTGCAAGGACTTCGTTTCCAAAGGAGGTAGGTAGGTGTGATCTTCTGTATTTAGAAACTTGTTTAGTTGAGGAATCTAGTGACATTTGGGTCATAGATTCCGGTGCAACTAATGATGTTTGTGTTTCTCTATAGGGGTTCAAAGAAACGAGAAGTCTGCTGCATGAAGACTTCACGCTTCGGGTGGACGATGAATCCTTGGTCTCAGCGGAAGGAGTGGGAGACATCCATCTTTACTTTGATAACTATAGGAATTTATGTTGCAAGATTGTTTTTATGTTCCTAAATTTAAAAGGAATTTAATTTTTGTATCTTGTTTATTTAAAGGCTCCTACGTGGTATCTTTTAATGAAAAAGTGGTGATTCGTAAAAAAAAATCTTTTATCTATTCTGGGTGGATGCAAAATAATCTATGTTTTATCAAACCTAAGATGGACTTATTGCTTAATTCTGAGATGAATGATAATAACTCTAAAAGGCTTAAAACTTCTCACTCTAATAAGACTTATCTTTGGCATTTGCGCCTTGGTCACATTAACCTGAATAGGATTCAGAGGTTGCTAAGGGATGGACCTTTAAGTCACTTAAAGGCAGAATCTATACCTCAATGTGAATCTTGTTTGGAGGGTAAAATGACCAAAAGACCATACGGGTCTAAAGGCAATAGGGCCGAAGGGGTTCTAGAACTTGTGCATAGTGATGTTTGCGGACCGATGAACATTCGGGCACGAGGAGGGTATGAGTACTTCATCACTTTTATTGACGATTACCCAAGATATGGGTATGTGTGCCTGATGCACCACAAAAGCGAAACTTTTGACAAGTTCAGGGTGTTTCGGACAGAAGTGGAAAAGCAATTAGGTAGACCCATAAAGGCACTTCGATCCGATCGAGGTGGGGAATACCTTTCTAATGAGTTCTTGGGACACTTGTTAGAGAATGGGATTTTATCCCATTTGACTGCGTTGGGCACTCCGCAGCAGAACAACGTAGCAGAGAGAAGAAATAGGACTTTGTTGGACATGGTCAGGTCCATGATGAGTTATTCATCATTACCTTTATCCTTTTGGGGATATGCACTACAAACTGCATGTTATCTTTTGAACAATGTGCCTTCAAAATCGGTCCCTAAAACTCCTCACGAGTTGTGGACAAGAAGGAAGACATCCTTAAACCATATTCAGATATGGGGATGTCTGGCTCATGTCCTGTTTAAGGATCTGAATAAGTTGGAAGCACGTTCGGAAGTTTGCGTGTTTGTAGGATATCCAAAAAGGACTAAAGGGGGTTATTTTTATAACCCAACGGAAAATGAAGTCGTGTCATTTCTGCTAATGCAACTTTCCTTGAGGAGAGTTACATGGACGACTTTAAACCTCAAAGCAAAGTGGTGCTTGAGGAGTTAAGGAGTGATCAGATCACTCCGGAGGTTCTGAATGAAACCGTTCGATCAATGTAGAAAAACCAAACAAACTTGAACGACAATCTCAAGGGCTTCGGCGTAGTGGGAGGATCGGGAGTCAACCTGAAAGGTATATGTTCAACGGGGAGGTCTTCTTGGCTGAACCAGATAAACATGACAGGGATCCTTATACTTACGCAGAAGCTATGGAGGATGTTGATTCAAAACTCTGGACAGAGGCCATGAACATAGAGATGTAGTCTATGGAGACTAATCAAGTCTATGGTGACTCCCACATCTCAATAGTGGTATGTATGCCGGTACGTTGGAGGCATGACTCTTGATGGTGTAGACTTGTTATTCATAGATATGGAATCGATAACTCCTCTTTAGGAGTAATGATATCCTCTTATATGCGTTATCCTATAATTGGAAAACTGGAGCGCTCTAACCATTTGGATACATAGGTGTAACCAAATGGTATACTGTCTTTGGATGGTAAGTTTTCTAATGGTGAGATAATGGAACGTAAGATAAAAATAATCGGGAAGGTAAGATAGAACTTGTCCTTAAGCTGATTATGGATTATCATATAGGGATACGATACACTTTGATATGTCATGAAGACTTAGCTATACGAGCTTCGTAATTCTATAAAGTTTGAGAGTGCAGCTCCAAGCTTTTAGTGGAGTAACGTTGGAGTTGATAATTGTATAATTATCATGAGCTTGAACTTTATAGGTCCATTTTAGTCCCTTTTGCTAGCTCACAAAATCCTGTAATGATACGATATGCTTTTTCAATAATTGGTGACTTATGTCAGATTTATCGGATTGGTTTAAAATTTGAAAGAATCAAATAATTCATGTCTGTTTATTGGTTAAATTAATTTTGTAATAAAATTAATTTAAGATAAACTTGTTGAATTATTAGGATCGGATAATTCTTGTGTGTTTATCGGCTGATTTAATTGAATAAATTAAATCAAGATAAACTTGTAGAATTATTGTGAATTGATTTATTTTCTTAGAGATTTTCTTGATAAGTTTGTGTTGATCAGATAACTTCTCTATTGGGTTATTTAAATCAAAACTAAGACTTTATCCCATCGAATCTCGAGTAGAAAATAAAAGATTCGTGGAGATATTTACGCGATAGTTTGGCCTGTCGATCTAAGTGTTGGGCCTGCCGATGGGGCCTGCTCAGCTTGCCGATCAGCGAGGGATAAGATTACGCATTTTCACGTGGATCTTATCAGATATTGATTCAAAACATGATTCTGTTTTGAGTTTTTGCGACCTAATCTGATAAAGACTGACCCTAGGACCAATCACTATATAAAGGGAGTAAGTCTCATGAGTTACTCAGATCAATTGAGAGATTAAGAGTGATACTCTTCTGGTGAGCATCTGAAAACTTCCTAAGAGCTTTTGTTCACAAATCACGAACACTAGCTTTAGGTTCTCTCGATTGGTTGGAAGGAGAGTCACCGGTGGAAGAGCTGTACGTGTGAGCCCACACTCACTCCGATTGTGGATAGAGAATAGCAAAGAAGACCAGTTGATTGAGGCTCTTCTGGAACGTTACTTCTCTTTACAGGTTACGGAGGTTCTTCAGTATACAAAGGTTAGTAAGATCTATTTAATTTATATATATAGCTTGTCAAACTTGTGTTTTGAAAAAATACTCTGATTTTAAAATCTTAAAAATTCTCGTTGTGCACCTCACATTGTTTTTTCCAACACTCTGTTAATAAAATTAATGGCAAAAGAAACGATTATTAATATATGCTAGATCATACAGGTCCTAGATAGCATATATTAATCAAAAGGGGATCCGTGTTCTTGATTGAATTTTGCATGACTCCCCTAGGAGCTTGTTGAATTCTGAGTTAGGAATTATCGTTGTAAGGTTGTGATATTTTCAAGGTTTTGACACATAAACACATTTGTATGTTTTTACATGATTGTGTTATCTTACTAAATTATTATGATATGTTTGCTTATGTTTGGTATATGATTCTTTATTGTAGATTAAAAATGTCTAAAAATGCTTTACCTTCGATATTTGAGAAAAACCTTTTGACTGGAGAGAATTATAATGATTGGAAACGAAACTTGGATATCATCCTCTCCTTTGAGTAACTAAAATTTGTCCAAAAAACCCCTTGTCCTCTAGAACCTACGGGAGATTCCACTAATGAGCCATTCCAAGTGTACGTTGCTGGAAAGATGCAAATGATCAGGCCCGCTGCTATGTTATGGCTAGCATGAATAATGTGCTGCAGGCTCAACATTAGGATTATGAGACTACGAAGTAGATCTTGGATAATCTTGAAGATATGTTTGGAAGCTAGGCCATAACAAAGCGGCAAGGGGTGCTTCATAAACTTCTTAACTGTAAGCAGTGGCTAGGGACATTTGTAAAGGAGCACAAGATGTTGGTCATGGGTCACCTCACTAAGGGCTCAAACCAATGGAGCCGACATCGATGCAGAAACTCAGATGACTATGGTCTTTGAGACTCTGTCAAAGGGATTTATTCCGTTTAGAGCTACATTTAATTTGAGCAATAGATGGGATATGACCTTAACATAATTAATGAAACAGTTACAGGAGTTTGAACTGCTGATCAAGGAGTCTCCTGCAGGTGGAGAGGCCAACATGGTAGCTGCTTCTGATTCCAATCCCAACTCTAGGAATGGAAAGAGGCAACGGGCCAATAACGAAAAGTCTTCTATTCTTGCTAGCACCAAGAGCAAGAAAAAGAAGAAGAAAATGAGAAGAAGCTCAAGTGCTTCTTCTGTGGGAAGGTCAGGCACATCAAGAAGGCATTGCAAGGACTTCCTTTCCAAAGGTAGGAGTGATCTTCTGTTTGTATTTGGGTCATAGATTCTGATGCAACTAATCATGTTTGTATTTCTCTATAGGGGTTCAAAGAAATGAGAAGTCTGCTACATGAAGACTTCACGCTTCAAAAGGGCGATGGATCCCTGCTCTTAGCAGAAGTAGTGGGAGACATCCATGTTTATTTTGATAATTATAGAAATTTAATTTTACGAGATTGTTTTTATGTTCCTGAATTTAAAAGGAATTTAATTTCTGTAGCTTGTTTATTTAAAGACTCCTATTTGGTTTCTTTTAATGATAAAGTGGTGATTCGTAAAAACAAATCTTTTATCTGTTCTAGATGGATGTAAAATAATCTATATTTTATCAAACCTAAGATGGACTTACTGCTTAATGCTGAGATGAATGATAATAACTCTAAAAGACTTAAAACTTCTCACTCTAATAAGACTTATCTTTGGCATTTGCACCTTGGTGATATTAACCTGAATAGGATTCAAAGGCTGGTAAGGGATGGACCTTTAAGTCACTTAAAGGTGGAATCTATATCTTAATGTGAATCTTGTTGGAGGGTAAAATGATTAAAAGACCATTTGGGTCTAAGGGTAATAGGGTCAAAGTGGTTCTAGAACTTGTGTATTGTGATGTTTGCGGACCAATGAACATCCGGGTATGTGTACCTAATGCACCACAAAAGCAAAACTTTTGACAAGTTCAAGGAGGTTCGGGCTAAAGTGGAAAAGCAATTGGGTAGACCCATAAAGGCACTTCAATCCGATCGAGGTGGAGAATACCTTTCTGATGAGTTCTTAGGACACTTATTAGAGAATGAGATATTATCCCATTTGACTGCGCCAGGCACTCCATAGCAGAATGGCGTAACAGAGAGAAGGAATAGGACTTTATTAGATTTAATGATGTCCATGATGAGTTATTCATCATTGCCTTTATCCTTTTAGGGATATGCACTACAAACCGCGTGTTATCTTTTAAACAATATGCCTTCAAAATTAGTCCCTAAAACTCCTCACGAGTTGTGGACGGGCAGGAAGATATCCTTAAGCCATATTCGCATATGGGGATGTCCGGCTCATGTCCTGTTTAAGGATGCAAATAAGTTGGAAGCACGTTCGGAAGTTTACGTGTTTATAGGATATCCAAAAGGGACTAAAGGGGGTTATTTCTATTATCTAAAGGAAAATAAAGTCGTGGTTTCAACTAATACACCTTTTCTTGAGGAGAGTTACATGGACGACTTTAAACCTCAAAGTAAATTTGTGCTTGAGGAGTTAAGGAGTGATCCGATCACCTCGGAGGTTCTAAATGAAACCATTCCAATCAGTGCAGAAAAACCAAACGAACCTAAACAACAACCTAAGGGGCTTCGCCGTAGTAGGAGGATCGGGCGTCAACCTGAGAGGTATATATTCAATGGGTAGGTCTTCTTAACTGAATCAGATGAACTTGATAGGGATCCTTATTCTTACGCTGAGGATATGGAGGATGTTGATTCAAAACTCTAGACAGAGGCCATGAACATAGAGATGAAGTCTATGGAGACTAATCAGGTCTGGGAGCTTGTGGATCTTCCCGAAGGGATAAAACCCATAGGATGTAAGTGGATCTATAAGAGGAAAAGTGGAGTGGATGGAAAGGTTGAAACCTTTAAGGCTAGACCGGTAGGTAAGGGTTATACGCAAAAGAAAGGAATTGATTATGAGGAAACCTTTTTGCCTGTAGCCATGCTTAAGTCCATCCGGATTCTCTTGTCCATAGCTGCCACTCTCGACTACGAGATTTGATAGATGGATGTCAAGATGGCTTTTCTAAATGGCAATCTTAATGAGTCTATTTATATGGAACAACTAGACGGGTTCAAGGTCAAGGGTCAAGAGGGTAAGGTTTGTAAGCTGCTAAAGTCAATTTATGGACTTAATCAGGCTTCTCGTTCTTGGAACATAAGATTTGATCAAGTGATCAAGACTTATGGGTTCTCACAAAATGTGGATGAGCCATGTGTTTACAGACACATTAAGGATAGGAAGGTAGTTTTTCTACTACTCTATGTAGATGACATTCTGTTGATTGGCAATGACATTGGGGCATTTTCATCGGTCAAATTATGGTTGACCAAGTAGTTTGACATAAAGGACTTAGGTGAGGCTAATTTGTTCTCAGTATCTAGATCTTTGAGATAGGAAGAACAAAATGATAGCTTTGTCCCAAACTAGCTACATTGATAAAATTCTCAAGAGGTTTGCAATGCAGGATTCCAAGAAAGGTGGGTAACCATCTAGGTCTGGAATTACTCTTTCTAAGAAAGACTCTCCAAAGTCTGAGGAAGAAAGAGAATACATGAAGAAGGTGTTGCAATGTGGAGCCAAATCAACCTAGCAAAGGAGAAAGAAGAGAAAAAAAGAGGGTACAGTGGCCTAGTGCCGCGCCGCCCAAACAAGGGCCGCGGCACCCAAACCAGCACCTCGACGCCCGTCCGAGAGTAAACCAGTACCGCGGCTCCCAAAATGAGGGCCGCGGCTCCCGGAGTCTAGTTTGTTGTGAAATTTTGAGTCAGAGTTGAACTCAAATGCCCTAAAAATGGGAAACTACTAGGGTTTCTCATTAGTTGCTATTTTTCTCTTCCTTTGGGTATAAATAGACATAAGGTGGCTAGGGTTGTGTGTGTGTGACATTGAGAGTGGCATTATTTTGTGTGAGACATATTTTTGAGAGCTCTATCCTTGAGAGAGAAAAAATTCCCACAGGGTGCTAGGTAGAAGAGAGTTTTGGTAAGCACAATTTGAGAGTGTGTGAGAAACTTCTCTTATAATCTATAATCTCCTTCATCATAGTGGAATCTGCAAGCGGTAGAAACAGGACGTAGTCTCAATTTTGGATGAACCTGTATAAAATTTGGTGTCTCTCTTTTCTTCTCTTCTTCAATTTATTTTCTGCAATTATTTGTTCTTGCGACCCTTGGAATTAGGAGTCGCCTAATTCCCCAACAAGTGGTATCAGAGAGGAGGTTTTAATCAAGAACGATGATAGGAGAAAAAGGTTCGACAGTCGGTATCACCAAATTTGATGGTTTGGATTTTTCCTATTGGAGGATGCAAGTTGAAGGCTACCTCTATAGCAGGAAACTGCACTTGCCCTTGGGTAAAAAGGCTGAAGGCATGAAGGATGAGGAGTGGAATCTCCTTGATAGACAGGTGTTGGGTGTGATCTGTTTGACCCTGTCAAAGAACGTTGCCCACAATGTTGCAAAGGTGATGGAGACTTAGGGAGCTCAAATGCATGGAAGGTGGTTGACCCAATACAAATTCCTGTTGGACCAGTCACAAGAGCCCGAGCTAAGAAATTCAAGGAAGCACTAAATGGGCTGATTCACAAAATCTAGAATTAAGAAAATTTGTGCAAGCCCATTGACCCAGGCCCACGTCAACCACAACGGTGCGTCAATTTGATCCAAGTTCTAGAAGAATCCGGATGAGTCAAGCCTGATTGAAATCAGCTCAAATTTTGCAAGATCAAGTCAATGGAAGACTTTCGGAAACCTTCCCATTTTGGCACACACACGGCTAATCATTTATGCAAATTGTTGATGAGGATTAATTGCACTTTCCTTTTATTGTTGGGCGTGTAAATAGCTAAAAATCAGCCATTAAGACTTTCCTTTCTTTTGGTTTTTATTTTAGGCTTAGTAATTATGTTTGAATTTGTCAACTTTTCTTTTTTTGGGCAACACTTTGTAATTTTAGCCTATAAATAGGCATTCCCAAGGTTAATGGAGAATCAATGAATGTTTATTTTCTGAGAGAAATAATTCTTTCTTTGGTTCTTTGACGAACTGCACGAACTCTTCGGATCAATCCGAGCGTTTAACCCCTCCTTATCAATCAAGCTTTCCATCCTTGATTATGGCGTCTACGATATACCAAGGTTCTTGCTTCGATATAAGCAACGGGTCAGGGTGACTTCCATCCAAATCTGAGTAGAAACGGTCTTGGTGCCTTCTTATTGATAACGGGTTTCATCAGTATATTGGCGAGGTTCTTATCATTTGGTATTAGAGCCTTGGTTCTAGCCTCAGGTTTTTCTATCCTTATTTGTTTTTGAATTCTAATTTATTACTTAGGTTCTATTCCGTTAAAAAAAAAAGTTGGTTAGTTTGGTTTCGGGTAACTAGTATCTTGGGTTTCAAGTTTAGGTGGTAGTTTCCTGTTTTGTGTTTCTTGGTTTATTATTCTTGTTCTTGTCGAATTTCACAAAAAAAAAAAAAGAAGAAGAAAAGAAAAGAAAAGAAAAATCAAGAGGATCCAAAAAAAAAAAAAAAAGTCTAGAAACCCTCCTTAAAATTTTTTGTTTTCTTTCCATTATTTGAGTGTCCAGGTGTCTAAATTTGACCTCACCTTACAGTGCAAAAATTTGCTTCATTCTGAACTGTGTATCAAAATGTGTTGCTGAATTTGTTGTCAGATAGATTTTATCATTGTTTGTGTAATTCCAAAAGAACTGAAAGAGAGAATAAGTGAGTTTAAAAAAAAAGAAGGCAAGAGTGGTGAGAACATTCGAGGGTAAAAGCCAATTATTCAAGTGAAACACGAGTGAACTGAGTGACCAAGTGAAAGAGTGAAACACGTGAGGGAGAGAAGTAAGGTCCTTTATTATCTAACGTTGTTTTGTAGGTTAAAAAAAATGAATCCAAATCAAGAAAGAGAAGCCAAAGATGATCTTCCACAACAAAACGTTCCTAATCTTCAGTTGCAAGCATTAATGAGGCAAATGGAACAGCTGTTGACGGCAAGCGCTAGAGCCCATTCATGAGAGATTAGATGAGGTTGATGCCAGAACACGCAATAGGTAGCCACAAAACATACAAAATAGGCGGAGGGGTGGATGTGATCTTTCAAAGGAAGATGAATTAGAAGAGTTGGAGGAACCACCGATAAATAGAGGCAGATTTAGGCATGGAAATGGGAATAGAGAAGCTAGGAACTGGGAAGACAATATTATGGGAGGTATTAAAATGAAGATTCCGCCATTCCAAGGGAAAATGACCCCAGAGCTTAACTAGTGTGGGAGAAGAAAGTGGAGCTAGTGTTTGATTGCCATAACTATTCAGAGTTAAAGAAAGTTAAGCTTGCTGCAATTGAGTTCTCTGATTATAAGGTTATATGGTGGGATCAGTTGGTAATGAATAGGCGACAGAACCGAGAATACCCGATTGAGACATGGGAGGAGATGAAAATGGTGATGAGAAAGTGATTTGTACCCAGCCATTACTATCGGGAATTGTACAAAAAGTTGCAAGGACTTAGACAAGGAAACAGGAGTGTGGAGGACTATTATCAAGAAATGGAAATAGCCATGATATGAGCCAATGTTGAAGAAGATCGAGAAGCAACCATGGCAAGATTTTTGCAAGGGCTAAATCCTGAATATTCAAGATAGGGTGGAGATGCAACACTATGTAGAGTTAGAAGACATGTTGCACATGGCCATCACAGTAGAGCAGCAGCTCAAGAGGAGGGGTAGCTCACGTGCGAATGTTAGTTCAGCACCTTCTTCATGGAAGTCGAATTATGGGAAGAGAGAAGAGAAATCGGTTGCTAGGCCAAAGTTTGAGCCAAAACCAGCCACGGCTAGCCCTTCAAATGAAGGTAAATATGATTCATCCACTTCTCGAAACCGTGATATTAAATGTTTCAAATGCCAAGGCAGGGGTCACATCTCAAGCCAATGTCTGAACAAAAGGGTGATGGTGTTACGAGACGACGGAGAGGTTGTTACGGATGACGAATCAGACGAGGACTCCTTGCCACCATTAGAGGACGTGGATGAGGAGGAGTGTGTTGTCCAAGGTGAATTGATGGTCACTCGACGAGCCCTTAGTGTGCAATCCAAAGAGGAAGAAGAAGAGCAACGTGAGAACATTTTTCATACTAGGTGCCACGTGCAGAACAAGGTATGTAGTGTGATAATAGATGGAGGGAGTTGTATGAATGTTGCTAGCAGTACTATGGTTGACAAATTAGGGCTGCCAACGACCAAACATCCTCGACCTTACAAGTTGCAATGGTTGAATAATAGTGGTGAAGTGAAGGTAACTAAACAGGCATTAATTTCATTTCGTATTGGTAGACACGAAGATGAAGTTTTGTGCGATGTAGTTCCAATGGAAGCCGGGCACTTGTTACTAGGTCGACCATGGCAATTTGATCGTTGAGTCAAACATGATGGCTACACCAATAAATATTCTCTTGTACACAACCAGAGACCATTCACTCTTGTACCAATGACACCAAAATAGGTTCATGAAGATTAAGTTTGGTTACAAAAGGAGAGTGAACAAAAAGGAGAGAATGAGAAAAAGAGAGAGAAAGGGAGTGAAAATAATGAGTGTTGGAGTGCAGAGAGAGAGTTCGGCCAGAGAGGGAAAAAAGATAGAGGGGCTGAGAAAAAGGAGAAAAAAGGAGAGAACATTGAGAGAGCCAGTACAAAAGAAGATTTGGCCAATGAGGTAAAATTAGAGAGAAAAACAAACTTTTATGCAAGAGAGAGTGATGTGAGAAGAGCTTTGTTTTCTAATCAGCCGATGATTTTACTCATGTGCAAGGAGGCACTATTAAACACTAATGATCTTGATTCCACCTTGTATAGTTCAGTTGTTTCTCTTTTGCAGGAGTATGAGGATATCTTTCCCAACGAAACACCACAAGGTTTACCTCCAATCCACGAGATTGAACATCAAATCGACTTCATACTTGGAGCTACAATTCCAAACCGACCAGCCTATAGAAGTAATCCTGAGGAGACAAAGGAACTCCAACGGTAGGTGAGTGAGTTGATGGAGAAGGGACACGTGAGAGAAAGCATGAGCTCGTGCGCCGTACCAGTTTTACTTGTGCCTAAGAAAGATGGGACTTGGAGGATGTGCGTTGATTGTCAAGCCATCAACAACATCACGGTAAAGTATCGACATCCCATTCCTCGCTTGGATGACATGTTAGATGAATTGCATGGTGCTTGTGTATTTTCTAAAATTGATCTGAAGAGTGGATATCATCAAATTCGCATGAAAGAGGGAGACGAGTGGAAGACGGCTTTCAAAACAAAACAAGGTTTGTATGAGTGGTTGGTAATGCCTTTCGGTTTAACCAATGCCCCTAGCACATTTATGCGTTTAATGAACCATGTTTTGTGAGCTTTCATTGGGAAATTTGTCGTTGTTTATTTTGATGATATCCTAATCTATAGCAGCAATTTGGATGATCATATTGAACATTTGAAACTTGTTTTAGATGTTTTACGGAAGGAAAAGTTGTATGCTAATCTTAAGAAGTTGTATGTTTTACTCCTTAGGGCATACTTGTCTAACAACTCCCACATCTCAATAGTGGTATGCATGCCAGTACGTTGGAGGCATGACTCTTTATAGCGTAGACTTGTTATTCATAGACATGGTATCCATAGCTCCTCTTTAGGAGTAATGATATCCTCTTATCTGCGTTATCCTATAATTGAAAAGCTAGAGCGCTCAACCATTTGGATACATAGGTGTAACCGAATGGTATACTATCTTTGGATGGTAAGTTTTCTAATGGTGAGATAATGGAACGTAAGATAAAAATAATCAGGAAGGTAAGACAAAACTTGTCCTTAAGCTGATTATGGATTATCATATGGGGATATGATACACTTTGATATGTCATGGAGACTTAGCTATATGGGCTTTGTAATTCTATAAAGTTTGAGAGTGCAGCTCCAAGCTTTTAGTGGAGTAGCGTTGGAGTTGATAATTGTGAAATGTATATCTAGGATATTGGGTTTCATAATTATCGTGAGCTTAAACTTTATAGGTCCATTTTGGTTCCCTTTGCTAGCTCACAAAATCCTGTAACGATACAGCATGCTTTTTCAATAATTAGTGACTTATGTCGGATTTATCAGATTGGTTTAAAATTTGAAAGAATCAAATATTTCTTGTCTGTTTATTGGTTGAATTAATTTTGTAATAAAATTAATTTAAGATAAACTTGTTGAATTATTAGGATTGGATAATTCTTGTCTGTTTATCGGTTGATTTAATTGGACAAATTAAATCAAGATAAACTTGTAGAATTCTTGTGAATTGATTTATTTTCTTAGAGATTATCTTGATAAAGTTTGTTTTGATCAGATAACTTCTCTATTGGGTTATTTGAATCAAAACTGAGACTTTATCCTATAGAATCTTGGGTGAAAAATAAAAGATTCATGAAGATATTTAAGCGATAGTTTGGCCTGCCGATCTACATGTTCGGCCTGCCGATCTACATGTTCGGCCTGCCGATAGGGCCTGTTCAGCCTGCTGATCAGCGAGAGATAGGATTACACATTTTCACATGGATCTTATTAGATATTGATCCGAACTTGATTCTGTTTAGAGCTTTTGAGACCTAATCTGATAAGGACTGACCCCAGGACCAATCGCTATATAAAGGGAGTAAGTCTCATGTGTTACTCAGATCAATTGAGAGATTAAGAGTGATACTCTTCTGGTGAGCATCTGAAAAGTCCCTGAGAGCTTTTGTTCACAAATCACGAACACTAGCTTTGGGTTCTCTCGATTGGTTGGAAGGAGAGTCATCGGTGGAAAAGCTATACGTGTGAGCCCACACTCACTCCGATCGTGGATAGAGAATAGCAAAGAAGACCAGTTGGTTGACGCTATTCTGTAACGTTACTTCTCTTCACGAATTGTGAAGATTCTTCGACACATAGAAATTAGTAAGATCTGTTTAATTTATACATATAGCATATCAAACTTGTGCTTTGAATAAATACTCTGATATTAAAAATTTTAAAGTTCCCGCTGCGTACCTCACATTGTTTTCTCCAACACGGGCATGTCACGGTGTGCAAGATTGTGTCAGAGGACAATTTAACTGATCCATTTATGAAGACACTTACTGGGAGAGTCTTCGAGAGGCATGTGGAAGCGATAGGGATGCGAGATTTGTCATACTTACACACTTAGTGCAATTGGGAGATTGTTAGACAAGTTTGCCCTAAGGAGTAAAAATGTAATAAGTTTTTGGAGACAATTTTATCAATAAAGAATTTATGTTTTGTTTATATACCACATCTTGTCCTCTTTACGTTCGTATTTGTTGAATGTATTTTAAGCAAACAATAGTCTGAGACTGTCAGTCTAAGCTTTTAGGAATTGGGTATATGATGGACAGATTATGTAGAAAACACTATTCTTAAGGTGACGGTCTAAATCATAAGATCCACAATCGAAGGAATAAAGTTGGACGCTTTATTTATGTAAAGATTGTTATGTTGTCTATATCCCTTTTGGGAGATGGTTTGTCTTGACCATTGGAGGTGGACTCTGTGAATAGAAACATTGGCACGTTGTCATAGGTGACACTATGTTGGATCAGGACATATAGTGAATTGATTTGGATTAATAATTCTATCTCAGCAAATCGATTCACTTTAGACAATTATTTGTAATATATCTTAATCCTGAGAAGAATAGCGGGACCGTTGTCTTGACTTGTGTGTTTCGATGTACCAAAGGGTGATACCCACATCTTAATAGTGGTATGCATGCTGGTACGTTGGAGGCATGACTCTTGGTAGCATAGACCTGTTATTCATAGATATGGAATCCATAGCTCCTCTTTAGGAGTAGTGATATCCTCTTATATGCATTATCCTGTAATTGGAAAACTGAAGCGCTAAACCATTTGGATACATAGGTGTAATCGATTGGTATACTATCTTTGGATGGTAAGTTTTTCGAATGGTGAGATAATGGAACGTAAGATAAAAATAATCCGAAAGGTAAGACAGAACTTGTCCTTAAGCCGATTATGGATAATCCTATAAGGATATGGTACACTATGATATGTCATGGAGACTTAGCTATACGGACTTTGTAATTCTATATAGTTTGAGAGTGCAGCTCCAAGCTTTCAGTGGAGAAGCGTTGGAGTTGATAATTATGAAATGTATATCTAGGATATTGGGTTTCGTAATTATCAGGAGCTCGAACTATATAGGTCCATTTGGTCCCCTTTGCTAGCTCACAACATCTTGTAACGATACGGTGTGCTTTTCTAATAATTGGTGACTTATGTCAGATGTATTAGATTGGTTGAAATTCAGAAGAATCAAATAATTCATGTCTGTTTATCAGTTGAATTAATTTTGTGATAAAATTAATTCAAGATAAACTTGTTGAATTATTGGGATTGGATAATTCTTGTCTGTTTATCTAGTTGATTTAATTTTAAATAAATTAAATTAAGATAAACTTCTAGAATTATTAGGAATTCATTTATTTTCCTAGAGATTATCTAGATAAAGTTGTTTTAATAAGATAACTTTTCTATTGGCTTATTTGAATTAAAACAGAGACTTTATCCTATAGAACCTCAGGTGCAAAATAAAAGATTTGTTGAGATATTTTTTCGACAGTTCGGCATGCCGATCCCCAAGTTTGGCCTATCGATGGGCAAGTTTGGCCTGTCGATTAGGCAGTTCGGCCTGCCGATGTGTGAAGGATAAGATTACGTGTTTTCAAGTGGATTTTATCAGATATTGATCTGAATTTGATTTTGATTCAAATTTTTGAGACCTAATCTAATAAGGACTGACCCTAGACCCAACCTTTATAAATAGGGAGTAAGTCACATAAGTTATTCAGATCAATTGAGAGATTAAGAGAGATATTTTGTTGATGAGAATCTAAAACAACCAGAGAGCTCTTGTTCACAAATCATGAACATTAGCTTTGGGTTCTCTCAATTGGTTGGAAGGAGAGTCACCTGGTGGAAGAGCTGTACGTGTGAGTCCACACTCACTCCGATCGTGGATAGAGAATAGCAAAGAAGAACAGTTGGTTGAGGCTCTTCTAGAATGTTACTTCTATTCTCTGATTGTAGGAGCTTTTCAGCACACAAAGGTTAGTAAGATCTAGTTAATTTATGCATATAGCATGTCAAACTAGTATTTTGGAAAATATTCTAATATAAAATTTTTAAAATTCTACTGCATACTATTTTTCCAACATATTTTTACTCAAGGATTCCCACTCGAATAATGAAGACAAGTCATCTCCTGTCAAGCATGTAGACAATATAGCAATCTAACATGAATAAAGTGCCCAATTTTATTCCCACGATTGCGAACTTATCATTTAGGCTATATCCTTTAAGATTCAAGTCTTTCATATAATCTGTCCATCACATGCACGATCTTAAAGGTTTAGATTGACAGCCTCAGACTTTTGTTTGCTTATCATACATTCAATAGAAATAAAAATAAAGAGGACAAGATTTAATATATGAAAATAATAATCTATTTATTGATTAAATGTCTCCAAAAACTATTATATCATTTAATCCTTAGGGTACCAAGTCTAACAATATGTAGGAAAAACATGTCGTATCGTTAAAAAAATTATTATGAGCTAGCAAAGGAGACCTAATGGATATATATAGATTAAGCTCCTATAATTATAAATGACATATTCCAGAGACATATATTTTATAATTATTAACTCTAATGCTATTCCACTAAAAACTTAGAGCTGCACACTCAAACTATATAAAATTATGAAGCTCCAATAATCTACTCGTCCATGACATATCATAATATATAAAATCCCTATAGGATATTCATAATCAGTTTAGAGATAAATTTTGTTTTCCCTTCCTGATAATTTTTATCTTATGTTCCATTATCTCAATACTGATAAACTTACTATCCATAAATAGTATACCATTTGGTTACATCTATGTATCCAAATAGTTGAGCGCTTGAATTTTTCAAATATAAGATAATGCTTATAAGAAAATATCATTAACTTAACAAATGAGCTATGGATTCCATATCTATCAATAGCGAGTCTACGCCAATCATGAGTCATGTCTCCAACGTACTAGTATGTGTACATTCATCTAATTCAAGATGCAACCATTTGGTACATCAAAAGACATAAGTCAAGAATACGAGCCCATTAATTCATTTCAGGATTAAGGCATAACACATATGATTGTCTAAAGTGAATTCATTTAAACAAATATAATAATTTATCAAATCAATTCAACTTTTTGTCTTGATCTAATACATCGTCACCTATGGCAATATACTAATGTTTCTACTCGCGAAGTCCTACTTTGATGACCAAGACAAGTCATCTCTTGTTAGGGATATAGACAACATAATAATCTTAGCATGAATAAAGCACCCAACTTTATTTCCTCGTTTGCAAAACTTATCATTTAGACTATCATCTTTAAGGTTTGTATCGCCTAATTTTTCCATCATATGCACGATCTTAAAGGTTTAGCCTGACAATCTTAGACTTTTGTTCGCTTATCATATATTCAATATAAATGGACTTAAAGAGGACAACATTTAATATATGAATAATAAATAATCTCTTTATTGATTAAATGTCTCCAAAAAACTTATTACATCATTTAATTTTTAGGGCACCTAGTTTAACATTATAGACCCATAAAATGTGTGCTCCGCACATGGTTGGTTAGTAAAATTTAATAATTAAACAATAAAAAAAGAAACAAAATGTTACCAAATGATGGTAGGAGGTAGGCAAAGGAAGGGCTAATGGCGATGTGGGGTCATAGAGGCGATGAGTTCAAAAAGAAGAACACTTGAAGAGTTCATCATGCATGTGGTGGGCATCACATATACAAAAACAAGCACAAATGTATAGAAAGTAATTAAAACTAAAACTAAAATTTGAACTAAATAACTAAAACTTATTAATTTACACAAACCATAAATAATTAAAAATTAAACTATATAACTAAACATTAAAAAAAAACTAAACAATAAAAAAAGAAACAAAATGTTACTAAACAACAGTTGGAGGCGGGGAACAGTGGGGTTGTGGAGGAGATGAGCTCAAAGAGAAGAACCTGCACAAACAAGGGATGCCAACGAGGTCATAGATCATGGAGGCCTCAGGGCTAATGGTGACACATTGGGTTAAGGCAAAGACAACAATAATGACGATTAAGGGAGAGAGACTGTTTAAGGGTCAGAGAGAGGTAGGACTGGGTTTAGAGAGAGGATTAAGTTTGGGAGTTAATTCAAATAAGAAAGAGAGAGAGAGCAAGCTTTTAAAATTTTGCTGATTATGGTGAAGGCAAGCTCTTTTATTTTTTGCTAGATCTTTCACAACTGGCTTTTAGTAAAAACCATCGTGTAAAATGCCTCCTACCACGATAGTTTTTTGCAAAAATTGTCATGGAATCTTGTATTTACTACCACAACGGTTTTTCGTGTTTTACACATACTTCCCATGTCATTGATTGAGCGTCGTGTATTCTACAATTTCTAGTAGTGATTGTGTAATTTTGTGTGTGCATGTGTATGTGTTTCTTGTTATAATTTTGTAGTAATTTCTTTGTCCTTTATTTCTTCACAAAAAAAACCTTTTATTTGTAATGTTGCATTTGCTATTCAAGTTTTGTCATTTTTTTAACAATTGGAGTTATAGATGAATGATATCTATCAATATGATTAATTTACATCATAATATTTTTTTAATTGACATTATTATATCATTTATTGTTGAACCGTAAAGGAAAATTGCAATGAATAGGCCAATTGTTAAAACAATTAGAAGTAAATAGCACATTCTTAAAGGTTAAAAATCAATTTGCCACATTTAGTTTTGAATATTTAGATTACCTATTTGTCCATGAGGTCCTTTTTTTTTCACTTCAAACTCTTTAATTTTCAGAAAAAAGAAAAAAATCCCTCTTTATTGCATAAGAACTCTCTCTCTTTTGTAACTTATCTCTCTCTTTTCCCCTAGGCTAACTCTCTCTCTTTTGTAACTTATCTCTCTCTTTTCCCCTAGGCTAACTCTCTCTCTCTTGCAACTTCTCTCTCTCTTCCAACCCAAGGTCGACTTTCTCTCTCCTCCCTCTCACTTTTGTCAAGATAGTGGGTCAACGTCATTGTCAAGGATCATTGTCAGGGACAACTTCCTACCATTGTTGTGAGCTTGCAGCTTCCCATTCACATTATCACTAACCTTCAAGATGACAACGATGACAACAAGAGTTTCAATTGTGAGCCAAGGATCATGAATCCGCCGTGAGCTGTGGGATTCCGTTGCAATAGCAACAATTAACAACATCAAGGGTGGCCAAAAAGAATTGTCATAGTTTTGAGATAAATCTAGGAAGAGGAAAGAGAACGAGTTAATAAAGAGGAGAAGAGAGAAAATGATTTAGAATGTAACACCCCTGAATTTTAAAGTAAGGTTAGTTATGTTAAGTTCTATTATTAAGTGTGCCAGTGTAATTTTTACTATTAATTTTCAGTTATTTAAAATTTTGTTACATTAGTCATATTTAAAAATTTGATTTTTAGTTTTAAACTACCAAATGACATTCTTACCCCACATTTTCCCCATACTTATGAAAATACCCTTTGGCCTTTTCTTTTTCTTTTCCCTTTCCTTTTCTTTTCATTTTTCATGCTCTCTCTCTCTCTCTTTCTTCCACTCGCGCTCAGCCCTCTCTCTCTCTTTCTTCCTCTCAAAAAGCTTGATTTCATGCTTCATTCTCATAGATTTGAGCAAGGATTGAAGTTCAATCATCAAGTTTTTCATCCAAAAATGTCATTAAAAGGTTAGTTTTCTCTTTCCTAAAAATTTCAAAGTTTTATTTTCAATTTTTCCATATTTTCTTTGATAGTTGAATCTGAACTTCGGTGAGCTTAGACAATATTTAATCTAAGCTTATAGGACTTGTTTTATCATGGATTTAAGCTTTAGTTGAACAAAAAATTGGTTTAATCTAGTTTTTTACATTTTTCTTTGATTTTCAAATCAAAGGTGAAATTGAGTTTAAATTTGGGGAAAATGGTTTAAATTTATTCTACTATGATTTCCTATGCTTTCTATGTGATTTTTATGCCTTGGGATTGAGAAAACAGGTTTAAAATTTGAATTTCGAGCTTGGGGAGGTCGAGACTCAAAGTCTCAAGTCCCCAAATTTTGCCAGTTCGGCAGGTTGGATTCATTTGATCGACAGACCAGACCTGAAAAAGTTCAGGAGGCTGATCTGGATGTTCGGGAGGCGAAACTATGCAGTTCGACAAGCCGGTCTGGATGTTTCACAGGCCAACTGTGGACTTGGAAAATTGTATTTTTACTTTGGTTTTCAATGTTTAATGATTGCAAAATGTTTCAAAAAGGATTATGATTTTGGGTTATGATTATTTTGAGTCAAAAAGGCACACCGATAATTAAACTGACATATGATATTTGTTAAATGTGATTTTTGATTTTAAATATAGTTTTTAAGGTTTTGAATGTATATGGAGCGTACGTTGGATTCTATTTAGAGCTTACGTTATTGGAATTTCAAATGAGGTAGGATATTTTCACCCCTTCCTTTGGTAGCCCTTTTAAATTGTCTTGGCCAAAGTTTATTTCTTAAATGTTTCCTTTTAAGAATGATTTCTGTCTTGGATTTGAAGAATTGGATTTTTGATATTTCTTTTGGATTTCCAAAACCCGTACGGTGATGTTTTATCATGATTTATTCAAGTAAGTATTTATCAATCTTTATAAATAATTTTTAAGACTTCTTATCGTAAATATGATTTGTAAATGATATTTTAAATAACTTGTTTTTAATTAATTATCCTACTGAAACTTCCACTCACGTTTTCCTATTTTTAAAATCCCCCTTCCAGGTTTGGAGAGGAAGGATGGACCTAGGATCGAAACCTGGCTCTTTGGATTGAAATGGTATTTTCATTATAACTGTGGTATGATGCATGTACTGTACAACTTGTCCCGGTGTTGATGTCATTTTCATCTCTATTAATTGTATATTTTTAATTTATCTTAGAGATGATGATTTTCAGTATTTTTTTATTGTTATCCTTGATATTGTATTTTATTTACTAGCCCATCTTCGTGGTAAGCATCCACATGATGGTGAATGAGAATAAGATCTCGGCCCCACTTTCGTGGCATTCACGTGACGGTGATCGTCGATGATATTTATTTACTTTCTACATATATTTATCTACTTTTTCTTTATTTACTTTGTTTATTTCATCTTATTTACCTAAAACTCCTAGACCCCCTTTCCGACACATCACAGAATGGTATCAGAGTGTAGACTTCAGATCTTTTAGGAACTGAACCTGTGAGATTTTTACTGTTTTATTTTGATTTTTTAAGTTTTATGTCGATACAGTTGTCGTTACAGTTGCGTTTGAGTACACAGTGTTATTTATGATTTTAAATTTTTTATGTTTTTAAATTTCGGGGATGAAATTTCTTTTAAGGAGGGTGGATTCTAACACCCCTGAATTTTAAAGTAATGTTAGTTATGTTAAGTTTAATTATTAAGTGTGCCAGTGTAATTTTTTATGTTAATTTTTAATTATTTAAAATTTTGTTACATTTGTCATATTTAAAAATTTGATTTTTAGCTTTAAACTACCAAATGACATTTTTACCCCGCATTTTTCTCATATTTACAAAAATACCCTTAGGGCTTTTCTATTTCTTTTCCCTTTCCTTTTCTTTTCATTTTTCACACTCTCTCTCTCCCTCTTTCTTCCTCTCGCGCTTAACCCTCTCTCTCTCTTTCTTCCTCTAAAAAATCTTGATTTCAAGCTTCATTCTCACGGATTTGAGTAAGGATTGAAGTTCAATCATCAAGTTTTTCATCCAAAAACATCATTAAAGGTTAGTTTTCTCTTTTCCTTAAAATTTCAAATTTTTATTTTCAATTTTTTCAAATTTTCTTTGATTGTTGAATCTGAACTTTGGTGAGCTTAGATGATGTTTAATCTAAGCTTATAGGACTTGTTTTATCATGGATTTAAGCTTTATTTGAACAAAAGATTGGTTTAATCAAGTTTTTACATTTTTCTTTGATTTTCAAATCAAAGGTGAAATTGAGTTTAAATTTGGAGAAAATGGTTTAAATTTATTCTACTATGATTTCCTATGCTTTCTATATGACTTTTATGCTCTGTGATTGAGAAAATAGGTTTTAAATTTGAATTTTGAGCTTGGGGAGGCCGAGACTTCTAGTCTCGGGTCCCCAAATTTTGCCAGTTCGACAGGCCATATTCATTTGATTGGCAGGCCGGACCTGGAAAAGTTCGACAGGCCGGTCTGGATGTTCGGCAGGCCAACTGTGGAATTGGAAAATTGTGTTTTTACTTTGGTTTTCAATGTTTAATGATTCCGAAATGTTTCAAAAATGGATTATGATTTTGGGTTATGATTATTTGAGTCAAAAAGGCACACTGATAATTAAACTGACATAATGATATTTGTTAAATGTAATTTCTAATTTTAAACACAGTTTTTAAGGTTTTGAATATATATGGATGTTGGATTCTATTTGAAGCTTACGTTATAGGAATTTCAAATGAGGTAGGATATTTTCACCCCTTCCTTTGGTAGCCCTTTTAAATTGTCTTGGCCAAAGTTTTTTTCTTACATGTTTCCATTTAAGAATGATTTTTGTCTTTGATTTTGAAGAATTGTATTTTTTATATTTCTTTCAGATTTCAAAACCCATACGGTGATGTTTTATCAAGATTTATTCAAGTAAGTATTTATCAATCTTTATAAATAATTTTTGAGACTTCTTGTAGTAAATATGATTTGTGAATGATATTTTAAATAACTTGTTTTTAACTAATTATCCTACTGAGCCTTCCACTCACGTTTTCCTGTTTTTAAAATCCCCCTTCTAGGTTTGGTGAGGAAGGATGGATCCAGGATTGAAACCTGGCTCTTTGGATTGAAATGATATTTTCTTTAGAACTGTGGTATGATGCATGTACTGTACGACTTGTCCCGGTGTTGATGTCATTTTTGTCTCTGTTAATTGTATATTTTTAATTTATCTTAGAGACGATGATTTTTAGTATTTTTGTATTATTATCCTTGATATTGTATTTATTTACCAGCCTACCTTCGTGGTAAGCATCCACGTGATGGTGAAAGAGAATAAGATCTCGGCCCCACTTTTGTGGCATTCATGTGACGGTGATCGCCGATGATATTTATTTATTTTCTACATATATTTATTTACTTTTTCTTTATTTACTTTGTTTATTTCATCTTATTTACCTAAAACTCCTAGATTCCCTTTTCGGGGCATCACATAGAAGGTGGGAGAAAATCAAAGGGCGTAAATTTTATCTGAGTTTAAAAATGCTTTTGTACCAAGTAGGTGTATTTATTTAATTTTTTTAATTCTTGGCCTATAAATTTTTATTTTTATATTATTTTGGTCTATTTTCTTTGTTGTTTAAAAACACATAAATTTACTAATAGGATGTTTGGAACAATAATTAAAACCATTAGCTTGAATCATAAACAATACAAAGTTCTCACGTTCTACAAGTAAAAACTATAATATAAAAATCTCATATGCTACAATTATCAATCCTAAACTAATGATTGAAATTGCTATCTTAAACATCCTATAAGTTGTATAATTGTCATCACCTTATCGGTTTACCCATTGCGCACCCCCCCAATTGGAGGAGAAAAAAATACGAAAAGGATTAGCGACAAGAAAAATACATACCTACCCACCCACCGATTGGAAAAGTAATACATATTATTAGATTCAAAAAAAGCCATCATTAACTTAAAAAAGGGCGAAACGCAAGCCACCAAGTGCGGTCAGGGCAAATTACAAGAACAAGCAAGCAAGTGCGGAACAAATTGCACATCTTCCACGTTCACATCACCCCTATTACAAGTACAGAAAAATATGAATGCAATTAGAATACTTTACAAATAGAAATACATTAGCATTATTTTTTATAGAAATATATATTATTTTTTTCTTGCTAAATATTGTGCCCTTCACTAGTGTAATTTACTGACTATACACCTGCATGCAATTCATTCATTATATGATAAAATCTAGTGGAAGCCTATATTTTAATTTCTCCACTTACTTGTTATATACTTTTATAGATCTTACAATCTAAAGAAGATTTGTGTGTTTTTTACCTAACCCACAAAGTTCATGCTCTCTTCCCTAAACAACCATTCCAACTCTTTAATTTTTGACCTGCAAGCTTCGGAGATGTAATACAACCATATATTGTTATATTTATTGTTGGCGCCAATGACAGTGCGAGTATAATATTGTGTGTTTCTCTTATCAATATGTGTTAGTTCACAGTCAAAAGACACAATAAATACAAGTGAATTCATTAATCACTTAAAATTATAATCATACCTATAAAATCTATTCTTAATATGATGCAACATAAAAATGATAATATCACGCCCCGGAGTACGAGAGGTGACGTGGCGGATTATTTAAATTAATTAAAAGGAGAATTTAATTAAAATCTAGAGTTTAAGGGGTTGAATTAAGTATAAAACGTGAGGTTCATTAAAATACTTTATAGCGAGTTCATATACATTAGACAGTTTAAAACATTAAACGAATAAATATTAAAATAATAAAGTCGTGAGTATGGGTCCCACAGACCCACAACTTGTACACACACATGGTACTGACAATATAGTAATACAGTTACAGTCCAACATCAAGAAAGTTTAAAATATTACATGCCTTGAACAGTGAATATAATTTAACCTACAATTCCTCCTACTGCTCCTGGGTTCTGTCTGAAGAATCCTCTCCGAACCTAAATAGAAATCCACCTAGAGAGGGGGAAAATTTGAAAACAACAAACTGTGAGCGAAATGCTCAGTAGGACTATATTTTATAAAAAATAATTTAATTTGAAGAAGCATTTCATTATTCAAGAATCGCTTAAGGGAAACTTTAAATGAATAAATAAATAAATAAATTTGAGTGAAACCATTCTTACCCAGAACAGTTTACTTGTACAACCAATAATATCGTTTTCCTTTCCAAGGCAAACCATATAATATCACCACCGTAGTGGCCCAGTTGGGTTTCGGGACCTGCCCCCAAGGTCGATCGCTACACGACCCGATCTCTGATATGGCATCATGCTTATATGTTTATTATCATCATCATGCAAAACCCAATTACCGAGTATTGTTATTTATGTTCATTATGAAGTTCATTTCAATTCACGGTATATTAAAATATAACCGATAAATCCATTTTCAAACAACCGTTGAAAACATTTTAATAGGAATCCTTTTCAAAGCCAAATCGTTTTGAAACGGGGTTACCAAGGAAATAGGATTGAAGTCCTACCTCAATACTCGTGCCGGTGCCCCACACCGTAATCTCGGTCCGCTATACGTTAGCTCCGCGGAACCACAAACGATCCTAGATACAAACTAAGTCGATCAATATCTAGTTCGAGATATTCTATGTTACTAAATCATTTCATGATGTCCTAGTGTGCCATTTGTACCTTTAAAATCATCCTATAAGGTTGGAATTTAAATCAGGGTTCAAAACAGTGAAAACGGGTGAAAATCACAAAATTTTTCCATGCCTCGGTCAGCCTGCCGGACTCCCTGCTTCGGCCGGCCGAACTGCACAGTTCAGCCTGCCGGAAGCCAGGTCCGGTCGGTCGGTCGTTTCCCCAGGTTCGGCCTGCCGGACGGAAGAACACCGGCCTACCGATCCCTGTTTCGGCCTACCGAACTGGGAAAACCCAGAAATTCCAGCCACGGGTTTCGATTTCCCCAAAACCCAAATCTTATTCTAACCTGTTTTTCTCAAATCCCAGGCATAGAAAATAATCATAGTTGATAGAAAAACATACTAGAACATGTTTGGACTCATTTAAACAAGATTTAAACTCAAAAATCTCAAAAATCTGAAAATGAGAAAATAGGGAGAAAAATGAAAAATCTTGAATTCAATCCATTTTGCTTCAATCTAAGCTTAGATTCTAGTTGTTCTAAGTCCATTTAACTCAGATCCAAGGTTTTCTAAGCTTAAACAAACCTAGATTTCAAAAATACACAAAATTGAAAATTTTGGAAAAAGTTAAAAATTTCAAAACTAACCTCGAATCGAAGCTTCAATCCGCGTTCTCGGTTGCTAAATCACGTCCCCGAGCTTCCTCCTTGCTAACCCGAAGCTTGCATTCGAATTTGGTTTCAAAAATTTTGAGAGAGATAGAGAGAGAGGGGGTTGCCGAGAGAGATCAAGAGAGAGAAAGAGAGAGTGAAATTGGGAGAGTGAGGAGAGAGGAGGAAGAGAGAAAATAAATAGAGAAAATCGGTGGGCGGTTTTACTATGCAAAAACCATGTGCTGCCCACGGTTTTGTAAAACGGAGTATTTTTAACATTTTACAAATTGCTGTGTTTTAAAACTCAAAACATTATTTTAAAACAATATGAAATTATTTGAATTCATCAAATTAACAAAACAACCAAAAATTCAAAATCCAACCAAATAATCTAATTAATGTTAAAACATTAATTATGGCACACTAATTCATCATTTACATTACATTAAGATTAAATAAATTTCAGGGCGTTACAACTCTCAGCCCCTAAAAGAAATTTCGCCCTCGAAATTTACAACTCATTTCAGAAACAAAACAAATGCGGATACAATTCTCGCATACTCGACTCTAGCTCCCAAGTGGCTTCATCAACCCCATGATGCTGTCACACAAATTTTACCAACAGTATCTCACGATGACACAAACTAATCACTTTCCGATCGATAATCTGAATAGGCACCTCTTCGTACGTCGTATCTTCCTGAACCTGCGCATCGCGAAACAAAACTATCTTACCCTGCTCAGGCGGACACTTCCTAAGCATCGACACATGAAACACATCGTGAACATGAGAAAGTTCGGGTGAAAGATCAAGCCAATAAGCGACCACACCGACACGCTGAGTGATCTCGAACGGCCCAATATACCTCGGCGCGAGCTTCCTACTCACTACGAACCGCATAGTTCCCTTACGAGGCGATACCCTCAAGAGAACGAAATCTCCAACCGCGAACTCTAAAGGTCTACGTCTCCTATCCGTGTAGCTCTTCTGCCGACTCTGAGCTGCCCTCAACCGATCTCGAATCACCGTGACTTTCTCGTTGCTATCACGAATCTCATCCGGCCCAAGAATAAGCCTATCTTCTGGCTCGGCCCAACACACAGGTGACCGACACGGTCGCCCATACAACGCCTCAAATGGTGCCATACCGATACTCGCCTAATAACTATTATTGTACGCAAACTCCGCCAGATGCAAACATTGCTTCCAGTTCCCGCCGTAGTCCATCGCACAGGCTCGCAACATATCCTCGAGAATCTGAATAACCCGCTCAGACTGCCCATCAGTCTGAGGATGAAACGCCGTACTGAAGTTCAAATCCGTACCTAAAGCCTCCTAAATACTCCTCCAGTACTTAGCATTAAACCTGGTGTCTTGATCAGAGGTGATGGACAAAGGAACCCCATGCAACCTCACAATGTTCTGCATATACAACTCCCTGAGAACCTTCCTAGAACACGTCAACCTAAACGGAATGAAATGCGCCGACTTCGTCAACCTGTCGACCACGACCCAAACTGCATCGTGCCGCTGCTCCGTCCTCGGCAAACCTGTGAGGAAATCCATCGTCACATGCTCCCATTTCCACCCTGGAATAGGAAGCAGCTGAAGCTGACCTGCAGGCTTCTGATGCTCGGCTTTCACCTGAAGACACGTCGAACACTTGGCCACGTACTCACGAACATCTTTCTTCATGCCTCTCCACCAATATTGCCTCTTCAAATCGCGATACATCTTTGTGCTCCCCAGATGAATAGCGAACTAAGACCTATGAGCTTCGTCCAAAACGGCTTTCGTCACTTCGGCGATAGCTGGAACTG
The DNA here is from genome assembly GCA_025403435.1 of Artocarpus heterophyllus. Classification (NCBI taxonomy): domain Eukaryota; kingdom Viridiplantae; phylum Streptophyta; class Magnoliopsida; order Rosales; family Moraceae; genus Artocarpus; species Artocarpus heterophyllus. The sequence continues at coordinate 14,849,867 of CM046351.1, forward strand.
CAAGACGCTCCTGGAAATACAACGATCCATCTGCATGCATGCTCCATTCTTCAAACTGCTCCCCGTTCTGAATCCGCGACCAAATCCCCTGCAAATGCCGATCCTGCCACTGACTTTGCTTCACCATCCGAACAAGAGCTGCAGTCGCTTCCACATGATATACCGAAACTCGATCACAGTCTTCATAATACCGTAGCCTAAACTTGCTCACTGACGCATCCCTGCTCCAGTCCTCAAAAGCCAAACAAGCGAGAATCCCTAAAGACTTCCTGCTAAGCGCATCCGCGACCACATTAGCTTTCCCGGGATGATACCGCAGCGTGAAATCATAATCCTCCATATCCTCTACCCATCTACGCTGCCTCAAATTGAGATCCCTCTGAGTGAACAAATACCTCAAACTCTTGTGATCGGAGAAGACCTGAAACGACCCTCCATACAAGTAACACCTCTAAATCTTCAGCGCGTAAATCACCACCGCGAGCTCCAAATCATGAGTAGGATAATTCTGCTTGTGAGGTCGTAGCTGTCTCAATCCGTACGCAACTACATGTCCATGCTACATCAACACGCATCCAAGTCCGCGGCCTGAAGTAGCCGCATAAACCTCATACGGCTCGTCACTACTAGGGATAACAAACACTGGAGCTGAAGTCAACCAGTTGTTCAATTCCTGAAAAGCAAGCTCACAATCTTCAGTCCCACTCAAACTTGATATTTTTCTTGATCAATCTCGTCAACGGAGCTACAATCTTCGAAAAATCCTTTACAAATTTCCTGTAATATCCAGCAAGACCTAAGAAGCTGCGAATCTCCGCTACATTCGTTGGTCGTTCCCATTCCAATATAGCTTCAATCTTGGACGGATCCACAGAAATACCATGCTCCGAGATAACATGACCCAGAAACTTGACCTCAGTCAACCAAAACTCACACTTTTCCCTCTTAGCATACAACTGGTGCTCCCACAGAGTCTGAAGCACGATCCGAAGATGCTGCTCATGCTCCTCCCAAGTCTTAGAATACACAAGAATGTCATCGATGAACACGAACACAAATTGATCCAGATACGGCCTAAATATCCTGTTCGTCAAATCCATAAAAGCTGCCAGAGCATTCGTCAACCCAAACGACATAACCAAGAACTCAAAGTGCCCATACCGAGTCTGAAAAGCTGTCTTGAGAATATCCTCTTCCTTGATCCTGAGCTGATGATAACCCGACTGCAAATCAATCTTTGAGAAGTACCGCGAACCTCCCAACTGATCAAACAACTCATCAATTCTAGGCAAGGGATACTTGTTCTTCACCGTAACATGATTCAGCTGTCGATAATCCACACACAACATGAGAGTCCCATCATGCTTCTTAGCAAACAAAACCTGGTGCTCCCCACGGAGATGTGCTATTCCGAATATATCCTTTATCAACAAGCTCCTGAAGTTGCTTCCTCAATTCTTTCATTTCTGTCGGCGCCATCCGATAAGGTGCCATAGAAATAGGTGCTGTCCCTGGAAACAACTCGATACCAAACTCAATCTTCTGATGCGGTGGTAATCCTGGCAACTCATCGGGGAAGACATCCTCGAACTCATCAACCACCGGAATCGCTGCACTGCCACTCGAAACATAGGGCTCGCAATCTAGATTGGCAAGAAAAGCACAACAACCTAGATTCCTTCGCCCTCCTAGACACGATTTCATGAGACGCTCACTCATTAACCAATCACCACCACCCTGGTAAGTGATCACCGTCCCCCTATCAGACACTAGGGTCACTTTTCTAAGTTGGCAGTCCACGACTGCATTATACCTAGACAACTAGTCCATCCTAGAATTACATCATAGGAGCTCATGGGGAGTATAATCAAATCACTTTTCAGAATCTCATCCCCTAATCTTTATTTTGCAGGTCTTACACATACAATTTACACACACCCGTCCCAAGGGAGAAGTTATGACTAGGGGTTCATTAAACTCTTCTATCTCTAATCCCAAGGCATGTACAAAAGAACTCGAAATGAGAGAATGAGAGGCACCGGTATCAAATAAAACATGAGCTAAAGATCTGGAAACCAAAATCATACCATCGACAACCGTGTTACCAACATGAGAATCTGACCCTCCAGATGCCATTGAATGAATCTACACTGGCGCCTTCCCTTTTCCTCTACCGACATTGCTGGGTCCTGGATTACTCGGCCGATGCTGCTGAGATGGAGACGACTGCACACTACCTGTACTCAGCGCTCGATACTGAGGAACACTGCATTGAAAATGCTACGGCTGCTACCCCCGTGCCAGATATGAGAATTACTGAAGAGAGAACTACGGATACTACAACTGCGGGTACTGCAGAGGCGAAGGTAGGGTCTGAGGCAGAGACGAACGACTGGCGTCCTCCCCGTCTGAGATCCAAGACGAGCACTCCTGATATGGGCAATTCCTCTTGATGTGTCCGGGCTGTTGACAGAAATGACAATGAAAGCTGTAGGGATTGCTTGCGCCCGTTGCCAGACGAACTGCTGCTACCACTGGTCGCGCCGCCTTGCTTACCTTTCCCCGGAGCTAGACGACTACTGGTGCTCTTCCTGTCACTCCTCTGCGGTCCTCTTGAAGCCTTAGCTCGGTCCTCACAATACTGCACATAATCATTCTCCACGGATATCGCCGACGACACAAGCTCTCCAAAACTCCTAAGCCGTAGAGCAACCAACTGCCGCCGAATAGGAGCCTTGAGCCCTTCCTGAAACTTAATACATTTCTCACACTCTGATGCCACCGCTGATGGAGCAAACCTAGCCAACTCATTAAACTTTGCCTCATACTCCCGAACTGACAGATCACCCTGCTGCAACCTGTAGAACTCAGCTGCCTTCTAATCTCTATACCCCTGTGGAAAATAACGATCATAGAACAGCTCCTCGAACCTGTCCCAACTGATATCACCACTGCGCTCTAGATGCTTAGCTTGTTTCCACCAAGTGTTAGCGCCACCCTCGAGCTTATACGCAGCAAACTCCACATGATACTCCTTAGGCACCCCAAGAGTATCCAAATGCTTCAAGATCGAATCCAACCAATACTCTGCTAACTGCGGATCCCCATTACCATCAAAATTCAGAATAGACGCCCGCCGAAATTCCTTAAAGTACGCATGCCGACTACCAACATCAGAATCTCCCGGTCTAGCCCTAGCTGTCATCTACCGAAAAGCCGCAAACATAGACCTCATCATGGTCTCATCATTCCCGAACTCGACGTCAGCAGTCGAACGACGTCTAGGTGCCATTCTCTCACTTTTGAAAACAAAATTTGGACTGTCAGAGGTATTTCATTGTCAAACCTATATGTGCACAATTCCCAAGGTTCATAACCTTGAGCTCTGATACCATTCTGTCACGCCCCAGAGTACGGGAGGTGACGTGGTGGATTATTTAAATTAATTAAAAGGAGAATTTAATTAAAATCCAGAGTTTAAGGGGTTGAATTAAATATAAAATGTGAGGTTCATTAAAACACTTTATAGCGAGTTCATATACATTAGACAGTTTAAAACATTAAACGAATAAATATTAAAATAATAAAGCCGCGAGTATGGGTCCCACAGACCCACAACTTGTGCACACACATGGTACTGACAATATAGTTATACAGTTACAGTCCAACATCAAGAAAGTTTAAAATATTACATGCCTTGAACAGTGAATACAATTTAACCTACAATTCCTCCTACTGCTCCTGGGTTCTGTCCGAAGAATCCTCTCCGAACCTAAATGGAAATCCACCTAGAGAGGGGGAAAATTTGAAAACAACAAACTGTGTGCGAAAGGCTCAGTAGGACTATATTTTATAAAAAATAATTTAATTTGAAGAAGCATTTCATTATTCAAGAATCACTTAAGGGAAAGTTTAAATGAATAAATAAATAAATAAATAGATAAATAAATAAATAAATTTGAGTGAAACCATTCTTACCCAGAACAGTTTACTCGTACAACCAATAATATCATTTTCCTTTCCAAGGCAAACCATATAATATCACCACCGTAGTGGCCCAGTTGGGTTTTGGGACCTGCCCCCTAAGGTCAATCGCTACACGACCCGATCTCTGATATGGCATCATGCTTATATGTTTATTATCATCATCATGCAAAACCCAATTATCAAGTATTGTTATTTATGTTCATTATGAAGTTTATTTCAATTCACGGTATATTAAAATATAACCGATAAATCCATTTTCAAACAACTGTTGAAAACATTTTAATAGGAATCCTTTTCAAAGCCAAATCATTTTGAAACAGGGTTACCAAGGAAATAGGATTGAAGTCCTACCTCAATACTCGTGCCGGTGCCCCACACCGTAATCCCGGTCCGCTATACGTTAGCTCTGCAGAACCACGAATGATCTAGATACAAACTAAGTCGATCAATATCTAGTTCGAGATATTCTATGTTACTAAATCATTTCATGATGTCCTAGTGTGCCATTTGTGCCTTTAAAATCATCCTATAATGTTGGAATTTAAATCAGGGTTCAAAACAGTGAAAACGGGTGAAAATCACAAAATTTTTCCATGCCTCGGTCGGCCTGCCGGACTCCCTGCTTCGGCCAGCCTGCCGGACTCCCTGCTTTGGTCGGCCAAACTGCACAATTCGGCCTGCCGGAAGCCAAGTCCGGTCGGCCGGTCATTTCCCCAGGTTCGTCCTGCCGGACGGAAGAACACCGGCCTACCGATCCCTGTTTTGACCTGCCGAACACGCAGTTCGACCTGCCAAACTAGGAAAACCTAGAAATTCCAGTCACGGGTTTCGATTTCTCCAAAACCCAAATCTTGATTCTAACCTATTTTTCTCAAATCCCAAGCATAGAAAATAATCATAGTTGATAGAAAAACATACTAGAACATGTTTGGACTCATTTAAACAAGATTTAAACTCAAAAATCCGAAAATGAGAAAATAGGGAGAAAAATGAAAAATCTTGAATTCAATCCATTTTGCTTCAATCTAAGCTTAGATTCTAGTTGTTCTAAGTCCATTTAACTCAAATCCAAGGTTTTCTAAGCTTAAACAAACCTAGATTTCAAAAATGCACAAAATTGAAAATTTTGGAAAAAGTTAGAAATTTCAAAACTAACCTCGAATCGAAGCTTCAATCCGCGTTCTCGGTTGCTAAATCACATCCCCGAGCTTCCTCCTTGCTAACCCGAAGCTTGGATTCGAATTTGGTTTCAAAAATTTTGAGAGAGATAGAGAGAGAGGGGGTTGCCGAGAGAGATCAAGAGAGAGAGAGAGAGTGAAATCGGGAGAGTGAGGAGAGAGGAAGAAGAGAGAAAATAAATAGAGAAAATCGGTGGGCGGTTTTACTGTGCGAAAACCATCTGGCCCCCACGGTTTTGTAAAACGGAGTATTTTAACATTTTACAAATTGTTGTGTTTTAAAACTCAAAACATTATTTTAAAACAATATGAAATTATTTGAATTCATCAAATTAACAAAACAACCAAAAATTCAAAATCCAACCAAATAATCTAATTAATGTTAAAACAATAATTATGGCACACTAATTCATCATTTACATTACATTAACATTAAATAAATTTCGAGGCATTACAGATAATTCTATCGTGGTTATAGTTGATGTCCAACCTACTTATTTGTCTATGAGTAGGAATAACAAGAAGGCAAATTTAGGATATGGTAGAAATCTCGTCAACCTGCCCTGCAAAGAAAACCAATTGCCATCCCCACCTTATTAATCCTTATAAATTAACAAAGGATAGAGCAGCTCCTCTTTTACTCGGTTAATTATTTTTATGGTAAAATAATTATTTAATTAACACTCCTATATAAGACAATATTTTTGAATTTTGTATATACATATAACATTATACTTAAAATAATATATATTATAGAATATTATATGTAGTATATCTAATTCAAAAATATGATATAATCAAACGGGGCAGGTTAATGGGGAATAGGGCCTAGAACCTTTAGTTCTTTCCCCACTTCGTAACCCATGACATGTTAAAACCTTTATACCATTTAAAAACAGATTTTTCCTGCTTTTTTTAGATGGGTTCTCATAGGTGGTTGTGTTCATAGGTAAAATTATCATCCCTGGTCAATGGGTACAGTCAATTCTCAAATCAATGACTTAGTGATGACCAAATCACAAAGTATTTGGATAATATATTTTATATCGCATATTAATGAAAGAGATCTCTGTCACTCAAGTTATTGAGTTAATACTCATGATAATATTATCTTTTCTTCTTTCAATAGAAGTTATGGATTAGTTATCTATGAAATATTGTTCCTAGCTACCTATAATATTTTGTCTCCAATAAAGCAAGGTTTTACTAAACGATCTTGATTGCACTCATTAACAATGAAATGACACAATTAATAGATACGAATCTACTAAACACTTAGAATTAACGTAATATATTTAAAATGACTAAATACAATATAATTTGAATATTAACAGAAAATTAAGTAAGGATGACAATTCTATTGTGGTATGGAATAAATGCATTCTTAAAACAATTGTCTTTATTCAGTAATCATCAACATTAACATAGTCTAGATTAAAGCATTTCAACAATTTAGAAATAGACAACACCAAAATCTTTTTTATGATAATGTGTCCAACTTTGTTTATTAAATGTAAATTTATATTTTATACCATCTAATGAAATCATGCCTTTTATATATGAATAGTACTTGATTATGGACAATAGACAATGTGATATTTTCAAATTTATATTTTATACTATCTAATGAAATCATACCTTTTTTATGATAATGGGTCTTTAAGATATATGCATGCATATTTATAAACGTATATATAATATAATGGAGAACATCCAAGAATTTTAATTTTCAAATAATGTGATATTTTATTGCTCAATTTGTGTAAATGGAACAAAATGGCATGCTTTAAAAATACCTATCTATAAATTATCTTTATTTTAGCCCCATATATTCTCAAAAATGAATTTATTAATGATGCATTTGGGAACATAATTCAAACCATATAATTATGATTCCTACTTGTGAGGACCTAAAGGACAAAACAAAATGTGTTCTGTACACAAAACACGTTAATGGTACTCTATATAAACAATAACAAAATATAAACACTGTGTAAATCAAAGGTGCATGAATAAAAAAAAAATGAACACAACGACTAATACCATATTATTGTTACAAGCATCGAAGTTACAAGAAAACCTAGAATCTATACCAATGTTGAAATATATGATATCTCCTTACGCGACTTGCCTTTGTTCAGACTCCTCATCTTACTCTAAGTTGACTTTACATGACTTCTGTCCAACTAATGTACTGATACGAACCCTGCCAAGAACTGACGCGACCCTAACTAAAATTGGTTTTCAAGATCAAATTCCTAACCGGTTTTGAATGGAACAGCGACCCGATGCCAACAAGAAGCACGAACCTTGGTATGTGAGGACGCTACAATCAGCTATGGATGGACTGATTGATAAGTCTTGGTATGTGAGGACACCACAATCAGCTATGGATGGACTGATTGATAAGTCTATGAATGCCACAGAATTTTTCGATAAGTTTGAATAGTTTGTTTAGGAACCAAAGAGAATTAAACCTCAAATTGTGTGTTAAAACTTATTTCCCATTGAATGAAATTCGTTACAATATATAGGGGTTCCCCTATGCAAATTTTCAACTCCTAATTGCCCATGGAATTTTGGGCAAATCAATTACCAAACATCAAATCTAAAGCAAATAAGGAAAGTTCCCTTAATGGCTTAAAAGCCTTACAATAATAGAAATAAAACAAACGCAAAAAGGAAACTAGACATTAAAAGGTAAATAGCTGATTCTTCTCGCCACTTGTCGCCTCAAAACAGGAAAGTAACTGAAATGGAAATTACTCGGTCCCTTCTAGAGCTTGAATCACGCATTTGTTGGTCTGGATGTCACATGCAATTCCTTCAATGGGCCTCCATGCAATAGCTTGAGCCCAAGTTGCTTGAATTAGCGCAATAAGCGTTTCTTTGAACTTCTTCGCACGAGCTCTCGTAACCGGTCCAATGGGAACTTGAATTGGATCTGAATATGTCTCCCACGTGCTCTTGCTTATGCTAACGATGTCCTCATCATTCCCTTCCTCTTGAGAGGGATTTGTCCTCAAATCGTCGCCTGCATCAAAAGGACTTAGATCGAAAACATTAAAGGAGGCACTTACACCATACTCAGCTGGCAAGTCTAGCTTGTATGCAGGGCCATCTTGGAAAACCTATCCATGACCACAAATATAGAGTCTCTTCCCCGTTTAGACCTAGGCAAGCCTAACACAAAATCCATCGAAATATCAATCCAGGGTTCACTAGGTATTGGTAAAGGGGTGTACAAACCGTGGGGCTGCACTCTTGATTTAGCCTGCCTACAAGTTACACATCTACCACAAAGCCTCTCAACATCTCGTTTCATATGTGGCCAGTAGAAGTGTTCCTGCAACATAGCCAAAGTCTTCATTACTCCAAAATGTCCCATCAATCCTCCCCATGGGATTCTCTCACTAGCAAATCTCTTAATGAACAATTAGGCACACATAATTTATTCTCCCGAAACAAGTATCCCTCATGCCTAAAGTACTTACCACTAGCAAATCTCTCACAAGCTTGATACTCAGTACTAAAGTCATGGTCATCAGCATATAACTCTTTAATGTGTTCAAAACCAAGTAGTTTGGCATTAAGAGTTGAGATTAAGACATACCTGCGAGAAAGTCCATCGGCAACGACATTTTCCTTACCTTGCTTGTAGCGAATGACATACGGAAACGTCTCTATGAATTCCACCCAACGAGCATGCCTCTTGTTCAGCTTGTGCTGGCCCTTTAAGTGTTTCAGGGACTCATGATCGGTGTGAATCACAAACTCCTTAGGCCATAGGTAGTGCTGCCACGTCTCTAATGCCCGAACCAATGCATACATCTCTTTATCATAAGTTGGGTAATTAAGAGTTGCCCCATTCAGCTTCTCACTGAAATATGCTACTGGTCTCCCTTCCTGCATTAAAACAGCACCAATTCCAACACCTGAAGCATCACATTCAATCTCAAAAGTTTTGGAAAAATTAGGTAAAGATAACAATGGAGCATTAGTCAACTTCTCCTTGATTAATTGAAATGCCTATTCTTGCTCTTCTCCCCATCTAAACCCAATGTTCTTCTTGATCACTTCAGTCAGTGGTGCGGCTATAGTACTGAAATCTTTCACAAACTGCCGGTAGAAACTAGCAAGTCCATGAAAACTCTATACGTTTCCCACACTAGTTGGACTCGGCCACTCCTGGATGGCTCGCACCTTTTCTTCATCAACCTGTATACCTTGAGCACTAACAACAAAACCAAGAAACACAAGCTTATCTGTGCAAAAGGTACACTAATTGAGGTTAGCATACAACTTTTCCTTCCGTAAAACATCTAAAACAAGTTTCAAATGTTCAATATGTTCATCTAAATTGCTGCTATAGATAAGGATATCATCAAAATAAACAACGACAAATTTCCCAATAAAAGCTCGCAAAACATGGTTCATTAAACGCATAAATGTGCTAGGCGAATTGGTTAAACCGAAAGGCATTACCAACCACTCATACAAGCCTTGTTTTGTTTTGAAAGCCGTCTTCCACTCGTCTCCCTCTTTCATGCAGAATTTGATGATATCCACTCTTCAGATCAATTTTAGAAAACACACAAGCACCATGCAATTCATCTAACATGTCATCCAAGCGAAGAATGGTATGTTGATACTTTACCGTGATGTTGTTGATGGCTCGACAATCAACACACATCCTCCAAGTCCCATCTTTCTTAGGCACAAGTAAAACTGGTACGGCGCACGGGCTCATGCTTTCTCTCACGTGCCCCTTCTCCATCAACTCACTTACCTGCCGTTGGAGTTCCTTTGTCTCCTCAGGATTACTCCTATAGGCTGGTCGGTTTGGGATTGTAGCTCCAGGTATGAAGTCAATTTGATGTTCAATTTTGCGGATTGGCAACAAACCATCAGGCACCTCATCTTGGAAATACATCCTCGAATTCCTACAATAGAGAAACAATAGAACTAGGCAATGTAGGGTTAAGTTCGTTAGTGTTTAAAAGCGCCTCTTTGTACAAAAGTACAATCATTGGCTGATTTGAAAACAAGGCCCTTTTAATTTCACTGCCTCTCGCATAGAAGTTTGTTTTTCTCTCTACTTTTCTCTCATTGGCTAATTGTGAATTCTTTTCAGCCCTCTCAATTTTCTCTCCCTTGCTCTCTTTGCTCTCCTTTTTCTTGGCCATCTCTTCCTTTTTTCTCTCACTAGCCGAACTCTCTTTCTGCACTCCCACTCTTGATTTTTCTTCGCTCTTCATTTTTTTTATCACTTTCTCTCTGTAAGCTCACTTGGTCTTCATAGACCTGTTTTGGTGTTAACGGAACAAGAGTGATCATTTTTTGATTGTGAACAAATGAGTACTTGTTGGGGAAACCATCATGTTTAACTCGCCAATCAAATTGCCATGGTCTGCCTAATAACAAGTGCCCAGCTTGCAACGGAACCACATCACACAAAACTCCATCTTCATATCTTCCAATGCAAAAAGAAACTAACACTTGCTTATGCACCTTTACCTCACCAGTATCATTTAACCATTGCAATTTATATGGTCGAGGATGCTTAATTGTTGGCAGCCCTAACTTCTCTACCATGGTTGTGCTAGCAACATTAGTACAACTCCCACCATCAATAATCACACTACATACCTTGTTTTGGACGTGGCACCTAGTGTGGAAGATGTTTTCCCGTTGCACCTCTTCATCTTCTTCTTTGGCATGCACACTTAAAGCTCTCCTTGTAACCAACAATTCTCCTTGGACAGCGCACTCCTCATCGTCAGCATCCTCTAATGAAGGCATAGAATCATTGTCCAAATCCTCCTCAGTTTCAATCTCTCCATTGTCCCGCATCACCATAGCTCATTTGTTCAGACATTGGCTTGCTATGTGACCCCTGCCTTGACATTTAAAACATTTAATATCAGGATTCCGAGTAGTGGAAGAATCGGATTTACCTTGATTCCCATGGCTGGCCACCTCTTGTTTTTGCTCGGTCTTTGGCTTATTGTTGGGTTGCTTCTCATCCTTCTTCCATTGGTTCATTTTCCAAGCGGATGTACTCGGGTTTTGGCTAGGACAGTGTGTTACTGCCCCTCCTCATAAGTTGATTCTCAATTTTAATAGCCATGTGCACCATGTCCTCCAACTCCACATAATGTTGTAACTCAACGGCATTGTGAATATCTCGGTTTAAGCCCGCCAAAAACCTTGCCATTGTAGCCTCCCGATCCTCCTCTATATTTGCCTGAATCATTATAACCTCCATCTCCTTATAGTACTCCTCTACACTCCGGTTGCCCTGCTTAAGATTTTGTAGTTTGTTGTACAACTCCCGGTAGTAGTAAGTTGGTACAAATCGCTTCCTCATTACGGTCTTCATCTCTTCCCATGACTCAATAGGTCGCTCTCTATTTCATCTCCTGTTTGTAACAAGCTGATCCCACCAAGTAATAGCATAATCAGAAAATTCAATTACAGCCACTTTTACCTTCTTTGCCTCGGAATAGTAGTGGCAGTCAAAGATGAACTCCATTTTCTTCTCCCAATCTAGGTACGCTTCTGGATTGGATTTGCGTTGAAATGATGGTATCTTCATTTTTATGCCTCTCAAACTATCATTTTCCCGATTCCTAACTCCTCTATCCCGTCCAAATCTTCGGTGACTACCCGCTGAATCTTTTCCTTCGTCAAACTCTTCCCCATCAATCCTATAGTAGTCATCAACCTCTCCTCTAACCGGAACCCTTTCCCGCCTACGCGCATGAGGAACATGTTGTGGCCGTTCCACACATGCGTTTTCTATCCGGTCTATCCTCTCATGAAGCTGTCCTAACTCTCCCCTCAACAATCGCCTCATCTCCCCCATCATCAGTTTCCATAAGAAGTTTTGGGTCTACTGCACCCGAGGTACCCTCAATAGTGTTCTTGCTGTTGTTTGACATTTTTTTTTTTTTTGCAAAACAAAATAAGAAACAATGCAAAGGACCTTACCACACTCCCTTACGTGTTTTACTCATGAAATGGTTCACTCAATTTCACTTGTGTTTACACTCAATACTTTTGGCTTTTGTCCACTCTAATGCTCTCGTCCTCTTTGCCTTTTTCCACTCGTTAATTCTCACTCAGTTCCTATAAAACTAGTCAAATCAATATCAAAATTTCCTTGACAATTCACAAATAGTTTACCAAGGAGGCTCAGATTAGAAACAAGACTATAACAGGAACAGATAATTTGAGCTTTCAGAAATCACACCCAAAAGGAACGGAATTTGAACAAAAATTTTTGGTCTATGCAAGGAATTCAATTTCGGATTCCTTAAATGATGAATAACAAAATTTTTTTTTTTTTGGATCCTCTTGTTTTTCTTCTTTTCCCTTTTTTTTTCTCTTTTCTTTTTCTTTTCTTTCTTTTCTTTTTGGAACTTTTTTTTTTTAACCGAATTTGATAATGGAAATCAAAACTCACGAATAACTGAAACAAACATAAACTAAGAGAACAGATAAGCAAAACCTGATTAGGACCTCGCTCTGATACCAAATGATACGAACCCCGCCAAGAACTGACGCGACCCTAACCAAAATTGGTTTCCAAGATCAAATTCCTAATCGGTTTTGAATGGAACCGCGACCCGATGCCCAACAAGAAGCACGAACCTTGGTATGTGAGGACGCCACAATCAGCTATGGGGCACTGATTGATAAGTCTTGGTATGTGAGGACGCCACAATCAGCTATGGATGGACTGATTGATAAGTCTATGAATGCCACGGAATCTTCCAATAAGTTCAAATAGTTCGTTTTGGAACTAAAGAGAATTAAACCTCAAATTGTGTGTTAATACTTGTATTCAATTGATTGAAATTCGTTACAATATATAGGGGTTCCCCTATGCGAATTTTCAGCTCCTAATTGCCCATGGAATTTCGGGCAAATCAATTACCAAACGTCAAATCTAAAGCAAATAAGGAAAGTTCCTTTAGTGGCTTAAAAGCCTTATAATAATAGAATAAAACAAACGCAAAAAGGAAACTAGACATTAAAAGGTAAATAGCTGATTCTTCTCGCCACTTTGTCACCTCAAAATGGGAAAGTAACTGAAATGGAAATTACTCGGTCCCTTCTAGAGCTTGAATCACGCATTTGTTGGTCTAGATGTCACATGCAATTCCTTCAATGGGCCTCCATGCAATAGCTTGTACCCAAGTTGCTTGAATCAGCCCAATAAGCGTTTCTTTGAACTTCTTTGCACGAGCTCTCGTAACCGGTCCAATGGGAACTTGAATTGGATCTGAATATGTCTCCCACGTGCTCTTGCTTGTGCTAACGATGTCCTCATCATGTACTCTGAGACTTTGATCTAGAAATAACTCCCCCTCGAACTTTCTGGATTAGAACAAATGCACTATGGCAAAATAGGGTTGAGAGCTATTTTCTAAAATCTAAAAACTCTACGGTTTTCACTCTAGTTTTCTCTCAATCGGACACTTTGAGTCAGAAGTCATAAGTTGATCTCCTTGTATAAGCAAATCTAGGCATGGGAAGTGTCTAGACACATCCACTTAATCATAAGGTCAGATCCTAAATAATCTAATAAAAAGATAGAACTCAGTTGTGAAGATAAGCTTGATTCTTGCTGAACTAAAATTCTTGAAACAGTTGTACTAATGGTTCGTGATCTTCGTGGGCATTGTCCTGTCAGCGATCTTCACGAGTTGTTTATACGCACTGCCAAAAAACTTCAATTTAAAAGAATTTAGAATTGTAGGCTAGATCTTTTAGTTTTACAATATAAATCTCAAACGGAATTTGATCTTATCAAGTAAAATCTTTGTAGAAACTTACAAATTATGTTAAGCCAATTGATTAATGAATCTAGACACATTTAAGTGCAAATTAGCTTAGCCAATAAATTTGAATTAAAAGATAGAAAATCTCAACCTCAAATTTTGAATGTAAATGCTACACAATCTTTAGCCAAATCATTTGGATAAAGCTTAGAATATTCCCTGCACGGAGCCTAACAAACAGGATTTAAAAGATTTAAAAATTTAATAATAAAATCCTATAACAATAAAAAAATTTGTAGGAAATTAATTCAAAATTCAAACATTTCTTGATCCCAAGAAGGCAAAACAAAAATCTTGTGCAAAATCATACACGTATAGGGTTTTAAAAACCCTAACAAATCCATTTTTAGTATATTATCTTCACTCACAATAAATTACAAACCAACCTATAAATTTTTTACATTTTTAAGTCTCAGAAGAAAGTATACAAGACACTTGCACGAATAGCGTTTGGCACCAACTTGCAATGTATATCACACTATATGGCATGTTCTTATAAAATGTTGATGTATTTTTATTACAAATATTAGATGTGACAATATGCATATATCCGTTACACATATAGTTTATATTTTACTTCATAAGACAAACACTACATAATAACTATTTATTTCATTTAAAATAAATAATAATGAGATGTGAGGAAAATATTTATTTTAAATATTAATCAATTTTGTGTTAAATAATATCTCGGCCATACAATTATTGAACTATGATTATAGAAATTGGATTCGGTTGTAAAACACTAACATGTGCTACTTCCATTGGGAGGGCTACTCATCTTGGGAGAGAAAAATGCTTCATGCCCTTTCCCACTACAACAATTTGTAGATTAGAAAACGTTAATTAGACGACAATTTAACCAAGACTATCGTCTGCTATCTAAAAAAACCCGACATGGTCTTCTAAAAACAGTCATCTAAAATGTACACTAGATGACGGTTTTCTAAAAACTATCATCTAGTATCCAAATAATTAAAAAAATTGGCATACTTTTTTTTGCTCATTTTGTTTTCTAAAAATAATTTTTTTCCTAATTGCATCTATTGCACAAACCATATTTTTCTCTCAACTTCCCCATGTTCTCTCTAAATTCCATCTTTCCTTTTCGCATCTTCCATATCTCTCTCTCCACACACACACCCCCTATAATGTCCCCTTACAATGATTGCAATAATCGATACTTTTGCTATTAATATCATTATTTAAAGGTAATAATTCAAATAAAATACTTACACTTAAGCAGATATCCCAAGAAAACATGCATATATTTTTTTAAAAAAACTACTTACTAGATTTGCTTCGCTTATGTTAGTTAGCCAAATGGAACGCCTACAGTGTTTGGCTAACTAACAACCTACATAAAACAATTAGTTTATAAACACAAATATTTATTAAATTATTGACACACAAAACTTTGATCAATGTTTAAAAACCCTCAAGAAAAATACTTATATGTCCAAATAGTTTAATCATATCAAAATAAAGAAACATGGCAAAATCCTTAATATTCCACAATTAAGAACACATTAAACATTTTCAAAACATTCAAAAGTCCATAGGAAAATAAACCAAGTTCTCAAATCAACATCATGTGGAAAACAACATTAATAACAAAATTATTGCTTGAGTAATTATTTCTTTTCATGGTATGATTCTATTTCCAATCCAACACTCATTGCACACATGTCCATCCTGTCCTCCACTTATTCTATTTGCATTTTATCTTTGTCTACAACATGATATAAAACTAAGCCAATATAAGCTTAGTAAGTACACTTTCTTATCTCACAACATAAAGTATGATCTTTCATAACAACATAACATAAGATCATGGTCGTAAATATAATAGTACACAAGGCACATGTTCATATGTATGACATGTCTTTTATTTAAACTTTTGTGTTAATACATTATTTATTTTATCTTTAAGGGCCCAAGCGTTGCACCATCAATGAAAACATAGTTGCATGAGAGGAGTGTCGTAGCTAATCTAAAATCAAACATGCAAGTCCACCTTGCAGGATAGTCCACTTAGCGGGACAACTATAAACATGGGGAGATCCATATATATAAAAGCTTTCTTTGAAGACTTGTCATAAACTATAAAAACATCCTTAGGAAAATTCAGTTATAAGAGGTCTTAAAAGAAAACCTTAAATCACAAACTTTTGCTCATAAAAACATTGCTTAACATTTTCATAAACTTTAACATGTTATAGGTGAAAATATACTTATTTGATTCGTTTGCTTATTAAACCTTAAATCGAGTGACGTTGTCATAGTTCTCGATGTGTTCGTCTTTTGGAGTATTCATGTCAATCATTCATATAATACATGAAATTAATAGTCATGCTTATGATATCATTTTATATCATATTACATCATCATATATTATTCTTAACGAAATAAAGTATCATTGAGTTACAAATACAAATATGCACTTAGAGTCAAGAAACATAAAGATAGAAAGTTGACCTTTAATCATGTAGAGAAGTTAATATCAACTTATATGCACGAATAAAGTGTAAGAATTATTCCATAACATGGCTAGCATATATAAACATCACTCAAATTTTCTTCTCTTAAAAATATTAATCCAAAATACATTTTTCTAATTATCCAAAACATTCACGTAAATCTACTAGTCATAAAAACTGACTAACCTTCAAGGATTCATAACCTTATATCTTTCAATTCACATTCAAGTAGATCATGAAAATTCACAAGAATAAAGTTGGCATATATAAAACACTCAGATTTTTCTTTACTGCTAAAAAATTCATTTGATAATTAAAATAAATCAAAATCAATACTACAAAATCAACTAGCAAAGCCTAGGCAGTGTACAGTCCTAATTGAAAATTTTAGATTAAATCACATATGCGATAAAATAATTTATAAAAATTACTTCATGTAATAGACACATAAAATCATAATATATCCAAAATTCTGCTCTAAATCATATAAAATATTTTTAAAAATATGATTTATCATCTAATGAATTGCATAAAGCATATCAGGCAAACATTTATAATCACTGAGTACTTGGCAATTAATGAATTTTATCTTAAAATATAATAAGGATTTGAAGGTGAAAATTTACAAACATTTGGCAAACATATCAACAATGATTCATAATATTTTATAAAATCAAAAGAAGCTTTTTGTCCCATAACATGAATACTACATTACACAAATATAAATCTACCAGCAAATAAAATTTCAGTGAGCAATGTTGATTGAGAGCTCATAACCCTAAATATTTATAACATATATATACACATCATATCCAAAAATTGTAGTAAATTAAAATAATTTGTTTACAAAACATTACCAGCAGCCTTACAGACTAACCGAAAACCCTAAAATTTTCATATCACACCCCAAAAACAAAACCTTATGTTCATGTAATTTCATGATATTATATAAGCATAAATACTTTCAACCATAAAATAACTTTTTTATAATCAAAGCATTAAACAAAATAATTTATTGTTCATAAAAGCGTACATGCGTAAACATTCACAACATAGAAAACCAATTTTCTAACAAAGTTTGTCACAAAACAATATGTATCAATCATAAAAATTCAAAACAATAAAACCCTTTAAACCATACGTTAAATTCTTATGTTTTCTTCAACAAATACGAAGACTTGCGCACAAAATCTCCAAAAAGAATTCCTTCTATTTTGGCTTGAAAGAAAATAAGAGTAATGGATTCTTTGCTTTAAGGATTAGAGGGATGATGGCGGCTTATGAATATAAATTTGAGAGGGTAAATTCTCTTTGGCTGGAAATTAAGAGAATGAAGGCTTTGGTCGCTTAAAGGTATATTTATAGGTTTATGAGAGAGAAGAGATTAGATGAGTGTAGAAAACCCTAATCTTAATCTAACTAGGTTTCTTTTTTTTTTTCCATCTTTTCTTTTCCATGGAAACATACCGTTTTTGTTTCTTTTTTTTTTTTTGCCCAGCAATTGTTGCTTTTTGTTTCCTTTTACTTATAATATAATATAATATAGCTTTATCATCATTAACAAAATGCATGTCATCATCAAGAATATAGCTCTAGGGCGTACATAACTCTAGAGCATTATAAAAAATATAAATTTAGAGCAAGTTAAAACTCTTTAAAAAAATAATACTATAAACTTATTATCATTTTTGACATGAACATCCCAAGCACATCTATCCTACGTGACCGTCACCTGAGACATTATTAAATAAAAAGTTAATGTACTAAAGCATAAATAATAATAACTCATAAAATATCATGTTCCAATGTTTAATTGACATAAATATCCATCGAAGAAAATGGCAGGCATTACGCACCCTCTCCCTCCCTCCCTCTCTAAGTCTACCTTCTCAAAACTCAAAGTTTTTCTCCAAATTTATTTTATTTCTTCCACAATTATTATTCCTTCACTCCTTACCATTATCATTGCCACAACTGTTGGGACTATGACAACTATGCCCATGGATCATCGTCCTTCGCCACTATATTCATCACCTTCTTTAATCATGACCTCACCATAATGTTTGTTGTGTTGTTTTCCTCTTAAT
This sequence comes from Artocarpus heterophyllus, assembly GCA_025403435.1. Taxonomy (NCBI): domain Eukaryota; kingdom Viridiplantae; phylum Streptophyta; class Magnoliopsida; order Rosales; family Moraceae; genus Artocarpus; species Artocarpus heterophyllus. The sequence goes on from CM046351.1 coordinate 14,868,448, forward strand.
TCCTTAATCTATTACTTTTAGAATCATTTATCTTTTGTTATTATTTGCTATCATGTTCAAAGTATTTTTTAGTTGGTTAAATTCTGTATAGAAAACTTTGTTTATACTATTTTATGTTACATAGTGATTATAAAGAAGAAGAAGGATTTGTAACAAAATTTTTATAAAATCATTGGCTATGTTATTTAATGAAATATAAATCATGTTTGTCTAATTTGTGAATAATACTTGAAGAAATTGTCATTTAAGAAACAAAATTTTTATATAGAAGGAATTTTTTTAACTTTTAAGAGACTCTTAGCAGTGGTTTTTTGTTAACAATTGTTAAATGTAACATTTTTACCAATAGTTTTTGCGAAAAAAAGTCTATTGTGCCCATCTTAGGCTCTCAAAGGTTTCATGTGTGTATCAGACAACGGTTCAAAACGGTCATTATATGTATTTGACATACTGCAATGGTAGATAAGGCAACAATTAGGCTAACCATCGTCTTATCTTTAGACAAAGTCATCTAACCCTTTGTCTGTACTAGTGTCCCTATAGTAAGGGTTTTGGAATTTTTTAATTAAATATTCCCTTATGGATAGGGATGTTCCTAGATCGGATTATATAGATTAGGGATCAATCCGTAATCTAAACCGTATATTTTGGTTTGGGAAAATCCCAATCCGAAATCAATCATTGAACTCTTTTAACCAATCCAATCTAATTTGAAAACCATGGATTTTGCAGATTGGATTCCATTGATTCAAGGTCTAGGCCTTTAAATCTAGTAAAAAAATTAGCAATTAAAAAATAAAATAGTATAAAATAACATAATTTAATAAAATCCAGCATCTTACAACTTAATGGAATCCAACACATTAATTAAAAACTAAATTTGACTTTACACTACTACGAAAAAAGAATCCACGGCCTGTTTAAATAGATGTCAGGATCTTATGATGTTAGGCAAGAAACCGACATTGAATCTTGCAACATTGTAGGCCACTAGATTCCACATCGATTATAATGCAAAATAGAAACTTAGCACGTTGGTTTGAGTAAGATTTTAAAATCGGTTAGTTCGCGACCAATGTCATATGTGTATAAAAAATGAAGAAAAAAATAAAAATAAAATTTCTTGATAGCCTCGATCTATCCAAAAGTCCATGTATGAATCAAAACATATCAATCCTAAAATTCTACATGCATCCACATGCATATGAGAGTAGAAAGAAAATCAAATCAAGCACAAATAAAATGGAAAAAAATCACCTTGGATCTCTCATTTTTGTCTCCATGCAAATCCACCACCTTACAATAATTTCTAGAAAATCTGCCAAAAATGCATATTTAAACATGCCTATATTAAAACCAAAGTGGGAAAAAAAAGGATAAGGGAAGAAAAGAAATTGAAAGACAAAAAGGATAATAATTCAAAAAAAAAAGGAAAAAAGGAAAAGAAATGAAAATAATGTACGTGTTATATGAGCCACCATCTCTACGGACTCCATTCATCATTAGCAAAGGATGAGGTTAGAGATGAAAGATGAAAAAAATGAAGAGGAAACATAAAAAAAAAGGTAATAAAGAAACCTTACCTACCATATAGTTCCATGGTGAGTCCATGTCTCTCCGCCTTTATCTACCTTTGTTGATCTCAGACAAAAGTACTATTGTTACTGCAAGATGAAACAAAAGAGGGAGGAGCTTGAAGAAAGAGACAATGTTTACAATCTTTAGAGAGAGTGATATGTGGAAACAGTTGACAGAGAATGGAAAAGGTCTAGTGGGATAAAGTGATTCAAAAAAGTAATATGATGTATGGGAAAGTGTCAATGTGTGAGAGTGTGCATAGGCTATAGAGTGAGTCAGAATAGGGGAAAAAAAGAAGTAATTTGACAGAGTTTTACTTTTGAATTTCTTTGATTTTGAATTTCAAACATCCAAACTTTTCATGAGCTCCAAAATATATTTCTTTCAAAAATTATTTTCTCGTCACCTGAAATATGACAGATGCCAAAGGTTGAATCAGTACAACAAATTTAAGATTATAAGACCCTTATTTAATGACCTTTTCTTAAAAAACATTATGATAAGGGAAAAAAATGTAGGGAGTTATGCCCGAGAAGATGAAAACTATCGCGACTGTCATGGAAGAGAAATGGCATACCATGATGGTTTTTGGAAGAAACCATCATGCTAGTTGACTTAAAATTGCTTTTTGCACTTCGACAATCAGACATAAATCAGAAACTCATCTCTCAAATACGAACATAGACCCTACCGAAATTGCTACTGCTGTCCCTCTCCTCCTACACCCTCCTTAATCTCCATTCTAATTGTAAGTTTTTATTAGAAATTGATAAATTGGTGTTGATTTTATTGTTTAATCCATGTTTATTTTATTGTGGATAGGTATGATTAATTTTTTTATGATGGGCATGTGTAATTTGTTTTATGATGGGTGAATGTTTTTGTTTTATGACTAGACTATGATGGGTATGTGTAATTTATGAAATTATTTTTAATTGAATTGCTATTTATTATTTCGATTTTGGACTTGCAAAATGGATAGAAATGGATGTGGGATTTTTGATTGTCTAGAGAATATGTGAATGGTGTGGAAGAGTTCTTGGATTTTGCCAAAACTCTTGCCGATGGTGATAAAATTCGGTGTCCTTGTGTTCAATGTAGAAACCATAGATTGCATCCAATTCCAGTTATTAAAGGACATTTATTTCGAAATAAAATTATAAGTAGTTATCAAATGTGGCATTTCTATGGTGAGTCCAAGTTCAATCAAACTTTAGTAAGTAAAGAAAAGGAAGCTAATGTTGGAGAACATTGGATGTTAGCATTTATTTCACTATGTGAGGCCCAAATATATTGGTTTGATCCCCTCAGAAACTCACTACTTGATGATTTCGTATCACTCACGAGATTGTAAGTATTAATATTGTCTTATAAAATTAACTGTTTTAATATTGTCTTATAAAATTAACTGTTTTAATATTGTCTTATAAAATTAACTGTTCTAAGTTTGACATAATTGTATTGTTTATTAATTCATTTAATCATGACACATTGTTAGGGCGCTTAACGAATAAAAATTTCAAGCTAGGAACGGTATCACATTCCAACTGAATGGAACGCTATATTCTAGATGTAAGTGTCCAAGACAACAAAAAAACGTAGAATGTGGATTTTTTTATTCTACGTTTCATGCGAGATATAATTAATAGTGATATACAAGCCCTAGCAAAAAAAGAATTTTATATACATACAGATATAAATGAAGTTAGAATAGAGTGGGTATGATTTGTAAATATAGGTATGCTATTTTTAGACAGAGATAGTAAATGAATGATTGTACAAAATAGCTCAAATGTAAATGATCTTATAAATACCTTGTAATTTCAATATATATCATTTTTTGTATGCAATCAGGGCTTTGTTGTAATAGATAACACAAGGGACTAGCGATTCCATGCGAAATCAGAAATTTTGGCCATTTTTTTTTTTGTGCAATAACAATTTTCTACAATGGTTTTAGCAAAAAACTGTCATGGAAATGTTGCACGTGGACCAACATTCCATGACGGTTTTGCTAAAAACCGCCATGGAATGTGAAGTTTTCACGACGCTTTGTAGGAAAACCGTCGTGGAAACTCCAATCTTTCACGACGGTTTTTCAAAAAATAGTCGTGAAAGAATTCCCCCCTAATCCTCAAATTGGCGCCTATTCTGATGTTCCATGACAGTAAAAGGCCATTATGAAAACTTGAATTTTGAAATTTTTCAACAACAGTTTTAAACTATCGACTGTCATGGAATTTCAAGTCTGTGGTAATTAATATGCATGCTTTTAATGTCGGCTAATATTGACCAACATCGAATTTGCTATGTTTTAACTTTCCACGTCAATTAATGGAATACAGACATGAAAACTTTTTCACGTCAGTCAAACATGTTGACCAATGTCTATTGCTATTAGCGTTGTAGTATTACAAAATATTACTACTAACAAATTTAAATAAATTTTAGATATTAGTAAATATCAAGAGTGAATAATGTTGGTCTTTGCAATAGGGCTAAGCTTTCTTTTCTTTTTTTAACATATAAAATTTAGACAGCCTGCCTTAAGAGTATACATTTATATATTTATCAAAATTTTGTGTGTGTATATATGTTTATGCATGTGTAATTTGTACGATACATATATGGCTTGGATTCACAGATTATAGGTATTAGGAAATACTCAATCTATAATCCAATTCGTATTTATGAGATTAGGAAAATCGTAAGCTAAAACTAATCCGTATGTTTAACAATCCAATCTAGCTGATTGAATTGGATTGAATGGATTGATAGATTCCATAAACATTTCTACTTATGGATATTTTTTGATGTAGATCTTTCCTTGGCCTTTATCTAAAAATTTTCTTCTCTCACTATCGTGAGGAAAATAAATCGTACCAAAAAAAAAGAGATTGGAATGAGAATTAATGTGTACAGCAAATATCAACCAGAATTCATACACTAGTTAATTTAGAGGTGAGAACAGGAAAGAAGAGTGAATGGCAAAGAAGCTTTAGAGGGCACATTACATTTATCATTGTCGGATAGCTATGGACAAATTACAATGACCTGTTTATCGAAAGAAAGTAGTAAATAACAGATTTCTGAAGCAAAAAGAAGTAAAAAAAAAAAAAAATAGAGGTTTTTAAGTATTTGAAGTAACAGTTTGCTAGCGTATATTTACGAGTTCAACAAAAGCCACCACTATTTTTTTTATGTATTTTTGGGCTAAGGCACAACTGCAGCCGATACTAACGATCACATGCCTTGTACTAATATATCAAGAAGTTCAACAACCACTCATATTACGCCTCTAAAGAATCACGCTCAAACTCCCCTTTATCTATATTTTCTTCCCGAAGACGATAAACAACTTATTTAACAAATCCCTTTATACGAGAAAAGAAAGAGGAGCTTCTGAGAAAACGTTGAGCTGTATTATTTTTTTCTCAAATTGGTCAATAGAATACTTTCTAATATTTATATATTGAGTACATAAGCTTACTTGCTAACACGTATTGCACGTGACCACTGACCAACTGAAAAGAGTTACAAGTCTTCTAACCAACAAATAGCTCAAGATTCAGCTTTATTCTAACAATACGAAAGGTCCTTTGAAATCTTCATGACCTTTATTTATTCTAACAAGAGGACGGAACTTAAACATTGCGAATATTTTATGGTGAAATGGTCATATTCGGGTGTGTAGAAACGGCCTTATTCGGGTATGTAGAAATGGTCTTATTCGGGTGTGTAGAAACGGCCTTATTCGGGTATGTAGAAATGGTCTTATTCGGGTGTTGAAGTTTGTCATTGTTCCCTTCGTTGCCGCAGTTATCAACGATGGCTGTGAGACTGTACGGCCACTCATCTGTAGCAAGCCACTTGTCCACGGTGAATTGCGTATCAATGCAGGCGGCTAATTGGGGGGTAGTGGAGATTATCTCCACGTAGTCGACATACCACCCTGCCCCAAACCAACTGTTGTCTGACGTCAATTGCATCCGGCATATTGGCGCAGGCAGACAGAGTTCTCGGTCTCTGAACATGTCGAGATTACCTGTCTCAAAGTAGTCATGACCTGAACCCATGATCCCGTCCCGCTGCAGATCGTCGATCTGGATATTGTGGCCCTTCTCATCGAAGAACAACACGCTGATTTTTGCGTCCGTCCCTGCATAATCTTTTGTTCCGGTTTTGACGAAGATAGTGTACATGCAGTAGTCATCCTGGAAAAAAAAAAGAAGAAGAAAACAAGCACCAAAAAACAAAAAACAAAATTGAAAAAAAAAAACAAAAAGACTCTTCAATTGTTAAAATCAGTTAGTTTTCTTTTTCTGAAAGAAGTAGAAATATAAGCATAAGTTTGAATAGAAAGCGGTTACTGAGATGACGAGGCCGAGGAGAGTGAGGAAAATGAGAGAAAATGACAGTGTGCTTCGGAACCCCATTTTTTTTCCCTTTTGTGAGCTAATGTGATTAGGGCCAAGAGGGAAGCTTTCTCTCGTTTGTCGGAAGGTCGAGTATGCAGCTTCGTTGGCTTTGTACATGCCTTTTTATAGTTGAAAAATATGAACTTTATTGGTTGATTATTTAAGTCTATACTTCGAGATTAATCTAATTGCTGTGCACAGGATAATAGATATTCAGAATAAAAAGTTGACGCTCCAAGCAGCTTTTTGCTGGTTTTAAAAACGAAACTAGTGAAAATAGCATAAATCATAGAACCATATATAATAAAATTTTTTATAAAAGTTTTAGCCATATTTTATTGCTATATTAATAAACATACAATTAATATATAAATGTAAATAAATAACATATCACTTAAAGTGATGAGGTATGATAACTGAGATCTTATATCTTCTACGCTTAGTCTCCAGTTAATAAAATAAACATGTCGACGTCTGGGGTTTATAGGAAGGAATTACACACTCTCTAATTTAGGTTCTTGATTTGTACAACAAATGAGAGACCAACGGTTAGCTATGGAGAACACTTCTTTATGCTTTCTCTCTCTAAAATTGAGAAACAGAATTGGAATTCATAAAAGCTCTCTCTAAACGTCTATTTATAGATGTATAGGAGGAGTTTTATTTTGATTCAGATTTATTCAAAATAAAACTAAAACTTATATATATATATATATATTTTTACTTAAAACTATCATCATCGCATCATATGCACTACGTTTTAAAAAACATGAATACGCCCACTTTATATCAATCACGCTTTTTTTTTTCTTTTGAAGGGATATGGGCCACACTTTTTCAAAATAAAAAAAATTTATTTATTTAAAAAATGTTTAATGCTTTTTTTTTAATTTGAAAAAACGGTTGCATCATAAGCACTTATACGTCAAAGTGGATAACTGTCGCGCCCCGGAGTACGGGAGGTGACGTGGCGGATTATTTAAGTTAATTAAAAGAGAATTTAATTAAAATCCAGAGTTTAAGGGGTTGACTTATGTATAAAATGTGGGATTCATTAAAACACTTTATAAAGAGTTCATATACATTAGATAATTTAAATCATTAAACGAATAATAATTAAAACAATAAAGCCGCGAGTATGGGTCCCACAGACCCACAACTTGTGCATACACATGGTACTGACAATATCATAAATACAATCACAGTCCAAGATACAAATAAAGTTAAAATCTTACATGCCTTGATTTAAATAACACAAATAAATTTACTAATCCTCTACTGCTCTTGAGTCTTGTCCGAAAAGTCCTCCCCAAACCTAAATGGAAAACCACCTAAAGGGGGGAAATTTAGGACAAATAAAACGTGAGCGAAAGGCTCAGTAGGACTATGTTTTATAAAATAATTTAATTTAAAGAAACAGGTCATTATTCAGGAGACATTTAAAGGAAACCTTAAATGAATAAATGAATAAATTTGAGTAAAACCGTTCTTACCTAGAACAGTTTACTTGGACAACCAGAAATATCATTTTCTTTTTCCTAGGCAAACCATAGTATCACCACCGTAGTGGCCCAGCTGGGTTTCGGGACCTGCCCCAAAGGTCGATCGCTACACGACCCGATCTCTGATATGGCCTCATGCCTATATGTTTATTATCATCATCATTCAAAACCCAATTACCGAGTGTTGTCATTTACATTCATTATGAGGTTCATTTCAGATCACAGTATATTAACCGATAAATTCATTTTTCAAACAACCGTTGAAAACACTTTAATAGAAATCCTTTTCAAAGCCATATCATTTCAAAACCAGGCTACCAAAGAAATAGGGTAGAAGTCCTACCTCAATACTCGTGCCGGTGCCCCACACCGAAATCCCGGTCCGCTATACGTTAGCTCCGCGGAACCACAAACGATCCTAGATACAAACTAAGTCGATCAATATCTAGTTCGAGACATTCTATGTTACTAAACCATTTCATGATGTCCTAGTGTGCCATTTGTACCTTTAAAATCATTCTATAAGGTTGGGATTTAAATCAGGGTTTAAAACAGTGAAAACGGGTGAAAATCACAAAATTTCCTATGCCTCGGTCGGCCTGCTGGACTCCTTGCTTCGGCCGGCCGAACTGCACAGTTCGGCCTGCCGGAAGCCAGGTCCGGTCGGCCGGTCATTTCCCTAGGTTCGGCCTGCCGGTCGAAAGAACACCGGCTTGCCGATCCCTATTCCGGCCTGCCGAACACGCAGTTCGGCCTACCGAACTGGGAAAATCCAAAAATCCCAGCCACGGGTTTCTCGATCCCCAAAATTCAAATCTTGATTCTAACCTGTTTTTCTCAATTCCCAGGCATAGAAAACAATCATAGTTGATAGAAAAACATACTAGAACATATTTGGACCCCTTTAAACAAGATTTAAACTCAAAAATCTCAAAAATCCAAAAATGAGAAAATAGGGAGAAAAATGAAAAATCTTCAATTCGATCCGTTTTTCTTCAATCTAAACTTATATTCTAGTTGTTCTAAGTTCATTTAACTCAAATCCATGGTTTTCTAAGCTTAAACAAACTTAGATTTCAAAAATGCACAAAATTGAAAATTTTGTAAAAAGTTTAGAAATTTCAAATCTAACCTCGAATCGAAGCTTCAATCCGCGTTCTCGGTTGCTAAATCACGTTCCCGAGCTTCCTCCTTGCTAACCTGAAGCTTGGATTCGAAATTGGGTTTCAAAATTTTGAGAGAGATAGAGAGAAAATGAGAGACCGAGAGAGAGAGAGGGAAGAGAGCTCACGGGAGAGAGGAGAGAGAGTGAGAGTTGAGTGAGTGAGGTGAGAGGAGGAAGAGAGAGAATAAATAGAGAAAATTAGGTGGGTGGTTTTACTGTGCGAAAACCATGTGCCGCCCACGGTTTTGTAAAACAGAGTATTTTTAACATTTTACAAATTGTTGTGTTTTAAAACTCAAAACATCATTTTAAAACAATGAGAAATCATTTGTATTCACCAAATTAACAAAACAACCAAAATTCAAAATCCAACCAAATAATCTAATTAATGTTAAAACATTAATTATGGCACACTAATTCTTCATTTATATTACAATAACATTAAATAAATTTTGGGGCATTACAACTCTCCGCCCCTAAAAGAAATTTTGCCCTTGAAATTTACAACTCATTTCAGAAACAAAACAAATGCGGATACAATTCCTGCATACTCGACTCTAGCTCCCAAGTGGCTTCATCAACCCCGTGATGCTGCCATACGACCTTTACCAACGGTATTTCATGACGACGCAAACTAATCACTTTCCGGTCGATGATCTGAATCGGCACTTCTTCGTACGCCGTATCTTCCTGAACCTGCACATCGTGAAATGAAACTATCTTACCCTGATCAGGCAGACACTTCCTAAGCATCGACACATGAAACACATCGTGCACATGAGAAAGTTCGGGCGGAAGATCAAGCCGATAAGCGACCACACCAACACGCTGAGTGATCTCGAACGGCCCAATATACCTCGGCGCGAGCTTCCCTACTCACTCCGAACTACATAGTTCCCTTACGAGGCGATACCCTCAAGAGAACAAAATCTCCAACCGCGAACTCTAAGGGTCTACGTCTCCTATCCGCATAACTCTTCTGACGACTCTGAGCTGCCCTCAACCGATCTCGAATCACCACAACCTTCTCGTTGCTATCACGAATCTCATCCGGCCTAAGAATAACCCTATCTTCTGGCTCGGCCCAACACATAGGTGAGCGACACGGTCGCCCATACAACGCCTCAAACGGTGCCATACCAATACTCGCCTGATAACTGTTGTTGTACACAAACTCTGCCAGATGCAAACATTGCCTCCAATTCCTGCCGAAGTCCAACGCACAGGCACGCAACATATCCTCGAGTACCTGAATAACCCTGCTCAGACTGCCCATCAGTCTGAGGATGAAATGCAGTACTGAAGTTCAAATCCTATACCTAAAGCCTCCTGAAAACTCCTCCAGTACTTAGCATTAAACCTGGTGCCTCGATCAGAGGTGATGGACAAAGGAACCCCATGCAACCTCACAATGTTCTGCATATACAACTCCCCGAGAACCCTTCTCGAACACGTGGACCTAAACAGAATGAAATGCGTCGATTTTGTCAACCTGTCGACCACAACCCAAAGTGCATCGTGCCGTTGCTCCGTCCTCGACAAACCTGTGAGAAAATCCATCGTCACATGCTCCCATTTCCACCCTGGAATAGGAAGCGGCTGAAGCTGACCTGCAGGCTTCTGATACTCGGCTTTCACCTGAAAACACGTCGAACACTTGGCCACGTACTCTCGAACATCTTTCTTCATGCCTCTCCACCAATATTGCCTCTTCAAATCGCGATACATCTTTGTGCTCCCCGGATGAATAGCGAACTGAGACTTATGAGCTTCGTCCAAAACGGATTTCGTCACTTCGGCAATAGTTGGAACTATAAGACGCTCCTGGAAGTACAACGATCCATCTGCATGCACGCTCCATTCTTCAAACTGCTCCTTGTTTTGAATCCGCGACCAAATCCCCTGTAAATGTCGATCCTGCCACTGACTTTGCTTCACCATCCGAACAAGAGCTGGAGTCGCTTCCACATGATACACCGAAACTCGATCACAGTCTTCATGATACCGTAGCTGATACTGACTCACTGTCGCATCCCTGCTCTAGTCCTCAAAAACCAAACAAGCGAGAATCCCTGAAGATTTCCTGCTAAGCGCGTCCGCGACCACGTTAGCTTTCCCAGGATGATACTGCAACGCGAAATCATAATCCTCCATATACTCTACCCATCTGCGCTACCTCAAATTAAGATCCCTCTGAGTGAACAAATACCTCAAACTCTTGTGATCGGAGAAGACCCGAAACGACGCTCCATACAAGTAACACCTCCAAATCTTCAGCACGTAGATCACCGCTGCGAGCTCTAAGTCATGAGTAGGATAATTCCAGCTCATGAGGTCGTAGTTGTCTCCATCCGTGCCCAACCACACGTCCATGCTGCATCAACACGCATCCAAGTCCGCGCCCTGAAGCATCCGCATAAACCTCATACAGCTCGTCACTGATAGGAATAACCAACACTAGAGATGAAGTCAACCGGCTCTTCAATTCTTAAAAAGCAAGCTCACAATCTTCGTTCCACTCAAACCTGACATTTTTCTTGATCAATCTCGTCAACGGAGCTACAATCTTCGAAAAATCTTTTACAAATTTCCTGTAATATCCAGCAAGACCTAAGAAGCTGCGAATCTCCACTACATTCCTTAGTCGTTCCCACTCCAATATAGCCTCAATCTTGGACGGATCCACCGAAATACCATGCTCCGAGATAACATGACCCAAAAACTTGACCTCAGTTAACCAGAACTCACACTTTTCCCTCTTAGCATACAACTGGTGCTCCCGTAGAGTCTGAAGCACGATCCGGAGATGCTGCTCATGTTGGAAACAAAGTGCGCAGCGGAATTTTAAAAATTTTTCATCAGAGTAATTTCCAAAACACAAGTTTGACATGTTATATGTATAAATTAAACAGATCTTACTAACCTCAGTGTGCCGAAGAACCTTCGCGACCTGTGCAGAGAAGTAACGTTCTAGAAGAGCCTCAATCAACTGGTCTTCTTTGCTATTCTCTATCCACAACCAGAGTGAGTGTGGGCTCACACGTACAGCTCTTCCACCGGTGACTCTCCTTCCAACCAACAGAGAGAAGCTAAAGCTAGTGTTCGTGATTTGTGAACAAAAAGCTCTCAGGGAGTTTTCAGATGCTCACTAGAAGAGTATCACTCTTAATCTCTCAAATTGATCTGAGTAAATCATTAGACTCACTCCCTTTTTATACCTATTGGTCCTAGGGTCAGTCCATATCAGATTAGGTCTCAAAAAATTGAAACAGAATCAAGTTCGGATCAATATCTGATAAGATACGCATGAAAACGTGTAATCTTAACTGTCGTCGGTCGGCAGGCTGAACTTTCTGATAGGCAGGCCGAATAGGCCAGTTCGGCAGGCCGAACACGTCATCCGGTAGGCCGAACTGCCGAGAAAAAATCTCCGTGAATCTTTTATTTTCCACCCGAGATTCTAAAGGATAAAGTCTCAGTTTTGATTCAAATAGCCCAATAGAAAAGATATATGATCAAAACAAACTTTATCAAGATAATCTCTAAGAAAATAAATTAATTCACAATAATTCTACAAGTTTATCTTGTTCTAATTGTCTAAAATTAAAACAACCGATAAACAGACAAGAATTACCCGAACGCAATAATTCAACAAGTTCATCTTGAACTAATTTTCTTACATAATTAATTCAACCGATAAACAGACATGAATTATTTGATTCTTATAAATTTTTAAACAATCTGATAAATCCGACATAAGTCACCAATTATTGGAAAAGCACGCCGTGTCGTTACAGGATTTTGTGAGCTAGCAAAGGGGACCAAAATGGACCTATAAAGTTCAAGCTCATGATAATTATGAAACCCAATATCCCAGATATACATTTCAAAATTATCAACTCCAACGCTACTCCACTAAAAGCTTGGAGCTGCACTCTCGAACTTTATAGAATTACGAAGCTCGTGTAGCTAAGTCTCCATGACATATCATAGTGTATCGCATCCCCATATGATCATCCATAATCGACTTAAGGACAAATTCTATCTTACCTTCCCGATTATTTTTATCTTACGTTCCATTGTCTCACCATTAGAAAACTTACCATCCAAAGATAGTATACCATTCGGTTACACCTATGTATCCAAATGGTTGAGCGCTCCAGTTTTCCAATTACAGGACAACGCATATAAGAGGATATCATTACTCCTAAAGAGGAGCTATGGATTCCATATCTATGAATAACAAGTCTACGCTATCAAGAGTTATGCCTCCAACGTACCGGCATGCATGCCACTATAGAAATGTGGGAGTCACCCATTGGTACATCAAAAGACACAAGTCGAGACAACGGGCCCATTATTCATCTTAGGATTAAGATACAATACAAATGATTGTCTAAAGTGAATCGATTTGCCAAGACAGAATTATTAATCCAAATCAATTCACTTTATGTCCCGATCCAACACATCGTCACCTATGACAATGTGCCAATGTTTCTATTCATGGAGTCCAACTCCGATGGTCAAGACAAACCATCTCCCAAAAGGGATAAAGACAACATAACAATCTTTACATGAATAAAGCGCCCAACTTCATTCCCTCGATTGCGGATCATATGTTTTAGACCGTCACCCTAAGAATTGTGTCTTCCGCATAATCATCCCATCATATGCCCAATTCTTAAGGTTTAGACTGACAGTCTCAGACTACTGTTTACTTATCATACATTTAACAAATATGAACGTAAAGAGGACAATATTTGGTATATATAAATGAATAAATTCTTTATTGATAAAAATGTCTCCAAAAACGTATTACATTTTTACTCCTTAGAGCATACATGTCTAACAATCTTCCACTTGCACTAAGTGAGTAAATACTACAAATTTCGCATCCCCATAGCTTCCACATGCCTCTCGAAGACTCTCCCAGTAAGTGTCTTCGTAAATGGATCAGCTAAATTGTCCTCTGACTCGATCTTGCACACCGTGACATGCCCGCTCTCAACGAAGTCCTTTATCACATGATACTTCCGATCAATATGTTTACTCTTCTTGTGAAATCTTGGTTCATTAGCATTAGCTTCCGCCGCACTGTTATCACAGTACAGTGATACCGCCTTATCCATACCAGGAACTACCTCAAGATCCCCAAGGAACTTGTGGAGCCACACTGCTTCTTTCGAAGCATTACTAGCCACCACATACTCGGCCTCCATCGTTGAATCCGAAGTGCAATCTTGCTTCGCACTTCTCCAACTGATGGCACCGCCACCTAGAGTAAACACAAACCCGAAGTCGATTTCCTAGAATCCAGGCAGGATTGAAAATCCGAATCAGTGTATCCTAGAGGAGTTAAATCCTCACCCGAATACACAAGCATATACCCTCGAGTCCTTCTCAGGTACTTGAAAATATGCTTTACCGCAACCCAATGGTTCGGTCCTGGATCCGCCTGAAATCGACTCACAATCCCGACCGCATAGCTAATATCCGGTCGAGTGCAAAGCATGGCATACATGAGACTACCCACTGCAGAAGCATAAGGTACCTTCTTCATGTATTCTATTTCTTCATAAGACTTTGGAGAGTCTTTCTTAGAAAGAGTAATTCCAGACCTAGATGGTTGCCCACCTTTCTTGGAATCCTGCATTGCAAACCTCCTGAGAATTTTATCTATGTAGCCGGCCTGTGACAAAGCTATCATTTTGTTCTTCCTATCCCGAAAGATCTGGATACTGAGAACAAAATTAGCCTCACCTAAGTCCTTCATGTCAAACTGCTTGGTCAACCATAATTTGACCGATGACAATGCCCCAACGTCATTGCCAATTAGCAGAATGTCATCTACATAGAGTAGTAGAAAAACCACCTTCCCATTCTTAATGTGTTTGTAAACACATGGTTCATCCACATTTTGTGAGAACCCATAAGTCTTGATCGCTTGATCAAATCTTATGTTCCAAGAACGAGAAGCCTGCTTAAGTCCATAAATTGACTTTAGCAGCTTACAAACCTTACCCTCTTGACCCGCGACCTTGAACCCGTCTGGTTTTTCCATATAAATGGACTCATCAAGATAGCCATTTAGAAAAGCCGTCTTGACATCCATCTGCCAAATCTCGTAGTCGAGAGCGGCAGCTATGGACAAGAGAATCCGGATGGACTTAAGCATGGCTACAGGCGAAAAGGTTTCCTCATAATCGATTCCTTCCTTTTGCGTATAACCCTTAGCTACCAGTCTAGCCTTAAAGGTTTCAACCTTTCCATCCACTCCTCTTTTCGTCTTGTAGATCCACTTACACCCTATGGGTTTTACCCCTTCGGGAAGATCCACAAGCTCCTAGACCTGATTAGTCTCCATAGACTTCATCTCTATGTTCATGGCCTCTGTCCAGAGTCTTGAATCAACATCCTCCATAGCTTCTGCGTAAGTATAAGGAGCCCTGTCATGTTCATCCGGTTCAGCCAAAAAGACTTCCCCATTGAACATATACCTCTTAGGTTGACGCCCGATCCTCCCACTACGCCGAAGCCCCTGAGGTTGTTGTTCAGGTTTGTTTGGTTTTTCTACACTAATCGGAATGGTTTCATTCGGAACCTCTGGAGTAAACGGATCACCCCTCAACTCCTCAAGCACCACTTCGCTTCGAGGTTTAAAGTCGTTCATGTAACTCTACTCAAGGAAAGTTGCATTAGTTGAAACCACGACTTTATTTTCCTTTGGGTTATAAAAATAACCCCCTTTAGTCCCTTTTGGATATCCTATAAACACGCAAACTTTTGAACGTGCTTCCAACTTATTCGGATCCTTAAATAGGACATGAGCTGGACATCCCCATATGCGAATATGGTTTAAGGATGTCTTCCGTCTTGTCCACAACTCGTGAGGAGTTTTAGGGACCGATTTTGAAGGCACATTGTTCAAAAGATAACATGCGGTTTGCAGTGCATATCCCCAAAAGGATAAAGGCAATGATGAATAACTCATCATGGACCGAATCATGTCCAACAAAGTCCTATTCCTTCTCTCCGCCATGCCATTCTGCTGCGGAGTTCCCGGCGCAGTCAAATGGGATAAAATCCCATTCTCTAACAAGTGTCCCAAGAACTCATCAGAAAGGTATTCTCCACCTCGATCAGATCGAAGTGCCTTTATGGGTTTACCCAATTGCTTTTCCACTTCAGCCTGAAACTCCCTGAACTTATCATAAGTTTCGCTTTTGTGGTGCATTAGGTACACATACCCATATCTTGAGTAATCGTCAATAAAAGTGACGAAGTACTCATACCCTCCTCGTGCCTGGATGTTCATCGGTCCGCAAACATCACTATGCACAAGTTCTAGAACCCCTTCGGCCCTATTGCCCTTAGACCCGTATGGTCTTTTGGTCATTTTACCCTCCAAACAAGACTCACATTGAGGTATAGATTCCTTTAAGTGACTTAAAGGTCCATCCCTTACCAACCTTGAATCCTATTCAGGTTAATATGGCCAAGGCGCAAATGCCAAAGATAATTCTTATTAGAGTGAGAAGTTTTAAGTCTTTTTGAGTCATTATCATTTATCTCAGCATTAAGCAATAGGTCCATCTTAGGTTTGATAAAATATAGATTATTTTGCATCCATCCAGAACAGATAAAAGATTTGTTTTTACGAATCACCACTTTTTCATTAAAAGATACCACGTAGGAGTCTTTAAATAAAGAAGATACAGAAATTAAATTCCTTTTAAAATTAGGAACATAAAAACAATCTTGCAAAATTAAATTCCTATAATTATCAAAGTAAAGATGGACATCTCCCACTGCTTCCGCTGAGACCAAGGATCCATCGCCCATCCGAAGCGTTAAGTCTTCATGAAGTAGACTTCTCGTTTCTTTGAATCCCTGCAGAGAAACACAAACATGATTAGTTGCACCAGGAATCTATGACCCAGATGTCACTGGATTCCTCAACCAAACAAGTTTCTAAATATAGAAGATCACACCTACCTCCCTTGGAAAGGAAGTCCTTGCAATGCTTCTTTATATGCCCGACCTTACCACAGAAGAAGCACTTAAGCTTCTTTGGGTTCTTCTTCTTCTTCTTCTTGCTCTTGGTAGCAACAGGAATAGAAGACTTACCACTCTTGGCCCGTTGCTTCTTTCCATTCCCAGAGTTAGGATTGGAACCAGAAGCAGCTACCATATTGGCCTCACCACCAGCTAGGAGACTCCCTGATCAGCAGTTCAAACTCCTGTAACTGTTTCATCAGTTCTGTTAAGGTCATATCCCGTCTATTGCTCAGATTAAAAGTAGCTCTAAACGGAATAAATTCCTTAGACAGAGTCTCAAAGACCATAGTCATCTGAGTTTCAGCATCGATCTCGGCTCCATTGGTTTGAGCCTCAGCGAGGTAACCCATGACCAACATCATATGCTCCTTTACAGATGTCCCCGGTCTCTGTCTACAGTTTAAGAGTTTCTGAAGCGCCCCTTGCCGCTTTGTTATGGCTTGGCCTCCAAACATGTCCTCAAGATTATCCAAGATCTGCTTCGCAGTCTCATAATCCTGATGTTGAGCCTACAGCACATTTTTCATGCTAGCCATAACATAGCAGCGGGCCTGATCATTAGCATCTTTCCAGCGATCGTACGCTTGGAATTGCTCATTAGTTGAGTCTCCCGTAGGCTTGGGAGGACAAGGAGTTGTCAGAACATATTTCAGTTTCTCAAAGGAAAGGACGATGTCCAGGTTCTGTTTCCAATCGTTATAGTTCTCACTGGTTAATTGGTTTTTGTCAAGTATCGATGATAAAGCGTTTTTAGACATTTTCAATCTACAATAAAGAATCATATACCAAACATAAGCAAACATATATAATAATTTAGTAAGATAACACAATCATGTAAAATCATACAAATGTGTTTATGTGTCAAAACCTTGAAAATATCACGACCTTACAACGATAATTCCCAACTCATAATTCAACAAGCTCCTAGGGGAGTCATGCCAAATTCAATCAAGAACACGGATCCCCTCCTGATTAATATATGCCATCTAGGACCCGTATGATCCAGCATATACTAATAATCGTTTATTTGGCCATTAATTTTATTAACAGAGCTCCTAGGGGAGGTTAATAATAAAATTAACGTGAGTGTATAACCACCGTTTCAATATTTTATCTATGATTTATAATCACTACCTAGGGGTGTGCAACCATAAATCATACTAAAATACCTTATCCTTTTAGAGATCCAATCTGGTACATGATAGAAATCCCTTCCTAAGGGTTAGGACCACCATGTTCTTCCTATGGACCAACGATGGAGGCCTTAGGTTCTCTCTTCGAAAACCTTCTCCCACTCAATCTTTTGAAGTCAAGGTTTTATTTTAAAATTATGCATGAACAATTTTAATATGAGCGGCACTCCCTATTCTATATGGCATGTTATCAATATACATGGTAAATCATATTATAATGCAGACAAGCAAAGCAATCAAGCAAAGCTACAAGCATAATAATAATAATAACCGTAATATTATGGTTCCATCCTAGAGAATAGAAAACTAAGATTACAAGAGAATAATCGAGACATTTATCGATTCTTCATCCTTAAATCCTCAAGCTGTATCCTTCTTCATAAAATATCCATCTTCAAGTCTTCAATCCCGTATGAATCGAACACTTCATATTTCCGGTCAAATCCAAATTTAATGTTTCTTAGAATCGTCCCAAAAATAAAATTAAAACTGCATTGGAAAAATTGCACCTTTTCTGGACACCTGGCATCTCTCGGTCGGCAGTCCGATCTGGGTGATCGGTCTGCCGATCATGGTGGTTCGGCCTGTCGAACATGAAGGTTCGGCCTGCCGGCAGAGCACCAAAATTTCTGCCCCACTGTCGGCTTGCCGGACCGTACGTCCGGCCTGTCGATTTGTGACCTTCAGCTTGCCGAACTGTGAGGTCCGGCATGCTGACCGAGCAGAAGAAACCTTAATCCAGAAAATACAATTTTAATGCAATTCATCAATTTTATTTTCAACAATTCAAAAACATAAAATTAGAGACTCAGGAAATACCTGGAGGCGCCATCATCAATCTTTAAGATCCGACTTCTCGTTCCGTCTTCTCCGAATAATTATTTAATTACAAAATTCTTACAAATTAAAAATTAAATAACAATTCCTAGACAGAGATGATAGTCCGCCATCTAATTACATGAAAAACCTAGATACACATTCTAACCTCTAAGGAACCATAACCGGTATTAATTAATTAATAAATAATTAAACAACAATTTAATCAACCATAATTAATTAATAAACATTCACCATATAATCCATGACAACATTTATATATTATATAGAAACCTAGAGTGCCATCTCTCTATAAAATTCAATTCAAGCATAGAAGAGACTAAGATCACAAAATTTATGCATATAACATAATCACAAACTTGCAAATTTATGTAAAAACCTCGGCTCTAATACCAATTGTTGGAAACAAAGTGCGCAGCGGAATTTTAAAAATTTTTCATCAAAGTAATTTCCAAAACATAAGTTTGACATGTTATATGTATAAATTAAACAGATCTTACTAACCTCAGTGTGCCGAAGAACCTCCGCGACCTGTGTAGAGAAGTAACGTTCCAGAAGAGCCTCAACCAACTGGTCTTCTTTGCTATTCTCTATCCACAACCGGAGTGAGTGTGGGCTCACACGTACAGCTCTTCCACCAGTGACTCTCCTTCCAACCAACAGAGAGAACCCAAAGCTAGTGTTCGTGATTTGTGAACAAAAAGCTCTCAGGGAGTTTTCAGATGCTCACTAGAAGAGTATCACTCTTAATCTCTCAAATTGATCTGAGTAAATCATTAGACTCACTCCCTTTTTATACCTATTGGTCCTAGGGTCAGTCCATATCAGATTAGGTCTCAAAAAATCGAAACAGGATCAAGTTCGGATCAATATCTGATAAGATACGCATGAAAATGCGTAATCTTAACTGTCGTCGGTCGGCAGGCCGAACTTTCTGATAGGCAGGCCGAACAGGCCAGTTCGGCAGGCCGAACACGTCATCCGGCAGGCCGAACTGCCGAGAAAAAATCTTCGCGAATCTTTTATTTTCCACCCGAGATTCTAAAGGATAAAGTCTCAGTTTTGATTCAAATAGCTCTATAGAAAAGATATCTGATCAAAACAAACTTTATCAAGAT
This sequence comes from Artocarpus heterophyllus, assembly GCA_025403435.1. NCBI lineage: Eukaryota > Viridiplantae > Streptophyta > Magnoliopsida > Rosales > Moraceae > Artocarpus > Artocarpus heterophyllus. The sequence goes on from CM046351.1 coordinate 14,888,317, forward strand.
AATCTCTAAGAAAATAATTAATTCACAATAATTCTACAAGTTTATCTTGTTCTAATTGTCCAAAATTAAAACAACCGATAAACAGACAAGAATTACCCGAACGCAATAATTCAACAAGTTCATCTTGAACTAATTTTCTTACATAATTAATTCAACCGATAAACAGACATGAATTATTTGATTCTTATAAATTTTAAACCAATCTGATAAATCTGACATAAGTCACCAATTATTGGAAAAGCACGTCGTGTCGTTACAGGATTTTGTGAGCTAGCAAAGGGGACCAAAATGGACCTATAAAGTTCAAGCTCATGATAATTATGAAACCCAATATCCCAGATATACATTTCACAATTATCAACTCCAACGCTACTCCACTAAAAGCTTGGAGCTGCACTCTCGAACTTTATAGAATTACGAAGCTCGTGTAGCTAAGTCTCCATGACATACCATAGTGTATCGCATCCGCATATGATCATCCATAATCGGCTTATGGACAAATTCTGTCTTACCTTCCTGATTATTTTTATCTTACGTTCCATTGTCTCACCATTAGAAAACTTACCATCCAAAGATAGTATACCATTCGGTTACACCTATGTATCCAAATGGTTGAGCGCTCTAGTTTTCCAATTACTGGACAACGGATATAAAAGGATATCATTACTCCTAAAGAGGAGCTATGGATTCCATATCTATGAATAACAAGTCTACGCTATCAAGAGTCATGCCTCCAACGTACCGGCATGCATGCCACTATAGAAATGTGGGAGTCACCCATTGGTACATCAAAAGACACAAGTCAAGACAACGGGCCCATTATTCATCTCAGGATTAAGATACAATATAAATGATTGTCTAAAGTGAATCGATTTGCCAAGACAGAATTATTAATCCAAATCAATTCACTTTATGTCCCGATCCAACACATCGTCACCTATGACAACGTGCCAATGTTTCTCTTCATGGAGTCGAACTCCGATGGTCAAGATAAACCATCTCCCAAAAGGGATAAAGACAACATTACAATCTTTACATGAATAAAGCGCCCAACTTCATTCCCTCGATTGCGGATCATATGTTTTAGACCATCACCCTAAGAATTGTGTCTTCCTCATAATCGTCCCATCATATGCCCAATTCTTAAGGTTTAAACTGACAGTCTCAGACTACTGTTTGCTTATCATACATTCAACAAATATGAACGTAAAGAGGACAATATTTGGTATATATAAATGAATAAATTCTTTATTGATAAAAATGTCTCCAAAAACGTATTACATTTTTACTCCTTAGAGCATACATGTCTAACAGCTCATGCTTGTCCCAAGTCTTAGAATAGACAAGGATATCATCGATGAATATGATCAAGAACTGATCCAGATACGGCCTAAATATCCTGTTCATCAGATCCATAAAAGCTGTCGGAGCATTCGTCAACCCAAACGACATAACCAGGAACTCAAAATGCCCATACCAAGTCCTAAAAGCTGTCTTGGGAATATCCTCTTCCTTAATCCTGAGCTAATGATAACCCGACCGCAAATCAATCTTTGAGAAGTACCGCGAACCTCCCAGCTGATCAAACAACTCATCGATCCTAGGCAAGGGATACTTGTTCTTCACCGTAACATGATTTAGCTGCCGATAATCCACACACAACCTGAGAGTCCCATCATGCTTCTTAGCAAACAAAACTGGTGCTCCCCACGGAGATGTGCTATTCTGAATATATCCTTTATCAGCAAGCTCCTAAAGTTGCTTCCTCAATTCCTTCATTTCTGTCGGCGCCATCCAATAAGGTGCCATAGAAATCGGTGATGTCCCTGGAAACAACTCAATACCAAACTCAATCTCCCGATACGGTGGTAACCCTGGTAACTCATCGGGGAAGACATCCTCGAACTCATCAACCACCGAAATCGCTACACTGCCTCTCGAAACATAGGGCTTGCAATCTAGATTGGCAAGAAAAGCACAACAACCTAGATTCCTTAGCCCTCGTAGACACGACTTCATGAGACACTCACTCATTAACCAATCACCACCACCCTGGTAAGTGATCACCATCCCCCTATCAGACACTAGGGTCACTTTTCTAAGTTGGCAGTCCACGACTGCACTATACCTGGACAACCAGTCCATCCCTAGAATTACATCATAGGAGCTCATGGGGAGTATAATCAAATCACTTTTCAAAATCTCATTGCCAATCTTTATTTTATAGGATTTACACATACAATTTACACACACCCGCCCCAAGGGAGAAGTTATGACTAGGGGTTCATTAAACTCTTCTACCTCTAATCCCAAGGCATGTACAAAAGAACTCGAAATGAGAGAATGAGAGGCACCGGTATCGAATAAAACACGAGCTAAAGATCTAGAAACCAAGATCATACCGTCGACAACCGCATTACCAACATGAGAATCTGAACCACCTGATGCCATTGCATGAACCTGCATTGGCGCCTTTCCTTTCCCTCTACTGACATTGCTGGGTCCTGGATTACTCGGCCGATGCTGCTGAGATGGAGACGACTGCATACTACTTGTACTCGGTGCTCGATACTGAGGAACACTGCGCTGAAAATGCTGCGGCTGCTGCCCCCGTGTCGGATATGAGAATTGCTGAGGAGAGAACTGGGGATACTGCAACTGCGGGTACTATGGAGGCAGAGGTAGAGTCTGAGGCTGAGACTGAGATTGACGACTGGCATCCTCCCCAGTCTGAGATCCAAGACGAGCACTCTTGATTAGGCAATTCTTCTTGATGTGTCCGGGCTGCTGACATAAATGACAATGAAAGTTGTAGGGGTTACTGCGCCCGCTGCCAAACAAACAGCTGCTACCATTGGTCGTACCGCCTTGCTTGCCCTTCCCCAGAGCTAGATGACTACTGGTGCTCTTCCTGCCACTTCTCTGCGGTCCTCCTGAAGCCTTGGCTCGGTCCTCACAATACAGCACATAATCATTCTCCACAGAGATTGCTGACGACACAAGCTCTCCAAAACTCCTAAGCCGTAGAGCAACCAACTACCACCGAATAGGAGCCTCGAGCCCTTCCTGAAACTTAATACATTTCTCACGCTCCGATGCCACCGCTGATGGAGTAAACCTAGCCAACTCATTAAACTTTGCCTCATACTCCCGAACTGAAAGATTCACCCTGCTGCAACCTGTAGAACTCAGCTGCCTTCTGATCTCTATACCCTTGCAAAAAATATCGATCATAGAACAGCTCCTCGAACCTGTCCCAGCTGATATCACCACTGCGCTCCAGACGCTTAGCCTATTTCCACAAAGTGTTAGCGCCACCCTCGAGCTTATACGCTAGCAAACTCTACACGATACTCCTCAGGCACACCAAGGGTATCCAAGGGCTTCAAAATCAAATCCAGCCAATACTTAGCTAACTGCGGATCCCCATGGCCATCAAAAGTCAAAACTGACGCACGCTGGAATTCCTTAAAGTACGCATGCCGACTACCAACATCAGAATCTCCCAGTCTAGCCCTGGCTGCCATCTGCCGGAAAGCCACAAACATAGACCTCATCATGCTCAAATCATTCCCGAACTCGGCGTCAGCAGTTGAATGACATCTAGGTGCCATTCTCTCACTTCTGAAAACAAAATTTGGACTGTCAGAGGTATTTTATTGTCAAACCTATGTGTGCACAATTCCCAAGGTTCATAACCTTGAGCTCTGATACCATTCTGTCACGCCCCGGAGTACGGGAGGTGACGTGGTAGATTATTTAAGTTAATTAAAAGACAATTTAATTAAAATCCAGAGTTTAAGGGGTTGAATTATGTATAAAATGTGGGATTCATTAAAACACTTTATAAAGAGTTCATATACATTAGACAATTTAAAGCAATAATAATTAAAACAATAAAGCCGCGAGCATGGGTCCCACAGACCCACAACTTGTGCACACACATGGTACTGACAATATCATAAATACAATCACAGTCCAAGATACAAATAAAGTTAAAATCTTACATGCCTTGATTTAAATAACACAAATAAATTTACTAATCCTCTACTACTCTTGAGTCTTGTCCGAAGAGTCCTCTCCGAACCTAAATGGAAAACCACCTAGAGGGGGGAAATTTAGGGCAAATAAAACATGAGCGAAAGGCTCAGTAGGACTATGTTTTATAAAATAATTTAATTTAAAGAAACAGGTCATTATTCAGGAGACATTTAAAGGAAACCTTAAATGAATAAATGAATAAATTTGAGTAAAGCCGTTCTTACCCAGAACAGTTTACTTGGACAACCAGAAATATCATTTTCTTTTTCCTAGGCAAACCATAGTATCACCACCGTAGTGGCCCAGCTGGGTTTCGGGACCTGCCCCCAAGGTCGATCGCTATACGACCCGATCTCTGATATGGCATCATGCCTATATGTTTATTATCGTCATCATTCAAAACCCAATTATTGAGTGTTGTCATTTACATTCATTATGAGGTTCATTTCAGATGACGGTATATTAAAATATAACCGATAAATTCATTTTTCAAACAACCATCGAAAACATTTTAATAGAAATCCTTTTCAAAGCCAAATCATTTCAAAACCAAGCTACCAAAGAAATAGGGTAGAAGTCCTACCTCAATACTCGTGCCGGTGCCCCACACCGAAATCCCGATCCGCTATACGTTAGCTCCGTGGAACCACGAACGATCCTAGATACAAACTAAGTAGATCAATATCTAGTTCGAGACATTCTATGTTACTAAACCATTTCACGATGTCCTAGTGTGCCATTTGTACCTTTAAAATCATTCTATAAGGTTGGGATTTAAATTAGGGTTTAAAACAGTGAAAACGGGTGAAAATCACAAAATTTCCTATGCCTCGGTCGGCCTGTCGGACTCCCTGCTTCGGCCGACCGAACTGCACAGTTTGGCCTGCTGGAAGCCAGGTCTGATCGGCCGGTCATTTCCCCAGGTTCGGCCTGCCGGTCGAAAGAACACCGACCTACTGATCCCTATTCCGGCCTATCGAACTAGGAAAATCCAGAAATCCCAGCCACAGGTTTCTCGATCCCCAAAATTCAAATCTTGATTCTAACCTGTTTTTCTCAATTCCCAGGCATTGAAAACAATCATAGTTGATAGAAAAACATACTAGAACATATTTGGACCCCTTTAAACAAGATTTAAACTCAAAAATCTCAAAAATTTGAAAATGAGAAAATAGGGAGAAAAATGAAAAATCTTGAATTCGATCGGTTTTTCTTCAATCTAAGCTTAGATTCTAGTTGTTCTAAGTTCATTTAACTCAAATCCATGGTTTTCTATGCTTAAACAAACTTAGATTTAAAAAATGCGCAAAATTGAAAATTTTGTAAAAAGTTTAGAAATTTCAAATCTAACCTCGAATCGAAGCTTCAATCCGCATTCTTGGTTGCTAAATCACGTCCCCGAGCTTCCTCCTTGCTAACCCGAAGCTTGGATTTGAAATTGGGTTTCAAAATTTTGAGAGAGATAGAGAGAAAACGAGAGACCGGGAGAGAGAGAGGGAAGAGAGCTCACGGGAGAGAGGAGAGAGAGTGAGAGTTGAGTGAGTGAGGAGAGAGGAGGAAGAGAGAGAACAAATAGAGAAAATTGGTGGGCGGTTTTACTGTGCGAAAACCATGTGCCGCCCACGGTTTTGTAAAACGGAGTATTTTTAACATTTTACAAATTGTTGTGTTTTAAAACTCAAAACATCATTTTAAAACAATGAGAAATCATTTGTATTCACCAAATTAACAAAACAACCAAAATTCAAAATCCAACCAAATAATCTAATTAATGTTAAAACATTAATTATGGCACACTAATTCATCATTTATATTACAATAATATTAAATAAATTTCAGGGCGTTACAATAACTGTGCAGTTCAAGGTGTAATAGCCAAGTGGGTTATACGCAATCAATTTTTTCTTTAAAAAAAAATGGAGAATAAGTATGCTTAGTACATAGATAAATCCTAATATCACATGCCTACAATGTAGGTCTCACCTACTGTGTCTTATCTAATCAAATAATCACATTATTTAATTTTCAAGGTGTATATTAATTTTAAAAAAATTATTAATTCATTACTTCTAAGTTCAAATAATTTATGGAGATGGTGGTATGCCTCAAGAGAAAGCATCAAATTAACTTACTTAAAAATGTCGTCATTATTAAGTGTAATGGAGAGTAAGGATCGTTCTTGCAGAGGATTGATTCTAACTAATTGATTATTGACTATAAAAACCTAAGACACACCAACACTAACACTGAATTTGGGGGTTTTTGGATTTAATTCACTAAATTAACGAAAAGACAAGAAACAAATAAATAAATATAAAACAATAATAACAAAACCAGTCGAATGATCATCCTCCACCACTAAACAATAACCAAAAATTAATTACAGACTTATTCCTAATTATTTATCAAAACTACCAACTATAGATAATAACAAGCTCCCATATCCTAATCTTTCCTTACTGTATAAATTTAATGAGACAAGTGCTCTATTAAACCCTTTTATAGTAAATAACATAGAACAAGCTCTCTAGACTTAACCTAACGGAAGCTTTAAGATGAGAAAGATAGGTTGATCAAGGTAACAATCACACAAGCTCGGATCATTTATCCTTGGTTACATTCCACATGCAACAAAACAAAAACTTGACCATAATCAATAACCACAATTCACTAGTAATGATTAGAATAACAAGATAATTACGGATCAAACATTCCAATCTAGCAATAGATTAATTCCAAGTCCCACTTAGTTGCACACCTAAACAAAACAAGAAAATAACCATGAAAAATAATTATGGTAGAACATAAACAATCTCAATTAGAAAATTGGAAACAATTCTATAAATTAATCATATAATCATATCTAGGGGTTTGAATTTCCCTTTAACCACAAATAAAATTAAACTAGAAACATTGAATAAGAAAAAAAAGAATGATTTTGGCGTCGAAGAATTCTCCACGTAGATGATATTCCTTGTGCCATCACCAGAGCCTCTCATCTTTTTCTTTTTCTTCTTCTTCATCTCCTAAGACTAAGAAAACTAAGGAGAAGGTGATGAACATTTGCTCTAAACTTGTGTTTAAGGTCAAATTTATAGCAACTATGGCCTCAATTTAGATCAATTTTAGAGCCGAACGTTGAAGGACATGTGGAGGAGCACTATGTTTCTTGCAGAGGCACATGGACTACTCACAGCTTTGGATTTTTTACACATTGACACTGCAACACCATAACCTGGTATAGCCACAACATAACAGGGCGCTCGGATATTGTAACTGCTGCACCAATTTCCCGATTTCTTCATTTTGCACCCGAATCTTGTTCTATGACCTTCGATGAATTGCAAATGACTATATATGATCCTAAAACTCTAAAATACTCATTTTTAATCCTCTTTTTATAATGAACACCTATAAAACATAAAAACACAAATCAAGCACAAAATACTCAAGAATAAAGCAAGGAAATATGGGAAAATTTTATCCAAAACTATACCCAATTAAGCACTTATCAAATGGCACGAGGAGCTATGGACATAATATCAAGCTCCAATAAAATTAATAATTAAATTATAACCTAATCAATTTATTAATTCCAAAGTTACTCCACTAAAAACTTAGAATTGCACTCTCAAAATTATAAATATAATTTATTCAAAGAATTAAATCATCCATTGATATAGTCATTGCTTATAAATTGATCCTCCTTAAATAATTTATGAAAAGAGCTAGGTAAAATCTATTAACCTCTTTCATTACTCTTTATCCTTGAGTGCCTTTGAGTCTCTAATAAATAATAAATTCATGAACTTGATCATGAACTAAGCGCTTTTATTATTCAATACTCAAAAAGGTTCTTTATTTGCTTCTTGTTAGAGAAACAATGGATTCCATCTTGTAATATTAACACTCCTAGCTACTTACTTTGTTATGCTTCCAAAATAAAAGGAATAGGATTAGATTCTTGAATCCGTACTATGTCAATAAAAAAACATAATTCTATATTTAGGAGTATGCTAATAACTCTAAATTAAGATCATCTTATATGTGATCATCCATCAATGTGATTAGAACTTGCTATATTTTAACAAAAATTATTTAGTTGTTCATATCACATCATTTTTGAGTCCTACATAATCGCATTAAGTTAGAGTGTCACGTCATAAGTTATATTGTTTATTAAGATGTGAAATCTATAAAATGTAGATGCCATTAAAACATGTAATATTTTTTAAAGGACGCATTTATAAATAAACAAAATAAATTATTCATTATATTTGAGTGCATATATTTTTTATTACTTTATCAATGTCATTAAAATTTCATAATTCTTTATGTGTCCTTAAATATTATCTATAAATGATCTATACTAGATGATGATACTTAAGGATAATAACTAAAATAGTTTCTAACATATAATTAGTTATTCAACTAATGTATGAAATATTTAATTAAGTGTTACTAGTGCAGGTAATCTCTGTCAAGAATGAGCAGTCCTATCTAAACCATTATTGGAGTCATTAAATGAGTGCACTATACATATTGTGATTTTGTAGGACTGGGACATGATGTGATATGAATGGCTAACTAATTTTATTAAAATATAGCATGTTCTAATCACATCGACTGATAGTCTTATATAAGACGATCTTAATTTTTAGTTATTAGTAGAATCCTTATTGATGCTCGCTTCGAATTGCTAGTGATCAACACCATGTGCAGTTGCGCTTGATGGTCGAATGGTCTTCTCAGCTCATCTTGGCTTTTTGAGGTGAACCTGCATAAGAAGAGGGATCCTTCGAAATCAAAGGGACATCGATGTGGTGCTAGTCCAAGGCTCTTTGACGCTCAAGTCAAGAACTTGTTCCGTCAAGCTCGGGAGCAAAGTTAGGTGGGAAAGAGCACAGAAAACTACCAGGTTTGAAAACTGTTGATTAAGTTTGTGTGAAGCCTGCATCTTTGGTAAACAGAAGAGAGTTAGTTTCTCAAAGATGGATAGAGAGCGTAAGTCCAAGAAATTGGAGCTAGTTCACACTGATGTATGGGGTCCTGTGCTAGTGACTTCCCTTTGTGGCGTAAATTACTATGTGACGTTCATAGATTACTCAAGCAGGAAGGTATGGGTTTACTTTTTGAAAAACAAATCTGATGTCTTTGATGCTTTCAAGAGATGGAAAGCCATGGTGGAGAATGAGACAGATTTGAAGGTGAAGTGCTTGCAGTCTGACAATGGGGGAGAATATTTAGAAAATGACTTCAGGCGGTACTGTGCTGAGAATGGAATAAAGATGAAGAAAACCATTCTAGAAAAACCACAACAAAATGGGGTAGCTAAGAGGATGAACAGAACGTTAAACGAGCATGCCAGAAGCATGAGGTTGCATGCGGGGCTATCAAAGACGTTTTGGGCTGAGGTAATTAATACAGCCGCTCATCTGATCAACAAAAGTCTATCCACATCGCTGAAGTTCAAGCTACCGGAAGAAGTCTGGAGCTGTAAAAAGGTTGATCTCTCTTACTTGAGAGTGTTTGGGTGTGTTTCCTATGTTCACATTGATCCTGCTACTAGAAGTAAACTTAATGCCAAGTCAAAGAAGTGTTTTTTGGTTGGTTATGGTGGACTTGAGTTTGGTTATCATCTTTGGGATGACCAAAATCAGAAGATTATCAGGAGCAAGGATGTGATCTTCAATGAAGGTGTTCTGTAACAAGGACAAAGACAGCACTGACTCCAGGGGTTTAGGTTTTGAAGACAAGAAGCCTGAGGTGATTCCATTGAAGGATCTTCCTGAAGTAGAGGTGCAAAATCCAGAGGTTGAAGACCAAGAAGACATAGCTCTAGAAGGAAACTAGAGGACTCTTGCCACACCAGTCAAGAGGTCTAGCAGGACCATCAAACCGCCGTAGAGATACTCCCCATCTCTGCATTACATCTTGTTGACCGACAGAGGTGAGCCATAGAGCTATGATGAAGCCGTGGAGGCTAAAGAGTCGATCAAGTAGGAGTTAGCCATGAGGGATAAGATGGATTCCTTAATGTCCAATCAGACATGGCAATTGACAAAGTTACCACAGGGCAAAAAGGCCTTGTACAACAAGTGGGTATACCGAATAAAAGATGAATTTGATGGCAGCAAATGGTATAAGGGAAGGTTGGTGGTAAAATGCTTTTAGTAGAAAGAAGGCATCGACTTCAATGAGATTTTTTCTCCGGTGGTAAAGCTAAACATGATCAGGATGGTACTTGCACTAGTGGCAAATGAGGACTTATTCTTGGAACAGTTGGATGCCAAGACAGCTTTTCTCCATGGTGATTTGGAGGAAGAGATCTACATGAAGCAGCCACAAGGTTTCAAAGTACCAGCTAAGGAGAACATGGTATGCAAACTTCAAAAGACCTTGTATGGCCTCAAACAAGCTCCTAGGTAGTGGTATAAGAAGTTTGACGGTTTTATGTGCAGCAATGGTTTCTTGAGGTAGTTAGGGAGATCACTGTTGTTATGTAAAGAATTTTGGTCACTCCTATATTATATTGTTGCTATATGTCGATGACATGCTGATAGTAGGAATTTGCAAATAGGAGATTGACAAGCTGAAGAAGGAGTTGTCTAAGGAATTTACAATGAAGGATTTGGGTGTTACAAAATAAATCCTCGGGATGAGAATAACAAGGAACCATAATAGTCTGAAACTATCACAGGAAGAATATGTTGAAAAGGTGCTTAGTAGATTCAACATGGGTAATGCAAAGCCCGTGAATACTCCTTTGGCTAATCACTTCAAGTTATCAAAGGAGCAATCACCGACCACAGAGCAGGAACGAGACCACATGGCCAAGGTGCCTTATGCTTCAATAATAGGCAGTCTCATGTATGCCATGGTTTGTACCAGACCAGACATTGCACATGCAGTGGGAGTTCTGAGTAGGTACATGAGCAATCCAGGAAAGCAACATTGGGAGGTAGTAAAGTGGATTCTCATATATCTAAGAGGTACTGCGGGTTTAGCACTATATTTCAAGAAGTCAGACTTGGGACTACAAGGCTATGTTGATGCTGATATGGCTAGAGACATTGATGGCAGAAAAAGTACCACTGGTTATGTCTACACTTTTGGTGGCACTGCAATTAGTTGGGTCTTGAAGCTACAGAAGATAGTTGCACCCTCTACAACAGAAGTAGAGTATATGGCAATGACAAAAGCAAGCAAGGAGATGATTTGGTTGCGATCGTTTCTGGAAGAGCTGGGTCATAAGCAGGAAAGGAGTGCATTACACAGTGACAGTCAAAGCTGTTGGAAACAATAGTGCGCAGTGAAATTTTAAAACTTTTCATCAGAGTAATTTCCAAAACACAAGCTTGACATGTTATATGTATAAATTAGACAGATCTTACTAACCACTGTGTGCCGAAGAACCTCCGTAGACCGTGAAAAGAAATAACGTTCCAGAAGAGCCTCAACCAACTGGTCTTCTTTGCTATTCTCTATCCACAACCGGAGTGAGTGTGGGCTCACACGTACATCTCTTCCACCGGTGACTCTCCTTCCAACCAATAGAGAGAACGCAAAGCTAGTGTTTGTGATTTGTGAACAAAAGCTCTCAGGGAGTTTTCATATGCTTACTAGAAGAGTATCACTCTTAATCTCTCAAATTGATCTAAGTAAATCATGAGACTCACTCCCTTTATATAGCTGTTGGTCCTGGGGTCAGTCCGTATCAGATTAGGTCTCAAAAACTCGAAACAGAATCATGTTCGGATCAATATCTGATAAGATCCACGTAAAAACGCGTAATCTTATCTCCCACAGATTGGCAGGCCGAAAAGGCCCCATCGACAGGCTGAACTCCCGAGAAAAAATCTCCATGAATCTCCTATTTTCCACCCGAGATTCTAAAGGATAAAGTCTCAGTTTTGATTCAAATAACCCAATAGAGAAGTTATCTGATCAAAACAAACTTTATCAAGACAATCTCTAAGAAAATAAATCAATTCACAATAATTCTACAAGTTTATCTTGATCTAATTTATCCAAAATTAAATCAACCGATAAACAGACAAGAACTATCTAATCCAATAATTCAACAAGTTTATCTTAAATTAATTTTATTACAAAATTAATTCAACCAATAAACAAATATGAATTATTTGATTCTTACAAATTTTAAACCAATCCGATAAATCCGACATAAGTCACCAATTATTAAAAAAGCACGCCGTGTCGTTACAGGATTTTGTGAGCTAGCAAAGGGGACCAAAATGGACCTATAAAGTTCAAGCTCATGATAATTATGAAACCCAATATCCTAGATATACATTTCACAATTATCAACTCCAACGCTACTCCACTAAAAGCTTGGAGCTGCACTCTCGAACTTTATAGAATTACAAAGCTCGTGTAGCTAAGTCTCCATGACATATCATAGTGTATCGTATCCCCATATGATCATCCATAATCGGCTTAAGGACAAGTTCTGTCTTACCTTCCCGATTATTTTTATCTTACGTTCCATTGTCTCACCATTAGAAAACTTACCATCCAAAGATAGTATACCATTCGGTTACACCTATGTATCCAAATGGTTGAGCGCTCTAGTTTTCGAATTACAGGACAACGCATATAAGAGGAAATCATTACTCCTAAAGAGGAGCTATGGATTCCATATCTATGAATAACAAGTCGATGCTTTCAAGAGTCATGCCTCCAACGTAGCGGTATGCATACCACTATTGAGATGTGGGTGTCACCCTTTGGCACATCAAAAGGCACAAGTCGAGACAACGAGCCCACTATTCATCTCAGGATTTAGATACAATACAAATGACTGTCTAAAGTGAATCGATTTGCTGAGACAGAATTATTAATCCAAATCAATTCACTTTATGTCCCGATCCAACACATCGTCACTTATGACAACGTGCCAATGTTTCTATTCACGGAGTCCAACTCTGATGGTCAAGACAAACCATCTCCCAAAAGGGATATAGACAACATAACAATCTTTACATGAATAAAGTGCCCAACTTTATTCCCTCAATTGTGGATCATATGTTTTAGACCGTCACCTTAAGAAACGTGTCTTCCACATAATCAGTCCATCATATGCCCAATTCTTAAGGTTTAGACTGACAGTCTCAGATTACTGTTTGCTTATCATACATTCAACAAATATGAACGTAAAGAGGACAAGATTTGGTATATATAAAAGAATAAATTCTTTATTGATAAAAATGTCTCCAAAAATGTATTACATTTTTACTCCTTAGGGCATACTTGTCTAACAATCTCTCACTTGCACTAAGTGAGTAAATACAGCAAATTTTGCATCCCCATAGCTTCCACATGCCTCTCGAAGACTCTCCCAGTAAGTGTCTTCGTAAATGGATCAGCTAAATTGTCCTCTAACGCGATCTTGCACACCATGACATGCCCGCCCTCAACGAAGTCCTTTATCACTTGATACTTCCGATCAATATGCTTACTCTTCTTGTGAAATCTTGGTTCCTTAGCATTAGCTACCGCCGCATTGTTATCACAGTACAATGATACCGCTTTATCCATACCAAGAACTACCTTAAGATCCCCAAGGAACTTACGGAGCCACACTGCTTCTTTCGAAGCATCACTAGCCGCCACATACTCGGCCTCCATCGTTGAATCTGAAGTGCAATCTTGCTTCGCACTTCTCCAACTGATGGCATTGCCACCCAGAGTAAACACAAACCCCAAAGTCGATTTCCTAGAATCTAGACAGGATTGAAAATCCGAATCAGTGTATCCTAGAGGAGTTAAATCCTCATCCGAATACACAAGCATATACCCTCGAGTCCTTCTCAGGTACTTGAAAATATGCTTTACCGCAACCCAGTGGTTTGGTCCTAGATCCGCCTGAAATCGACTTGCAATCCCGACCGCATAGCTAATATCCGGTCGTGTGCAAAGCATGGCATACATGAGACTACCCACTGCCGAAGCATAAGGCACCTTCTTCATGTATTCTCTTTCTTCGTAAGACTTTGGAGAGTCTTTCTTGGAAAGAGTAATTCCAGACCTAGATGGTTGCCCTCCTTTCTTGGAATCCTGCATTACAAACCTCCTGAGAATTTTATCTATGTAGCCGGCCTAAGACAAAGCTATCATTTTGTTCTTCCTATCCCGAAAGATCTGGATACCGAGAACAAAATTAGCCTCACCTAACTCCTTCATGTCAAACTGCTTGGTCAACCATAATTTGACCGATGACAATGCCCCAACGTCATTGCCAATTAGCAGAATGTCACCTACATAGAGCAGTAGAAAAACCACCTTCCCATCCTTGATGTGTTTGTAAACACATGGTTCGTCCATGTTTTGTGAGAACCCATAAGTTTTGATCCCTTGATCAAATCTTATATTCCAAGAGCGAGAAGCCTGCTTAAGTCAATAAATAGACTTTAGTAGCTTACAAACCTTACCCTCTTGACCCGCGACCTTGAACCCGTTTGGTTGTTCCATATAGATGGACTCATCAAGATAGCCATTCAAAAAAGCCGTCTTGACATCCATTTGCCAAATCTCGTAGTCGAGAGCGGCAACTATGGATAAGAGAATCTGGATGGACTTAAGCATGGCTATAGGCGAAAAGGTTTCCTCATAGTCGATTCCTTCCTTTTGCGTATAACCCTTTGCTACCAGTCTAGCCTTAAAGGTTTCGACCTTTCCATCCACTCCTCTTTTTCTCTTGTAGATCCACTTACACCCTATGGGTTTCACCCCTTCGGGAAGATCCACAAGCTCCCAGACCCGATTAGTCTCCATAGACTTCATCTCTACGTTCATGGCCTCTGTCCAGAGTCTTGAATCAACATCCTCCATAGCTTCTGCGTAAGTATAAGGATCCCTATCATGTTCATCCAGTTTAGCCAAGAAGACCGCCCCATTGAACATATACCTCTCAGGTTGACGCCCGATCCTCCCACTATGCCGAAGCCCCTGAGGTTGTTGTTCAGGTTTGTTTGGTTTTTCTACACCGATCGGAATGGTTTCGTTCAGAACCTCTGGAGTGAACGGATCACCCCTTAACTCCTCAAGCACCACTTTGCTTCGAGGTTTAAAGTTGTCCATGTAACTCGCCTCAAGGAAAGTTGCATTAGTTGAAACCATGAATTTATTTTCCTTTGGGTTATAAAAATAACCCCCTTTAGTCCCTTTTGGATATCCTACAAACACGCAAACTTCCGAATGTGCTTCCAACTTATTTGGATCCTTAAACAAGACATGAACTGGACATCCCCATATGCGAATATGGTTTAAGGATGTCTTTTGTCTTGTCCACAACTCGTGAGGAGTTTTAGGGACCGATTTTGAAGGCACATTGTTCAAAAAATAACATGCGGTTTGTAGTGCATATCCTCAAAAAGATAATGGTAATGATGAATAACTCATCATGGACCTAATCATGTCCAACAAAGTCCTATTCCTTCTCTCCGCTACGCCATTCTGCTGTGGAGTGCCTGGCGTAGTCAAATGGGATAAAATCCCATTTTCTAACAAGTGTCCCAAGAACTTATCAGAAAGGTATTCTCCACCTCGATCAGATCGAAGTGCCTTTTTGGGCT
Source organism: Artocarpus heterophyllus (assembly GCA_025403435.1). Taxonomy (NCBI): domain Eukaryota; kingdom Viridiplantae; phylum Streptophyta; class Magnoliopsida; order Rosales; family Moraceae; genus Artocarpus; species Artocarpus heterophyllus. The sequence continues at coordinate 14,903,955 of CM046351.1, forward strand.
ACCCAATTGCTTTTCCACTTCAGCCCGAAACTGCCTGAACTTATCATAAGTTTCGTTTTTGTGGTGCATCAGGTACACATACCCATATGTTGAGTAATCGTCAATAAAAGTGACGATGTACTCATACCCTCCTCGTGCCCGGATGTTCATCGGCCCGTAAACATCACTATGCACAAGTTCTAGAACCCCTTCGACCCTATTGCCCTTAGACCTGTATGGTCTTTTGGTCATTTTACCCTCCAAAAACGACTCACATTGAGGTATAGATTCCACCTTTAAGTGACTTAAAGGTCCATCCCTTACCAACCTTTGAATCCTATTCAGGTTAATGTGGCCAAGGCGCAAATGCCAAAGATGAGTCTTATTAGAGTGAGAAGTTTTAAGTCTTTTTAAGTCATTATCATTTATCTCAGCATTAAGCAATAAGTCCATCTTAGGTTTGATAAATATAGATTATTTTGCTTCCATCCAGAACAGATAAAAGATTTGTTTTACGAATCACCACTTTTTCATTAAAAGATACCACGTAGGAGTCTTAAAATAAAGAAGATACAGAAATTAAATTCCTTTTAAATTTAGGAACATACAAACAATCTCGCAAAATTAAATTCCTATAATTATCAAAATAAAGATGGACATCTCCCATTGCTTTCGCTGAGACTAAGGATCCATCGCCCATCCGAAGCGTTATGTCTTCACACAGCAGACTTCTCTTTTCTTTGAATCCCTGTAGAGAAACACAAACATGATTAGTTGCACTGGAATCTATGACCCAGATGTCACTGGATTCCTCAACCAAACAAGTTTCTAAATATAGAAGATCACACCGACCTCCCTTGGAAAGGAAGTCCTTGCAATGCTTCTTTATATGCCCGACCTTACCATAGAAGAAGCACTTAAGCTTCTTTGGGTTCTTCTTCTTCTTCTTCTTCTTGCTCTTGGTAGTAGCAGGAATAAAAGACTTCCCATTCTTGGCCCGTTGCTTCTTTCCATTCCCAGAGTTAGGATTGGAACCAGAAGCAGCTACCATGTTGGCCTCACCACCAGCAGGAGACTCCCTGATCAGCAGTTCAAACTCCTGTAACTCTTTCATCAGTTCTGTCAAGGTCATATCCCGTCTATTGCTTAAATTAAAAGTAGCTCTAAACGGAATAAATTCCTTAGATAGAGTCTTAAAGACCATAGTCATCTGAGTTTCAGCATCGATGTCAGCTCCATTGGTTTGAGCCTCAGCGAGGTAACCCATGACAAACATCATGTGCTCCTTTACAGATGTCCCCGTTCTCGGTCTATAGTTTAAGAGTTTTCAAAGCACCCCTTGCCGCTTTGTTATGGCCTGGCCTCCAAACATGTCCTCAAGATTATCTAAGATCTGCTTCGCAGTCTTATAATCCTGATGTTGAGCCTGGAGCACGTTGTTCATGCTAGCCATAACATAGCAGCGGGCCTAATCATTAGCATCTTTCCAGCGGTCGTACAGTTGGAATTGTTCATTACTTGAGTCTCCCGTAGGCTCAGGAGGACAAGGGGTTGTCAGTGCATATTTCAGTTTCTCAAAGGATAGGACGATGTCCAGGTTTCGTTTCCAATCGTTATAATTCTCACCGGTTAATTGGTTAATAATAAAGAATCATATACCAAACATAAGCAAACATATATAATAATTTAGTAAGATAACACAATCATGTAAAATCATACAAATGTGTTTATGTGTCAAAACCTTGAAAATATCACAACCTTACAACGATAATTCCCAGCTCATAATTCAACAAGCTCCTAGGGGAGTCATGCCAAATTCAATTAGGAACACGGATCCCCTACTGATTAATAGATGCCATCTAAGACCCGTATGATCTAGCATATACTAATAATCGTTTCTTTGGCCATTAATTTTATTAACAGAGCTCCTAGGGGAGGTTAATAATAAAATTAACGTGAGTGTATAACCACCGTTTCAATATTTTATCCATGATTTATAATCACCACCTAGGGGTGTGTAACCATAAATCATACTAAAATACCTTATCCTTTTAGAGATCCAATCTGGTACATGATAGAAATCCCTTCCTAGGGGTCGGGACCGCCATTTTCTTCCTATGGACCAACAATGGAGGCCTTAGGTCCTCTCTTCGAAAACCTTCTCCCACTCAATCTTTTGAAGTCAAGATTTTATTTTAAAATCATGCATGAACAATTTTAATATAAGTGGCACTCCTTATTCTATATGACATGTTATCAATATACATGGTAAATCATATTATAATGCAGACAAGCAAAGCAATCAAGCAAAGCTACAAGCAAAATAATAATAACCGTAATATTATGGTTCCACCCTAGAGAATAGAAAACTAAGATTACAAGAGAACAATTGAAACATTTATCGATTCTTCATCCTTGAATCCTCAAGCTATATCCTTCTTCATGTAATATCCATATTCAAGTCTTCAATCCCGTATGAATCGAATACTTCATATTTTTGGTCATATCCAAATTTAATGTTTCTCAGAATTGTCCCAAAAATAAAATTAAAACTGTATCGAAAAAATTGTACCTTTTTTGGACACTTGGCAGCTCTCGGTCGGCAGGCCGATTTGGGTGATCGGCCTGCCGATCATGAAGGTTCGGCCTGCCGAACTGAAAGTTTAGCCTGCTGGCAGAGCTCCCAAATTTCTGCCCCACTGTCGGCCTGCCGGACCACACGTTCGACCTACCGATTTGTGAGGTCCGACATGCCGACCGAGCAAAAAACCCTCATTCCAGAAAATATAATTTTAATGCAATTCATCAATTTTATTTTCAACAATTCAAAAACATAAAATTAGAGACTCAGGAAATACCTGGAGGCGCCATCATCAATCTTTAAGATCCGACTTCTCGTTCTATCTTCTCCAAATAATTATTTAATTATAAAATTCTTACAAATTAAAAATTAAATAACAATTCCTAGATGGAGATGATAGTCCGGCATCTAATTACATGAAAAACCTAGATACACATTCTAACCTCTAAGGAACCATAACCGATATGAATTAATTAATTAATAAATAATTAAACAAAGATTTAATCAACCATAATTAATTAATAAACATTCACCACATAATTCATGACAACATATATATTATATAGAATCCTAGAGTGCCATCTCTCTATAAAATTCAATTCAAGCATAGGAGAGATTAAAATCATAAAATTTATGCATGTAACATGATCACAAACTTGCAAATTTATGTAAAAACCTCGGCTCTGATACCAATTGTTGGAAACAATAGTGTGCAGCGGAATTTTAAAAATTTTCGTCAGAGTAATTTCCAAAACACAAGTTTGACATGTTATATGTATAAATTAGATAGATCTTACTAACCTTTGTGTGCCAAAGAACCTCCACAGCCTGTGAAAAAAAGTAACGTTTCGGAAGAGCCTCAACCAACTGGTCTTCTTTGCTATTCTCTATCCACAACCGGAGTGAGTGTGGGCTCACACGTACATCTCTTCCACCGGTGACTCTCCTTCCAACCAATAGAGAGAACCCAAAGCTAGTGTTCGTGATTTGTAAACAAAAGCTCTCAGGGAGTTTTCATATGCTCACTAGAAGAGTATCACTCTTAATCTCTCAAATTGATCTAAGTAAATCATGAGACTCACTCTCTTTATATAGCTATTCATCCTGGGGTCAGTCCGTATAAGATTAGGTCTCAAAAACTCGAAACAAAATCAAGTTCGGATCAATATCTGATAAGATCCGTGTGAAAATGCGTAATCTTATCTCTCGCAGATCAGCAGGCTGAACAGGCCCCATCGGCAGGCCGAACATGTCATTCGGCAAGCCAAACACCTGAGAAAAAATCTCCACGAATCTCTTATTTTCCACCCAAGATTCTAAAGGATAAAGTCTCAGTTTTGATTCAAATAACCCAATAGAGAAGTTATCTGATCAAAACAAACTTTATCAAGATAATCTCTAAGAAAATAAATCAATTCACAATAATTCTACAAGTTTATCTTGTTCTAATTTGTCCAAAATTAAAACACCCGATAAACAGACAAGAATTATCCGATCGCAATAATTCAACAAGTTTATCTTGAACTAATTTCTTACAAAATTAATTCAACCGATAAACAGACATGAATTATTTGATTCTTACAAATTTTAAACCAATCTGATAAATCCGACATAAGTCACCAATTATTGAAAAAGCACGTCGTGTCGTTACAGGACTTTGTAAGCTAGCAAAGCGGACCAAAATGGACCTATAAAGTTCAAGCTCATGATAATTATGAAACCCAATATCCCAGATATACATTTCACAATTATCAACTCCAACGCTACTCCACTAAAAGCTTGGAGCTGCACTCTCGAACTTTATAGAATTACGAAGCTCTTGTAGCTAAGTCTCCATGACATATCATAGTGTATCGTATCCCCATATGATCATCCATAATCGGCTTATGGACAAGTTCTGTCTTACCTTTCTAATTATTTTTATCTTACGTTCCATTGTCTCACCATTAGAAAACTTACCACCAAGATAATATACCATTCGGTTACACCTATGTATCCAAATGGTTGAGCGCTCTAGTTTTCTAATTACAGGACAATGCATATAAGAGGATATCATTACTCCTAAAGAGGAGCTATGGATTCCATATCTATGAATAACAAGTCTACGCTATTAAGAGTCATGCCTCCAACGTACCGGTATGCATACCACTATTGAGATGTGGGTGTCACCCTTTGGCACATCAAAAGACACAAGTCGAGACAACGGGCCCACTATTCATCTCAGTATTAAGATACAATACAAATGACTGTCTATAGTGAATCGATTTGCCGAGATAGAATTATTAATCCAAATCAATTCACTTTTTGTCCCGATCCAACACATCGTCACTTATGACAACGTGCCAATGTTTCTATTCACGGCGTCCAACTCCGATGGTCAAGACAAACCATCTCCCAAAAGGGATGTAGACAACATAACAATCTTTACATGAATAAAGCACCCAACTTTATTCCCTCGATTGCAAATCATATGTTTTAGACCGTCACCTTAAGAATCGTGTCTTCCGTATAATCAGTCCATCATATGCCCAATTCTTAAGGTTTAGACTGACAGTCTCAGACTACTGTTTGCTTATCATACATTCAACAAATATGAACGTAAAGAGGACAAGATTTGGTATATATAAAAGAATAAATTCTTTATTGATAAAAATGTCTCCAAAAACGTATTACATTTTTACTCCTTAGGGAATACATGTCTAACAAAAGCGCCATTCACTTGGTAAAAAATCTCGCATTTCACGCTGGGATGAAGCATATACAATTGCGGTATCACTTCATCAGGTCGGCTTTGGAAGATGGAGTGTTGGAGCTTAAGAAGATTCTTGGGAGTCAGAATCCAGCAATATGCTCACCAAGATGGTTTCGATTCAGAAACTAAAGTTGTACGTAACTTTAGTTGGACTTCTCCATGAGGTGTGAGAATTGGTTGCCACTGCAGTTGGAGACATGGTGATTGATTAGTCTCCAAGTGGGAGATTGTTGCAATGTGGAGCCAAATCAACCTAGCAATGGAGAAAGAAGAGAAAAAAAGAGAGGGCAGTGGCCTAGTGCCGCAGCACCCAAACGAGGGCTGCGACGCCCGTCTGAGAGTAAACTAGTGCCGCGGTGCCCAAAATGAGGGCCACGGCACCCGAAGTCTGGTTTGTTGGGAAATTTTGAGTCAGAGTCAAACTCAAACGCCCTAAAAATAGGAAACTACTAGGGTTTCTCATTAGTTGCTATTTTTCTCTTCCTTTGGGTATAAATAGACATAATGTGGCTAGGGTTGTGTGTGTGTGACATTAAGAGTGGCATTATTTTTTGTGAGGCATATTTTTGAGAGCTCCATCCTTGAGAGAGAAAAAATTCCCACAAGGTGCTAGGTAGAAGAGAGTTTTGGTAAGCATAAATTGAGAGTGTGTGAGAAACTTCTCTTATAATCTGTAATCTCCTTCATCATAGTGGAATCTACAAGTGACAGAAACAGGACGTAGTCTCAATTTTGGACGAACCTGTATAAAATTTAGTGTCTCTCTTTTCTTCTCTTCTTTAATTTATTTTCTATAATTATTCCTTTTTGCGATCCTTAGAAATAGGAGTCGCCTAATTCCCCAACTAAAGGTGCCTTATGCTTCGGTAGTGGATAGTCCCATGCATGCCATGCTTTGCACAAGACTGGATATTTGTTATGCAGTCGGGATTGTAAGTCGATTTTAGGTAAATCTAGGATCGAACCACTAGGTTGCGGTAAAGCATATTTTCAAATACCTGAGAAGGACTTAAGGGTATACTTGTATATTCGGGTGAGGACTTGACTCCTCTAGGATATACTGATTCAGATTTTCAATCCTGTCTAGATTCTAGGAAATCGACTTTGGGTTTTGTGTTTACTCTAGGCAGCGATGCCATCAGTTGGAGAAGTGTAAAGCAAGATTGCACTTTGGATTCAATGATCGAGGCCGAGTATGTGGCAGCTAGTGATGCTTCGAAAGAAGTAGTGTGGCTCCGTAAGTTCCTTGGGGATCTTGAGGTAGTTCCTGGTATGAATAAGGTAGTATTAATATACTGTGATAACAGTCTGGCAGTAGCTAATGCTATGGAACCAAGATTTCACAAAAACAGTAAGCATATTGATCGAAAGTATCATGTGATAAAGAACTTCGTTGAGGGCGGGCTGTTAGACAGGTATGCCCTAAGGAGTAAAAATGTAATACATTTTTGGAGACATTTTTATAAGTAAAGAATTTATCATTTATATATACCAAATCTTGTCCTCTTTATGTTCATATTTGTTGAATGTATGTTAAGCAAACAGTAGTCTGAAACTGTCGGTCTAAACCTTTAAGAATTGGGCATATGATGGACTAATTATGCGAAAGACATAATTCTTAAGGTGACAGTCTAAAACATATGATCCACAATCGAGGGAATAAAGTTGGGCACTTTATTCATGCAAAGATTGTTATGTTGTCTATATACCTATTGGGAGATGGTTTGTCTTGACCATCGGAGTTGGACTCCATGAATAGAAACATTGGCACGTTGTCATAGGTGACAATGTGTTGGATCGGGACACAAAGTGAATTGATTTGGATTAATAATTCTGTCTTGGCAAATCGATTCACTTTAGACAATCATTTGTATTGTATCTCAATCTTGAGATGGATAGTGGGCTAGTTGTCTCGACTTGTGTCTTTTGATGTACCAAAGGGTGACTCCTACATCTCAAGAGTGGTTTGCATGCCGGTACGTTGGAGGCGTGACTCTTGATAGCATAGACTTGTTATTCATAGATATGGAATCCATAGCTCCTCTTTAGGAGTAATGATATTCTCTTATATGCGTTATCCTGTAATTGGAAAACTGGAGCGCTCAACCATTTGGATACATAGGTGAAACCGAATGGTATACTATCTTTGGATGGTAAGTTTTCTAATAGCGAGATAATGGAACGTAAGATAAAAATAATTGGGAAGGTAAGACAGAACTTGTCCTTAAGCTGATTATGGATTATCATATGGGGATACGATACACTTTGATATGTCATGGAGACTTAGCTATACGGGCTTTGTAATTCTATAAAGTTCAAGAGTGCAACTCCAAGCTTTTAGTGGAGTAGGGTTGGAGTTGATAATTATGAAATGTATATCTAGGATATTGGGTTTCATAATTATCATGAGCTTGAACTTTATAGGTCCATTTTGGTCCCCTTTGATAGCTCACAAAATCCTGTAACGATACGGCGTGCTTTTTCCAATAATTGATGACTTATGTCGGATTTATCAGATTGGTTTAAAATTTGAAAGAATCAAATAATTCATATCTATTTATTGGTTGAATTAATTTTGTAATAAAATTAATTTAAGATAAACTTGTTGAATTATTAGGATCGAATAATTCTTGCCTATTTATCGGTTGATTTAATTGGATAAATTAAATGAAGATAAACTTGTAGAATTATTGTGAATTGATTTATTTTCTTTGAGATTATCTTGATAAAGTTTGTTTTGATTAGATAACTTCTCTATTGGGTTATTTGAATCAAAAGTAAGACGTTATCCTGGAGATATTTACGCGACAGTTTGGCCTGCTGATCTACGTGTTCGGCCTGCCGATGGGGCCTGTTCGGCCTGCCGATCAGGCTATTCCGCCTGCCGATCAACGAGGGATAAGATTACGTATTTTCATATAGATCTTATCAGATATTGATCTAAACTTTCTTCTGTTTAGAGTTTTTGAGACCTAATCTGTTAAGGACTAACCCCAGGATCAATCACTATATAGAGGGAGTAAGTCTCATGAGTTACTCAGATCAATTGATAGATTAAGAGTGATACTCTTCTGGTGAGCATCTGAAAACTTCCTGAGAGCTTTTGTTCATAAATCACTAACACTAGCTTTGGGTTCTCTCGATTGGTTGGAAGGAGAGTCACCGATGGAAGATCTGTACATGTGAGCCCACACTCACTCCAATTGTGGATAGAGAATAGCAAAGAAGACCAGTTGGTTGAGGCTCTTCTGGAACGTTACTTCTCTTCACGGATTGCGGAGATTCTTCGATGCATAGAGGTTAGTAAGATCTATTTAATTTATACATATAGCATGTCAAACTTGTGTTTTAGAAAAATACTCTGATATTAAAAATTTTAAAATTCCCGCTGTGCACCTCACATTGTTTTTCCAACAATTGGTATCAGAGCTAAGGTTTTTACATAAATTTATAAGTTTATGATCATACTGTATGTATAAATTTGTGATCTTAATCTCTCCTATGCTTGAATTTAATTTTATAGAGAGTTGGTACTCTAGGTTTCTATATAATTATATGTTGTCATGGATTATATGGTGAATGTTCATTAATTAATTATGGTTGATTAAATTGTTATTTAATTATTTATTAATTAATTAATTTACACCGGTTATGGTTCCTTAGAGGTTAGAATATGTATCTAGGTTTTTCATGTAATTAGATGGCGGACTATCATCTCCGTCTAAGAATTGTTATTTAATTTTAAATTTGTGAGATTTTTGTAATTAAATAATTATTCAAAAAAGACGGATCTAGAAGATGGATGATGGTGCACCCAGGTATTTCCTGAGTCTCTAATTTTATGTTTTTGAATTGTTGAAATAAAATTGATGAATTGCATTAAAATTGTATTTTCTAGAATGGAGATTTCTGATGGGTCGGCATGCCAAACCCTCAGTTTAGCAGGCCGATGTTCACAGATCGGCAGGCCGGACGTATGGTTCAGCAGGCCGTTAGTGGGTCAGAAATCTGCTGGCTCTGTCGGTAGGCCAAACTTTCATGGGTCGGCAGGCCGATCTTTTCGATTGATAGGCCGATGAAGCATGACCGGCAAGCCGATCACCCAGATCGGCCTACCGACCGAGAGCCAGAAAATTTTCAAAAAAGGTGCAATTTTTGCAGTGTAGATTTAATTTTATTTTTGAGACGATTTTGAGAAACATTAAATTTGGATATGACTGGAAATATGAAGTATTTGATTCATACGGGATTGAAGACTTGAAGATGGGAATTACATGAAGAAGGATACAACTTGAGGATTCAAGGATGAAGAATCGATATGTGTCTCGATTATTCTCTTGTAATCTTAGTTTCTATTCTCTAGGGTGGAACCATAATATTACGGTTATTATTATTTTGCTTGTAGCTTTGCTTGATTGCTTTGCTTGTCTGCATTAGAATACAATTTGCCATGTATATTGATAACATGTCATATGGAATAGGAAGTGCTGCACATATTAAAATTGTTCAAGCATAATTTTAAAATAAAACCTTGATTTCAAAAGATTGAGTGGCAGAAGGTTTTCAAAGAGAGAACCTAAGACCTTCATCGTTGGTCCATAGGAAGAACATGGTGGTCCCGACCCCTAGGAAGGGATTTCTATCATGCACTAGATTGGATCTCTGAGAGGGTATTTTAGCATGATTTATGGTTGCACACCCCTAGGTGGTGATTATAAACCATGGATAAAATATTGAAACGATGGTTATACAGTCACGTTAATTTTATTATTAGCCTCCCCTAGGAGCTCTGTTAATAAAATTAATGGCCAAAGAAACGATTATTAATATATGCTGGATCATATGGGTCCTGGATGACATATATTAATCAGGAGGGGATCCGTGTTCCTGATTGAATTTGGCGTGACTCCCCTAGGAGCTTGTTGAATTCTGAGTTGGGAATTATCGTTGTAAGGTCGTGATATTTTTAAGGTTTTGACACATAAACACATTTGTATGATTTTTACATGATTGTGTTATCTTACTAAATTATTATCATATGTTTGCTTATGTTTGGTATATGATTCTTTATTGCAAATTAAAAATGTCTAAAAACGCTTTGTCATTGATACTTGACAAAAACCAATTAACCGATGAGAATTACAATGATTGGAAACGGAACCTGGATATCGTCCTGTCCTTTGAGAAACTAAAATATGTACTGACAACCCCTTGTCCTCCCGAGCCTACAAGAGACTCATCTAATGAGCAATTCCAAGCGTATGACCGCTGGAAAGATGCTAATGATCAGGCCCGCTGCAATGTTATGGCCAGCATGAATAATGTACTGCAGGCTCAACATTAGGATTATGAGACTGCGATGCAGATCTTGGATAATATTGAGGATATGTTTGGAGGCCAGGCCATATCAAAGAGGCAAGGGACACTTCGGAAACTCTTAAATTGTAGACAGAGGCTGGGGTCATCTGTAAAGGAGCACATGATGTTTGTCATGAATTACCTCGCTGAGGCTCAAACCAATGGAGCCGACATCGATGCTGAAACTCAGATGACTATGGTCTTTGAGACTCTGTCTAAGGAATTTATTTTGTTTAGAGCTACATTTAATTTAAGCAATAGACAGGATATGACCTTGATAGAATTGATGAAACAGTTGCAGGAGTTCGAACTGCTGATTAGGGAGTCTCTTGTGTGTGGTGAGGCCAGCATGGTAGCTCCTTCTGGTTCCAATTCTAACTCTAGAAATGGAAAGAAGCAACGGGCCAAGAATGGGAAGTCTTCTATTCCTGCTAATACTAAGAGCAAGAAGAAGAAGAAGAAGAACCCAAAGAAGTCAGGCATATAAAGAAGCATTGCAAGGACTTCCTTTCCAAAGGAGGTAGGTGTGATCTTCTATATTTAGAAACTTGTTTGGCTAAGGAATCCAGTGACATTTGGGTTATAGATTCTGATGCAACTAATCATGTTTGTGTTTCTCTACAGGGGTTCAAAGAAACGAAAAGTCTGCTACATGAAGACTTCATGCTTCGGATGGGCGATGGATCCTTGGTCTCAGCAAAAGCAGTGGGAGACATCCATCTTTACTTTGAAAACTATAGGAATTTATTTTTGCAAGATTGTTTTTATGTTTCTAAATTTAAAAGGAATTTAATTTCTATATCTTGTTTATATAAAAACTCCTACATGGTATCTTTTAATGAAAAGGTGGTGATTCGTAAAAACAAATCTTTTATCTGTTCTGGATGGATGCAAAATAATCTATATTTTATCAAACCTAAGATGGACTTATTGCTTAATGCTGAGATGAATGACAATAACTCTAAAAGACTTAAAACTTCTCACTTTAGTAAGACTTATCTTTGGCATTTGCGCCTTGGTCACATTAACCTGAATAGGATTCAAAGATTGAGAAGGGATGGACCTTTAAGTCACTTTAAGGTAGAATCTTTACCTCAATGTGAATCTTGTTTGGAGGCTAAAATGACCAAAAGACCATACGGGTCTAAAGGCAATAGGGCCGAAAGGGTTCTAGAACTTGTACATAGTGATGTTTGCGGACCGATCAACATCCAGGTATGAGGAGGGTATGAGTACTTCATCACTTTTATTGACGATTACTCAAGATATAGGTATGTGTGCCTGATGCACCACAAAAGTGAAACTTTTGACAAGTTCAGGGAGTTTCGGGCTGAAGTGGGAAAGCTATTGGGTAGACCCATAAAGGCACTTTGATCCGATCGAGGTGGGGAATACCTTTCTAATGAGTTCTTGGGACACTTGTTAGAGAATGGGATTTTATCCCATTTGACTACGCCGAGCACTCCACAACAGAATGGCATAGTGGAGAGAAGAAATAGGACTTTTTTGGACATGGTCAGGTCCATGATGAGTTATTCATCATTACCTTTATCCTTTTGGAGATATGCACTACAAACTGCATGTTATCTTTTGAACAATGTGCCTTCAAAATCGGTCCCTAAAACTCTTCACAAGTTGTGGACAAGAAGGAAGACATCCTTCAACCATATTTGTATATGGGGATGTCTGCTCATGTCCTGTTTAAGGATCCAAATAAGTTGGAAGCACGTTCGGAAGTTTGCATGTTTGTAGGATATCCAAAAGGGACTAAAGGAGGTTATTTTTATAACCCGAAGGAGAATAAAGTCGTGGTTTCTGCTAATGCAACTTTCCTTGAGGAGAGTCACATGGATGACTTTAAACCTTAGAGCAAAGTGGTGCTTGAGGAGTTAAGGAGTGATCAAATCACTTCGGAGGTTTTGAATGAAACCGTTCCAATCAGTGTAGAAAAACCAAACAAACTTGAACAACAATCTCAGGGGTTTCGGCGTAGTGGGAGGATTGGGCGTCAACCTGAAAGGTATATGTTCAATGGGGAGGTCTTCTTGGCTGAACCAGATGAACATGGCAGGAATCCTTATACTTACACAGAAGCTATGGAGGATGTTGATTTAAAACTTTGGACAGAGGCCATGAATATAGAGATGAAGTCTATGGAGACTAATCATGTCTAGGAGCTTGTAGATCTTCCCGAAGGGGTAAAACCCATAGGGTGTAAGTGGATCTACAAGAGGAAAAGAGGAGTGGATGGAAAGGTCGAAACCTTTAAGGCTAGACTGGTAGCTAAGGGTTATACGCAAGAGGAACAAATCGATTATGAGGAAACCTTTTCACCTGTAGCCATGCTTAAGTCCATCCGGATTCTCTTATCCATAGCTGCCGCTCTCAAATACGAGATTTGGCAGATGGATGTCAAGACGGCTTTTCTAAATAGCTATCTTGATGAGTCCACTTATATGGAACAGCGAGACGGGTTCAAGGTCACGGGTCAAGAGGGTAAGGCTTGTAAGCTGCTAAAGTCAATTTATGGACTTAAGCCGTCTTCTCGTTCTTAGAACATAAGATTTGATCAGGTGATCAAGACTTATGGGTTCTCAAAAAATGTGGATGAACCATGTGTTTACAAACACATTAAGGATGGGAAGGTGGTTTTTCTACATCTCTATGTAGATGACATTCTGCTAATTGGCAATGACGTTGGGGTGTTGTCATCGGTCAAATTATGGTTGACCAAGCAGTTTGACATGAAGGACTTGGGTGAGGATAATTTTGTTCTCGGTATCCAGATCTTTCGGGATAGGAAGAAAAAAATGATAGCTTTGTCTCAGGCTGGATACATAGATAAAATTCTCAGGAGGTTTGCAATGAAGGATTCCAAGAAAGGTGCGCAACCATCTAGGTCTAGAATTACTCTTTGTAAGAAAGACTCCCCAAAGTCTTATGAAGAAAGTGAGTTCATGAAGAAGGTACCTTGTGCTTCTATAGTGGGCAGTCTCATGTATGCCATGCTTTGTACATGACTCGATATAAGCTATGCGGTCAGGATTGTAAGTCGATTTCAGGCAGATCCAGGACCGAACCATTAGGTTACAACAAAGCATATTTTCAAGTACCTGAGAAGGACTCGAGGATATATGCTTGTGTATTCGGGTGAGGACTTGACTCCTCTAGGATACACTAACTTGAATTTTCAATCCTGTTTGGATTCTAGGAAATCGACTTCGGGGTTTGTGTTTACTCTAGGTGGCGGTGCCATCAGTTGGAGAAGTGCAAAGCAAGATTGCACTTCACATTCAACGATGGAGGCTGAGTATGTGGCAGCTAGTGATGCTTTGCAAGAAGCAGTGTGGCTCTGCAAGTTCCTTGAGGATCTTGAGGTAGTTCCTGGTATGGATATGGCGGTATCACTGTACTGTGATAACAATGCGGCGGTAGCTAATGCTAAGGAACCAAGACTTCACAGGAAGAGTAAGCATATTGATCGGAAGTATCATGTGATAAAGGACTTCATTAAGGGCAGGCATGTCATGATGTGCAACATCGCGTCAGAGGACAATTTAGCTGATCCATTTACGAAGACACTTACTGGGAAAGTCTTCGAGAGGCATGTGGAAGCTATGGGGATGAGAAATTTGTTGTATTTACTCACTTAGTGCAACTAAGAGATTGTTAGACATGTATCCGTAAGGAGAAAAAATGTAATACGTTTTTGGAGACATTTTTATCAATAAAGAATTTACTCATTTATATATACCAAATCTTGTCCTCTTTACATTCATATTTGCTGAATGTATGTTAAGCAAACAATAGTCTGAGACTGTCGGTCTAAACCTTTAAGAATTGGGCATATGATGGATTAATTATGCGACAGACACGATTCTTAAGGTGACAGTCTAAAACATATGATCCGCAATCCAGGGAATAAAGTTGGGTGCTTTATTCATGCAAAGATTGTTATGTTGTTTATATTCCTATTGGGAGATGGTTTGTCTTGGCCATCGGAGTTGGACTCTGTGAATAGAAACATTGGCACGTTGTCATAGGTGATGATGTGTTGGATTGGGACACAAAGTGAATTGATTTGGATTAATAATTCTGTCTTGGCAAATCGATTCACTTTAGACAATCATTTGTATTGTATCTCAATCCTGAGATGGATAGTGGGCCCATTGTCCCGACTTGTGTCTTTTGATGTACCAAAGAGTGACTCCTACATCTCAATAGTGGTATGCATGTTGGTAGGTTGGAGGCATGACTCTTGATAGCGTAGACTTGTTATTCATAGATATGGAATCCATAGCTCCTCTTTTGGAGTAATGATATCCTCTTATATGCGTTATCCTATAATTGATAAACTAGAGCGCTCAACCATTTGGATACATAGGTATAACCGAATGGTATACTATCTTTGGATGGTAAGTTTTCTAATGGTGAGATAATGGAATGTAAGATAAAAATAATCGGAAAGGTAAGATAGAACTTGTCCTTAAGCCGATTATGGATTATCATATGGGGATACGATTCACTTTGATATGTCATGGAGACTTAGCTATACAGGCATTGTAATTCTATAAAGTTTGAGAGTGTAGCTCCAAGCTTTTAGTGGAGTAGCGTTGGAGTTGATAATTGTGAAATATATATCTGGGATATTGGGTTTCATAATTATTGTGAGCCTGAACTTTATAGGTCCATTTTGGTCCCCTTTGCTAGCTCACAAAATCCTGTAACGATACGGCGTGCTTTTTTAAATAATTGGTGACTTATGTTAGATTTATCAGATTGGTTTAAAATTTGAAAGAATCAAATAATTCATATCTGTTTATTGGTTGAATTAATTTTGTAATAAAATTAATCTAAGATAAACTTGTTGAATTATTGGGATCGGATAATTCTTGTCTGTTTATCGGTTGATTTAATTGGATAAATTAAATCAAGTTAAACTTGTAGAATTATTGTGAATTGATTTATTTTCTTAGAGATTATCTTGACAAAGTTTGTTTTGATCAGATAACTTCTCTATTGGGTTATTTGAATCAAAACTAAGACTTTATCCTATAGAATCTCGGGTGGAAAATAAAAGATTTGAGAAGATATTTACGCGACAGTTTGGCCTGCTGATCTACGTGTTCGGCCTACCGATAGGGCCTGTTCAGCCTGCCGATCAGGCTGTTCGGCCTGTCGATCAACGAGAGATAAGATTATGCATTTTCACGCAAATCTTATTAGATATTGATCCAAACTTGATTCTGTTTAGAGTTTTTTAGACCTAATCTGATGAGGACTGATCCTAGGACCAATCGCTATATAAAGGGAGTAAGTCTCATGAGTTACTTTGATTAATTGAGTGATTGAGAGTGATACTCTTCTAGTGAGCATTTGAAAACTCCCTGAGAGCTTTTTTTCACAAATCATGAACACTAGCTTTGGGTTCTATCGATTTGTTGGAAGGAGAGTCACCGGTGGAAGAGCTGTACGTGTGAGCCCACACTTACTCTGATCATGGATAGAGAATAGCGAAGAAGACTAGTTGGTTGAGGCTCTTCTGGAACGTTTCTTCTCTTCAAGGATTGAAGAGATTCTTTGACACACAGAGGTTAGTAAGATCTGTTTAATTTATACATATAGCATGTCAAACTTGTGTTTTGGAAAAATATTCTGATATTAAAAATTTTAAATTCCCGCTGCACACCTCATATTATTTTTCCAACACGGGCATGTCACGGTGTGCAAGATCGTGTCAGAGGACAATTTAACTGATCCATTTACAAAGACACTTACTGGGAGAGTCTTCGAGAGGCATTTGGAAGCGATAGGGATGCAAGATTTGTCATACTCACACACTTAGTGCAATTGGGAGATTGTTAGACATGTATGCCCTAAGGAGTAAAAATGTAATAAGTTTTTGGAGACAATTTTATCAATAAAGAATTTATTTATTGTTTATATGCCACATCTTGTCCTCTTTACATTCATATTTGTTGAATGTATCTTAAGCAAACAATAGTCTGAGACTGTCAGTCTAAGCTTTTAAGAATTAGGTATATGATGGACAGATTATGTGAAAAACATGATTCTTAAGGTGACGGTCTAAATCATAAGATCCACAATTGAAGGAATAAAGTTGGGCGCTTTATTTATGTAAAGATTGTTATGTTGTCTATAACCCTTTTGGGAGATGGTTTGTCTTGACCATCAGAGGTGGACTCCGTGAATAGAAACATTGGCACGTTGTCATAGGTGACACTATGTTGGATCAGGACATATAATGAATTGATTCAGATTAATAATTCTGTCTCGAAAAATCGATTCACTTTAGACAATTATTTGTAATGTATCTTAATCCTGAGAAGAATAGTGGGCCCGTTGTCTTGACTTGTATCTTTCGATGTACCAAAGGGTGATACCCATATCTTAATTGTGGTATGCACGCTAGTACGTTGGAGGCATGACTCTTGGTAGCATAGACCTATTATTCATAGATATGGAATCCATAGCTCCTCTTTAGGAGCAGTGATATCCTCTTATATGCATTATCTTGTAATTGGAAAACTGGAGCTTTCAACCATTTGGACACATAGGTGTAATCGATTGGTATACTGTCTTTAGATCGTAAGTTTTTTGATGGTGAGATAATGGAACGTAAGATAAAAATAATCCGAAAGGTAAGACAGAACTTGTCCTTAAGCCGATTATGGATAATCCTATGAGGATACGATACACTATAATATGTCATGGAGACTTAGCTATACGGACTTTGTAATTCTATATAGTTTGAGAGTGCAGCTCCAAGCTTTTAGTGGAGTAGCATTGGAGTTGATAATTATGAAATGTATATTTAGGATATTGGGTTTCGTAATTATCAGGAGCTTGAACTATATAGGTCCATTTGGTCCCCTTTGCTAGCTCACAACATCTTGTAACGATACGGTGTGCTTTTCCAATAATTGGTGACTTATGTCAGATGTATTAGATTGGTTGAAATTCAGAAGAATCAAATAATTCATGTCTGTTTATCGGTTGAATTAATTTTGTGATAAAATTAATTCAAGATAAACTTGTTGAATTATTGGAATTGGATAATTCTTGTCTGTTTATCTACTGATTTAATTTTAAATAAATTAAATTAAGATAAACTTGTAGAATTATTAGGAATTCATTTATTTTCCTAGAGATTATCTAGATAAAGTTGTATTAATTAGGTAACTTTTCTATTGGCTTATTTGAATTAAAACAGAGACTTTATCCTATAGAATCTCAGGTGGAAAATAAAAGATTCGCTGAGATATTTTTTTGACAGTTCGGCATGCCGATTCTCAAGTTTGGCCTGCCGATGGGCAAGTTTGGCCTGCCGATGTGTGAAGGATAAGATTATGTGTTTTCACATGGATTTTATCAGATATTGATCCGAATTTGATTCTGATTCGAATTTTTGAGACCTAATCTGATAAGGGCTGACCCTAGACCCAACCTCTATAAATAGGGAGTAAGTCACATAAGTTATTCAGATCAATTGGGAGATTAAGTGAGATACTCTGTTGATGAGAATCTAAAACTCCATGAGAGCTCTTGTTCACAAATCATGAACACTAGCTTTGGGTTCTCTCAATTGGTTGGAAGGAGAGTCACCTGGTGGAAGAGCTGTACGTGTGAGCCCACACTCACTCCGATCGTGGATAGAGAATAGCAAAGAAGACCAGTTGGTTGAGGCTCTTCTCGAATATTACTTCTCTTCTCTGATTGTAGGAGCTTTTTGGCACACAAAAGTTAGTAAGATCTAGTTAATTTATGCATATAGCATGTCAAACTTGTGTTTTAGAAAATATTCTGATATAAAATTTTTAAAATTCTGTTGCATATTGTTTTTCCAACATGTTTTTACTCAAGGAGTCCCACTCCAATAATGAAGACAAGTCATCTCCTGTCAAGCATGTAGACAATATAGCAATCTTAACTTGAATAAAGTGCCCAATTTTATTCCCACGATTGCGAACTTATCATTTAGGCTATAACCTTTAAGAATCAAGTCTTTCATATAATTTGTCCATCACATGCATGATCTTAAAGGTTTAGATTGACAGCCTCAGACTTTTGTTTGCTTATCATACATTCAATAGAAATAAAAATAAAGAGGATAAGATTTAATATATGAAAATAATAATCTATTTATTGATTAAATGTCTCCAAAAACTATTATATCATTTAATCCTTAGGGTACCAAGTCTAACAATATGTAGGAAAAACATGTCATATCATTAAAAAAATTATTATGAGCTAGCAAAAGAGACCTAATGGATATATATAGATTAAGCTCCTATAATTATAAATAACATATTCCAGAGACATATATTTTATAATTATCAACTCTAACGCTATTCCACTAAAAACTTAGAGCTGCACACTCAAACTATATAAAATTATGAAGCTTCAATAATCTACTCGTCCATGACATATCCTAACATATAAAATCCCTATAGGATATTCATAATCAGTTTAGATATAAATTTTGTTTTCCCTTCCTGATTATTTTTATCTTTTGTTCCATTATCTCACTACTAATAAACTTACTATCCATAAATAGTATAACATTTGGTTACATCTATGTATCTAAATAGTTGAACGCTTGAATTTTCCAAATATAAGATAATGCTTATAAGAAAATATCATTAACTTTACAAATGAGCTATGGCTTCCATATCTATCAATAGCGAGTCTACGCCAATCATGAGTCATGTCTCCAACGTACCAGTATGTGTACCTTCATCTAATTCAAGATGCAACCATTTGGTACATCAAAAGACATAAGTCAAGAATACGAGCCCATTAATTCATTTCAGGATTAAGGCATAACACATATGATTGTCTAAAGTGAATTCATTTAAACAAATATAATAGTTAATCAAATCAATTCAACTTTTGTCTTGATCTAATACATCGTCACCTATGGCAATATACTAATGTTTCTACTCGCGAAGTCCTACTTTGATGACCAAGACAAGTCATCTCTTGTTAGGGATGTAGACAACATAATGATCTTAGCATGAATAAAGCACCCAACTTTATTTCCTCATTTGCAAGACTTATCATTTAGACTATCATCTTTAAGGTTTGTGTTGCCTAATTTGTCCATCATATGCACAATCTTAAAGGTTTAGCCTGACAATCTTAGACTTTTGTTCGCTTATCATATATTCAATATAAATGGACTTAAAGAGGACAACATTTAATATATGAATAATAAATAATATCTTTATTGATTAAATGTCTCCAAAAAACTTATTACATCATTTAATTTTTAGGGCACCTAGTTTAACATTATAGACCCATAAAATGGGTGCTCCACATATGGTTGGTTACTAAAATTTAAAAATTAAACAATAAAAAAAGAAACAGAATGTTACCAAATGACGGTAGGAGGTAGGCAAAGGAAGGGCTAATGGCAATGTGGGGTCATAGAAGCGATGAGTTCAAAAAGAAGAACACTTGAAGAGTTCATCATGCATGTGGTGGGCATCACATACACAAAAACAAACACAAATGTATAGAAAGTAATTAAAACTAAAACTAAAATTTGAACTAAACAACTAAAACTTATTAATTTATACAAACCATAAATAATTAAAAATTAAACTATATAACTAAACATTAAAAAAAACTAAGCAATAAAAAAAGAAACAAAATGTTACTAAACAACAGTTGGAGACGGGGAATAGTGGGGTCGTGGAGGAGATGAGCTCAAAGAGAAGAACCTGCACAAACAAGAGATGCCAATGAGGTCATAGATCATGGAGGCCTCAAGGCTAATGGTGACACATTGGGTTAAGGCAAAGACAACAATGATGACGGTTATGGTAGAGAGACTGTTTAAGGGTCAGAGAGAGGTAGGACTGGGTTTAGAGAGAGGATTAAGTTTGGGTGTTAATTCAAATAAGAAAGAGAGAGAGAGCAAGCTTTTAAAATTTTGCTGATTGTGGTGAAGGCAAGCTCTTTAATTTTTTGCTAGATCTTTTACAACGGCTTTTAGTAAAAACCATCGTGTAAAATGTGTCCTACCACGATAGTTTTTTGCAAAAATTTTCATGGAATCTTGAATTTACTACCACAACGGTTTTCGTGTTTTACACATACTTCCCATGTGCTTTCCCTGCTTAACACGATGGTTTTTAAGAAACTGTCATTCATTGAGCGTCGTGTATTCTACAATTTCTAGCAGTGATTGTGTAATTTTGTGTGTGGATGTGTATGTGTTTCTTGTTATAATTTGTAGTAAGTTCTTTGCCCTTTATTTCTTTAAGAAAAATCCTTTTATTTGTAATGTTGCATTTGCTATTCAAGTTTTGTCATTTTTTAACAATCGGAGTTATAGATGAATGATATCTATCAATATGATTAATTTACATCATAATATTTTTTTAATTGACATTATTATATCATTTATTATTAAACCGTGAAGGAAAATTGCAATGAATAGGCCAATTGTTAAAACTAGTAGAAGTAAATAGCACATTCTTAAAGGTTAAAAATCAATTTGCCACATTTAGTTTTGAATATTTAGATTACTTATTTGTCCATGAAGTCCTTTTTTTTCACTTCAAACTCTTTAATTTTCAGAAAAAAGAAAAAAATCCCTCTTTATTGCATAAGAACTCTATCTCTTTTGTAACTTATCTCTCTCTTTTTCCCCAGGCTAACTCTCTCTCTCTTGCAACTTCTCTCTCTCTTCCAACCCAAGGTCGACTTTCTCTCTCCTCCCTCTCACTTTTGTCAAGATAGTGGGTCAAGGTCATTGTCAAGGATTGTTGTCAAGGACAACTTCCTGCCGTTGTTGTGAGCTTGCAGCTTCCCATTCACATTGTCACTAACCTTCAAGATGACAACGATGACAACAAGAGTTTCAATTGTGAGCCAAGGATCATGAATCCGCCGTGAGCTGTGGGATTTTGTTGCAATAGCAACAATTAACAACATCAAGGGCGGCCAAAAAGAATTGTCATAGTTTTGAGATAAATCTAGGAAGAGGAAAGAGAACGAGTTAATAAAGGGGAGAGGAGAGAGAATGATTTAGAATGTAACACCCCTAAATTTTAAAGTAAGGTTAGTTATGTTAAGTTTTATTATTAAGTGTGCTAGTGTAATTTTTACTATTAATTTTTGGTTTTTTAAAATTTTGTTACATTTGTCATATTTAAAAATTTGATTTTTAGTTTTAAACTACCAAATGACATTCTTACCCCACATTTTCCCCATATTTATGAAAATGCCCTTCGGGCTTTTTGTTTTCTTTTCCCTGCCCTTTTCTTTTCATTTTTCATGCTCTCTCTCTCTCTCTTTCTTCCTCTCATACTCAGCCCTCTCTCTCTCGTTCTTCCTCTCAAAAAACTTGATTTCAAGCTTCATTCTCATAGATTTGAGCAAGGATTGAAGTTCAATCATTAAGTTTTTTATCCAAAAACGTCATTGAAGGTTAGTTTTCTCTTTTCCTGAAAATTTCAAAGTTTTATTTTCAATTTTTCCAAATTTTCTTTGATAGTTGAATTTGAACTTCGGTGAGCTTAGACAATATTTAATCTAAGCTTATAGGACTTGTTTTATCCTGGATTTAAGCTTTATTTGAACAAAAAATTGGTTTAATCTAGTTTTTTACATTTTTCTTTGATTTTCAAATCAAAGGTGAAATTGATTTTAAATTTGGGAAAATGGTTTAAATTTATTCTACTATGATTTCCTATGCTTTCTATGTGATTTTTATGCCTTGGGATTTAGAAAATAGGTTTAAAATTCGAATTTCGAGCTTGGGGAGGTCTAGACTCGAAGTCTTAGGTCCCCAAATTTTGCCAATTCGGTAGGTTGGATTCATTTGATCGGCAGGCCGGACCTGAAAAAGTTTGGCAGGCCGATCTAGATGTTCGGGTGGCCAAACTATGCAGTTCGACAAGCCAATTTGGATGCTTCGCAGGCCAACTGTGGACTTGGAAAATTGTGTTTTTACTTTGGTTTTCAATGTTGAATGATTCCAAAATGTTTCAAAAAGGATTATGATTTTGGGTTATGATTATTTTGAGTCAAAAGGCACACCGATAATTAAACTGACATATGATATTTGTTAAATGTGATTTTTTATTTTAAATACAGTTTTTAAGGTTTTGAATGTATATGGAGAGTACGTTGGATTCCATTTGGAGCTTACGTTATTGGAATTTCAAATGAGGTAGGATATTTTCACCCCTTCCTTTGGTGGTCCTTTTAAATTGTCTTGGCCAAAGTTTATTTCTTAAATGTTTCCTTTTAAGAATGATTTCTGTCTTTTATTTGAAGAATTGGATTTTTGATATTTCTTTTGGATTTCCAAAACCCGTACGGTGATGTTTTATCAAGATTTATTCAAGTAAGTATTTATCAATCTTTATAAATAATTTTTGAGACTTCTTATAGTAAATATGATTTGTAAATGATATTTTAAATAACTTGTTTTTAACTAATTATCTTACTAAAACTTCCACTCACATTTTCCTGTTTTTAAAATCCCCCTTCCAGGTTTGGAGAGGAAGGATGGACCTAGGACCGAAACCTGACTCTTTGGATTGAAATGGTATTTTCATTGTAACTGTGGTATGATGCATGTACTGTACAACTTGTGTCGGTGTTGATGTTATTTTCATCTCTATTAATTGTATATTTTTAATTTATCTTAGAGACGATGATACATGTACTGTACAACTTCCACTCACATTTTCCTGTTTTTAAAATCCCCCTTCCAGTTTTGGAGAGGAAGGATGGACCTAGGACCGAAACCTGACTCTTTGGATTGAAATGGTATTTTCATTGTAACTGTGGTATGATGCATGTACTGTACAACGTGTCTCGGTGTTGATGTCATTTTCATCTCTATTAATTGTATATTTTTAATTTATCTTAGAGACGATGATTTTCAGTATTTTTGTATTATTATCCTTAATATTGTATTTTATTTACTAGCCCATCTTCGTGGTAAGCATCCACGTGACGGTGAATGAGAATAAGATCTCGGCCCCACTTTCGTGGCATTCACGTGACGGTGATCGTTAATGATATTTATTTACTTTCTACATATATTTATCTACTTTTTCTTTATTTACTTTGTCTATTTCATCTTATTTACCTAAAACTCCTAGACCCCCTTTCCGGCATGTCATAGAATGGTATCAGTGCGTAGGCTTCAGATCTTTCAGGAACTGAACCTGTGGGATTTTTACTGTTTTATTTTGATTTTTCAAGTTTTATGTCGATACAGTTGTCGTTACAATTGCGTTTGAGTACACAGTATTATTTATGATTTTAAATTTTTGATGTTTTTAAATTTTGGGGATGAAATTTCTTTTAAGGAGGGTGGATTGTAACACCCCTGAATTTTAAAGTAATATTAGTTATGTTAAGTTTAATTATTAAGTGTGCTAGTGTAATTTTTTATGTTAATTTTCAATTATCTAAAATTTTGTTACATTTGTCATATTTAAAAATTTGATTTTTAGTTTTAAACTGCCAAATGACATTTTTACCCTGCATTTTTCTCATATTTACAAAAATACCCTTAGGGCTTTTCTATTTCTTTTCCCTTTCCTTCTCTTTTCATTTTTCACACCCTCTCTCTCTCTCTTTCTTCCTCTCGTGCTTAAGCCTCTCTCTCTCTTTCTTCCTCTAAAAAATCTTGATTTCAAGCTTCATTCTCACGGATTTGAGCAAGGATTGAAGTCCAATCATCAAGTTTTTCATCCAAAAACGTCATTAAAGGTTAGTTTTCTCTTTTCCTTAAAATTTCAAATTTTTATTTTCAATTTTTCCAAGTTTTCTTTGATTGTTGAATCTGAACTTTGGTGAGCTTAGATGATGTTTAATCTAAGCTTATAGGACTTGTTTTATCATGGATTTAAGCTTTATTTGAACAAAAAATTGGTTTAATCAAGTTTTTACATTTTTCTTTGATTTTCAAATCAAAGGTGAAATTGAGTTTAAATTTGAGGAAAATGGTTTAAATTTATTCTACTCTGATTTCCTATGCTTTCTATATGACTTTTATGCTCTGTGATTGAGAAAATAGGTTTTAAATTTGAATTTTGAGCTTGGGGAGGCCGAGCCTCGAAGTCTTGGGTCCCTAGATTTTGCCAGTTCGGCAGGCCATATTCATTTGATTGGCAGGCTGGACCTGGAAAGTTCGACAGGCCGGTCTGGATGTTCTGCAGGCCAACTATGGACTTGAAAAATTGTGTTTTTACTTTGGTTTTCAATGTTTAATGATTTCGAAATGTTTCAAAAAGGATTATGATTTTGGGTTATGCTTATTTTGAGTCAAAAAGGCACACTGATAATTAAACTGACATAATGATATTTGTTAAATGTAATTTCTAATTTTAAACACAGTTTTTAAGGTTTTGAATATAAATGGAGGTTGGATTCTATTTGGAGCTTACGTTGTTGGAATTTCAAACGAGGTAGGATATTTTCACCCCTTCCTTTGGTAGCCCTTTTAAATTGTCTTGGCCAAAGTTTATTTCTTACGTGTTTACTTTTAAGAATGATTTTTGTCTTTGATTTTGAAGAATTGTATTTTTGATATTTCTTTTGGATTTTCAAAACCCGTACGGTAATATTTTATCAAGATTTATTCAAGTAAGTATTTATCAGTCTTTGTAAATAATTTTTGAGACTTCTTGTAGTAAATATGATTTGTGAATGATATTTTAAATAACTTATTTTTAACTAATTATCCTACTGAGCCTTCCGCTCACGTTTTCCTGTTTTTAAAATCCCCCTTCTAGGTTTGGAGAGGAAGGATGGACCCAGGATTGAAACCTAGCTCTTTGGATTAAAATGATATTTTCTTTAGAACTGTGGTATGATGCATGTACTGTACGACTTGTCCCGGTGTTGATGTCATTTTTGTCTCTGTTAATTATATATTTTTAATTTATCTTAGAGACGATGATTTTTAGTATTTTTGTATTATTATCCTCGATATTGTATTTTATTTACCAGCCTACCTTCGTGGTAAGCATCCACGTGATGGTGAAAGAGAATAAGATCTTGGCCCCACTTTTGTGGCATTCATGTGACGGTGATCGCCAATGATATTTATTTATTTTCTAAATATATTTATTTACTTTTTCTTTATTTACCTTGTATATTTCATCTTATTTACCTAAAACTCCCAGACTCTCTTTTCGGGGTGTCACATAGAAGGTGGGAGAAAATCAAAGGGCGCAAATTTTATCTGAGTTTAAAGATGCTTTTGTACCAAGTAGGTGTATTTATTTAATTTTTTGAATTCTTGGCCTATAAATTTTTATTTTTATATTATTTTGGTCTATTTTCTTTGTTGTTTAAAAACACATAAATTTACTAATAGGATGTTTAGAACAATAATTAAAACCATTAGTTTGAATTGTAAACAATACAAAGTTCTCACGTTCTACAAGTAAAAACTATAATATAAAAATCTCATATGCTACCATTCTCAATCCTAAACTAATGATTGAAATTGCTATCTTAAACATCCTATAAGTTGTATAATTGTCATCACCTTATCGGTTTACCCATTACGCACCCCCCCCAATTGGAGGAGGAGAAAAAAATACAAAAAGCATTGGCGACAAGAAAAATACATACCTACCCACCCACCGATTGGAAAAGTAATACATATTATTAGATTCAAAAAAAGCCACCATTAACTTAAAAAAGGGCGAAACGCAAGCCACCCCGCCGCTTGGAAGAAAAACAAACATCAGGACAAATTAACAAGCAAGCAAGTGCGGTCAGGGCAAATTACAAGAGCGAGCAAGCAAGTGCAGAACAAATTGCACATCTTCCACGTTCACATCACCCCTATTACAAGTACAGAAAAATATGAATGCAATTAGAATACTTTACAAATAGAAATACATTAGCATTATTTTTTATAGAAATATATATTATTTTTTTCTTGCTAAATATTGTGCCCTTCACTAGTGTAATTTACTGACTATACACCTGCATGCAATTCATTCATTATATGATAAAATCTAGTGGAAGCCTATATTTTAATTTCTCCACTTGCTTGTTATATACTTTTATAGATCTTACAATCTAAAGAAGATTTGAGTGTTTTTTACCTAACCCACAAAGTTCATGTTCTCTTCCCTAAACAACCAATCCAACTCTTTAATTTTTGACCTGCAAGCTTCGGAGATGTAATACAACCATATATTGTTATATTTATTGTTGGCGCCAATTACAGTGCGAGTATAATATTGTGTGTTTCTCTTATCAATATGTGTTAGTTCACAGTCAAAAGACACAATAAATACAAGTGAATTCATTAATCACTTAAAATTATAATCATACCTATAAAATCTATTCTTAATATGATACAACAAAAAAATGATAATTCTACCGTGGTTATAGTTGATGTCCAACCTACTTATTTGTCTATGAGTAGGAATAACAACAAGGCAAATTTAGGATATGGTAGTAATCTCGTCAACCTGCCCTGCAAAGAAAACCAATTGCCATCCCTGCCTTATTAATCCTTATAAATTAACAAAGGATAGAGCAGCTCCTCTTTTACTCTGTTAATTATTTTTATGGTAAAATAATTATTTAATTAACCTCCTATATAAGACAATATTTTTGAATTTTGTATGTATATATAACATTATACTTAAAATTATATATATTATATGTAGTATATCTAAATCAAAAATATGATATAATCAAACGGGGCAGGTTAATGGGAAATAGGGCCTGTTCTTTCCCCACTTCGTAACCCATGACATGTTAAAACCTTTATTCCATTTAAAAACGGATTTTTCCTGCTTTTTTTAGATGGGTTCTCATAGGTGGTTGTGTTCATATGTAAAATTATCATCCCTGGTCTATGGGTACAGTCAATTCTCAAATCAATGACTTAGTGATGAACAAATCACAAAGTATTTGGATAATATATTTTATATCGCATATTAATGAAAGAGATCTCTTTCACTCAAGTTCTTGAGTTAATACTCATGATAATATTATCTTTTCTTCTTTCAATAGAAGTTATGGATTAGTTATCTATGAAATATTGTTCCTAGCTACCTATAATATTTTGTCTCCAATAAATCAAGGTTTTACTAAACGATCTTGATCGCACTCATTAACAATGAAAAGACACAATTAATAGATACGAATCTACTAAACACTTAGAATTAAGGTAATATATATAAAATGATTGAATACAATATAATTTGATTATTAACAGAAAATTAAGTAAGGATGACAATTCTATTGTGGTATGGAATAAATGCATTCTAAAAACAATTTTCTTTATTCAGTAATCATCAACATTAACATAGTCTAGATTAAAGCATTTCAACAATTTAGAAATAGGCAACAGCAAAATCTTTTTTATGATAATGTGTCCAACTTTGTTTATTAAATATGAAATCATGCCTTTTATATATGAATAGTACTTGATTATGGACAATAGACAATGTGATATTTTCAAATTTATATTTTATACTATCTAATGAAATCATACCTTTTTTATGATAATGGGTCTTTAAGATATATGCATGCATATTTATAAACGTATATATAATATAATGGAGAACATCCAAGAATTTTAATTTTCAAATAATGTGATATTTTATTGCTCAATTTGTGTAAATGGAACAAAATGGCATGCTTTAAAAATACCTATCTATAAATTATCTTTATTTTAGCCTCGTAAATTCTCAAAATTGAATTTATTAATGATGCATTTGGGAACATAATTCAAACCATATAATTATGATTCATACTTGTGAGGACCTAAAGGACAAAACAAAATGTGTTCTATACACAAAACACGTTAATGGTACTCTATATAAACAATAACAAAATATAAACATTGTGTAAATCAAAAGTGCATGAATAAAAAAAAATGAACACAATGATATGGTTCTTTAGTGTGGCCAAAAATCTTTGCGGGGAAAAAACCACATGTGCTACTCGTACTAGAGATAAGAAGGATCCACTAATAACATATTATTGTTAAAAGCATCAGAATTACAAGAAAACCTAGAATCTATACCAATGTTGAAATGCATGATATCTCCTTACGCGACTTGCCTTTGTTCGGACTCCTCATCTTACTCTAAGTTGACTTTACATGACTTCCGTCCAACTAATGTACTCTGAGCCTTTGATCTAAAAATAACTCCCCCTCGAACTTTCTGGATTAGAACAAATGCACTATGGCAAAATAGGGTTGAGAGCTTTTTTCTAAAATCTAAAAACTCTAAGGCTTTCACTCTAGTTTTCTCTCAATCCGACACTTTGAGTCAGAAATCATAAGTTGATCTCCTTGTATAGGCAAATCTAGGCATGGGAAGTGTCTAGACACATCCACTTAATCATAAGGTCAGATCCTAAATAATCTAATAAAAAGATAAAACTCAGTTGTGAAGATAAGCTTGATTCTTGCCGAACAAAAATTCTTGAAACAGTTGTACTAATGGTTCGTGATCTTCGTGGGCATTGTCCTGTTAGCGATCTTCACAAGTTGTTTATATGCACTGCCAAAAAACTTCAATTTAAAAGAATTTAGAATTGCAGGCTAGATCTTTTAGTTTGACAATATAAATCTCAAACGGAATTTGATCTTATCAAGTAAAATCTTTGCAGAAACTTACAAATTGTGCTAAGCCAATTGATTAATGAATCTAGACACATTTAAGTGCAAATTAGCTTAGCCAATAAATTTGAATTAAAAGATAGAAAATCTCAACCTCAAATTTTGAATGTAAATGCTACACAATCTTTAGCCAAATCATTCGGATAAAGCTTAGAATATTCCCTGCACGGAGCCTAACAAACAGGATTTAAAAGATTTAAAAATTTAATAATAAAATCCTATAACAATAAAAAAAATTTGTAGGAAATTAATTCAAAATTCAAACATTTCTTGATCCCAAGAAGGCAAAACAAAAATCTTGTGCAAAATCATACACGTATAGGGTTTTAAAAACCCTAACAAATCCATTTTTAGTATATTATTTTCACTCACAATAAATTACAAACCAACCTATAAATTTTTTACATTTTTAAGTCTCAGAAGAAAGTATGCAAGACACTTGCGCAAATAGCATTTGGCACCAACTTGCAATGTATGTCACACTACATGGCATGTTCTTATAAAATGTTGATGTATTTTTATTACAAATATTAGATGTGACAATATGCATATATCCATTACACATATAGTTTATATTTTACTTCATAAGACAAACACTACATAATAACTATTTATTCGATTTAAAATAAATAATAATGAGATGTGAGGAAATATTTATTTTAAATATTAATCAATTTTGTGTTAAATAATATCTCGGCCAACAACTGTTGAACTATGATTATAGAAATTGGATTCGGTTGTAAAACACTAACAGTGCTACTTCCATTGGGAGGGCTACTCACCTTGGGAGAGAAAAATGCTTCATCCACTTTCCCACTACAACAATTTGTAGATTAGAAGACATTAATTAGACGACAATTTAACCAAGACTATGGTCTGCTATCTAAAAAAACCCGACATGGTATTCTAAAAACCATCATCTAAAATGTACACTAGATGATGGTTTTCTAAAAACTATCATCTAGTATCCAAATAATTAAAAAAAGTTGGCATACTTTTTTTTGCTCATTTTGTTTTCTAAAAGTAATTTTTTTCCTAATTGCATCTATTGACAAACTATATTTTTCTCTCAACTTCCCCATGTTCTCTCTAGATTCCATCTTTCCTTTTCGCATCTTCCATCTCTCTCTCTCCACACACACACCCCCTATAATGTCCCCTTACAATGATTGCAATAATCGATACTTTTGCTATTAATATCATTATTTAAAGGTAATAATTCAAATAAAATACTTACACTCAAGCAGATATCCCAAGAAAACATGCATATATTTTTTTAAAAAAAACTACTTACTAGATTTGCTTCGCTTACGTTAGTTAGCCAAATGGAACACCTACAGTATTTGGCTAACTGACAACCTACAGAAAACAATTAGTTTATAAACACAAATATTTATTAAATTATTGACACACAAAACTTTAATCAATGTTTAAAAACCCTCAAGAAAAATACTTATATGTCCAAATAGTTTAATTATATCAAAATAAAGAAACATGGCAAAATCCTTAATAATCCACAATTAAGGAAACATTAAACATTTTCAAAACATTCAAAAGTCCATAGGAAAATAAACCAAGTTCTCAAATCAACATAGTGTGGAAAACAACATTAATAACAAAATTATTGCTTGAGTAATTATTTCTTTTCATGGTATGATTCTATTTCCAATCCAACACTCATTGCACACATGTCCATCCTGTCCTCCACTTATTCTATTTGCATTTTATCTTTGTCTACAACATGATATAAAACTAAGCCAATATAAGCTTAGTAAGTACACTTTCTTATCTCACAACATAAAGTATGATCTTTCATAACAACATAACATAAGATCATGGTCGTAAAATAATAGTACACAAGACACATGTTCATATGTATAACATGTCTTTTATTTAAACTTTTGTGTTAATACATTATTTATTTTATCATTAAGGGCCCAAGCTTTACACCATCAATGAAAACATAGTTGCACGAGAGGAGTGAGGTAGCTAATCCAAAATCAAACATGCAAGTCCACCTAGCAGGATAGTCCACTTAGCGTGACAACTATAAACATGGGGAGATCCATATATATAAAAGCTTTCTTTGAAGACTTGTCATAAACTATAAAAACATCCTTAGGAAAATTCATTATAAGAGGTCTTAAAAGAAAAACCTTAAATCACAAACTTTTGCTCATAAAAACATTGCTTAACATTTTCATAAACTTTAACATGTTATAGGTGAAAATATACTTATTTGATTTGCTTGCTTATTAAACCTTAACTCGAGTGACATTGTCACAGTTCTCGATGTGTTCGTCTTTTAGAGTGTTCATGTCAATCATTCATATAATACTTGAAAATAATAGTCATGCTTATGATATCATTTTATATCATATTCCATCATCATATATCATTCTTAACGAAATAAAGTATCATTGAGTTACAAATACAAATATGCACTCAGAGTCAAGAAACATAAAGATAGAAACTTGACCTTTAGTCATGTAGAGAAATTAATCTCAACTTATATGCACGAGTAAAGTGTAAGAATTATTCCATAACATGGCTAGCATATATAAACATCACTCAAATTTTCTTCTCTTAAAAATATTAATCCAAAATACATTTTTTTAATTATCCAAAACATTCAAGTAAATCTACTAGTCATAAAAACTGACTAACCTTCAAGGATTCATAACCTTATATCTTTCAATTCACATTCAAGTAGATCATGAAAATTCACAAGAATAAAGTTGGCATATATATAACACTCAGATTTTTCTTTACTGCTAAAAAATTCATTTGATAATTAAAATAAATCAAAATGAATATTACAAAATCAACTAGCAAAGCCTAGGCAGTGTACAGTCCTAATTGAAAATTTTAGATTAAATCATATATGCGATAAAATAATTTATAAAAATTACTTCATGTAATAGATACATAAAATCATAATATATCCAAAATTCTGCTCTAAATCATATAAAATATTTTTAAAAGTATGATTTATCATCTAATGAATTGCATAAAGCATATCAGGCAAACATTTATAATCACTGAGTACTTGGCAATTAATGAATTTTATCTTAAAATATAATAAGGATTTGAAGGTAAAAATTTACAAACATTTGGCAAACATATCAACAATGATTCATAATATTTTACAAAATCAAAAGACACTTTTTGTCCCATAACATGAATACTACATAAAACAAATATAAATCTACCAGCAAATAAAATTTCGTGAGCAATGTTGATTGAGAGCTCATAACCCTAAACCTTTATAACATATATATACACATCATATCCAAAAAATGTAGTAAATTAAAATCATTTGTTTTCAAAACATTACCAGCAGCCTTACCGACTAACCGAAAACCCTAAAATTTTCATATCACACCCCAAAAACAAAACTTTATGTTCATGTAATTTCATGATATTATATAAGCATAAATACTTTCAACCATAAAATAACTTTTTTATAATCAAAACATTAAACAAAATAATTTATTGTTCATAAAAGCGTACATGCGTAAACATTCACAACATAGAAAACCAATTTTCTAACAAAGCTTGTCACAAAACAATATGTATCAATCATAAAAATTCAAAACAATAAAACCCTTTAAACCATACATTAAATTCTTATGTTTTCTTCAACAAATACGAAGACTTGTGCACAAAATCTCCAAAAAGAATTTCTTCTATTTTGGCTTGAAAGAAAATAAGAGTAATGGATTCTTTGCTTTAAGGATTAGAGGGATGATGGCGGGTTATGAATATAAATTTGAGAGGGTTAATTCTCTTTGGCTGGAAATTAAGAGAATGAAGGCTTTGGTCGCTTGAAGGTATATTTATAGGTTTATGAGAGAGAAGAGATTAGATGAGTGTAGAAAACCCTAATCATAATCTAATTAGGTTTCTTTTTTTTTCTTTCCATCTTTTCTTTCCATGGCAACATGCCGTTTTTGTTTCTTTTTTTTTTGCCCAGCAATTGTCGCTTTTTGTTTCCTTTTACTTATAATATAATATAATATAGCTTTATCATTATTAACAAAATGCATGTCATCATCAAGAATATAGCTCTAGGGCATACATAACTCTAGAGTATTATAAAAAATATAAATTTAGAGCAAGTTAAAACTCTTTAAAAAAATAATACTATAAACTTATTATCATTTTTGGCAAGAACATCCCGAGCACATCGATCCTACGTGACCGTCACTTAAGACATTATTAAATAAAAAGTTGATTTACTAAGCATAAATAATAATAACTCATAAAATATCATGTTCCAATGTTTAATTGACACAAATATCCATCGAAGAAAATGGCAGGCGTTATGCACCCTCTCCCTCACTTCCTCTCTAAGTCTACCTTCTCAAAACTCAAAGTTTTTCTCCAAATTTCTTTTATTTCTTCCACAATTATTATTCGTTCACTCCTCACCATTATCATTGCCACAACTGCTGGGACTATGACAACTATGCCCATGGATCATCGTCCTTCGCCACTATATTCATCACCTTCTTTAATCATGACCTCACCATAATGTTTGTTGTGTTGTTTTCCTCTTAATTCCTTAATCTATTACTTTTAAAATCATTTATCTTTTGTTATTATTTGCTATCATGTTTAAAGTATTTTTTAGTTGGTTAAATTCTACATAGAAAACTTTGTTTATACTATTTTATGTTACATAGTGATTATAAATAAGAATAAGGATTTGTAATAAAATTTTTATAAAATCATTGGCTATGTTATTTAATGAAATATAAATCATGTTTATCTAATTTGTGAATAATACTTGAAGAAATTGTCATTTAAGAAACAAAACTTTTATATAGAAGGATTTTTTTAACTTTTAAGAGACTCTTAACAATGGTTTTTGTTAACAATTGTTAAATGTAACATTTTTACCAATAGTTTTTGCAAAAAAAAGTCTATTATGCCCATCTTAGACTCTCAAAGGTTTCACGCGTGTATCAGACAACGGTTCAAAACGGTCATTATATGTATTTGACATACTGCAATGGTAGATAAGGCAACAATTAGGCTAACCATCGTCTTATCTTTAGACAAAGTCATCTAACCCTTTGTTTGTACTAGTGTCCCTATAGTAAGGGTTTTGGAATTTTTTAATTAAATATTCCCTTATGGATAGGGATGTTCCTAGATCAGATTATACAGATTAGGGATCAATCCGTAATCTAAACCGTATATTTTGGTTTGGGAAAATCCCAATCCAAAATCAATCATTGAACTCTTTTAACCAATCCAATCTAATTTGAAAACCATGGATTTTGCAGATTGGATTCCATTGATTCAAGGTCTAGGCCTTTAAATCTAGTAAAAAAATTAGCAATTAAAAATTAAAATAGTATAAAATAACATAATTTAATAAAATCTTGCATCTTACAACCTAATGGAATCCAATACATTAATTAAAATCTAAATTTGACATTACACTACTACGAAAAAAGAATCCACGGCCTGTTAAAATAGATGTCAGGATCTTATGATGTTAGGCAAGAAACCGACATTGAATCTTGCAACATTGTAGGCCACTAGATTCCACGTCGATTATAATGCAAAATAGAAACTTACCATGTTGGTTTGAGTAAGATTTTAAAATCGGTTAGTTCACGACCAATGTCATATGTGTATAAAAAATGAAGAAAAAAATAAGAATAAAAATTCTTGATAGCCTCGATCTATCCAAAAGTCCATGTATGAATCAAAACATATCAATTCTAAAATTCTAAATGCATCCACATGCATATGAGAGTAGAAAGAAAATCAAATCAAGCACAAATAAAATGGAAAAAAATCACCTTGGATCTCTCATTTTTGTCTCCATGCAAATCCACCACCTTACAATAATTTCTAGAAAATCTGCCAAAAATGCATATTTAAACATGCCTATATTAAAACCAAAGTGGGAAAAAAAGGATAAGGGAAGAAAAGAAAATGAAAGACAAAAAGGATAATAATTCAAAAAAAAAGGAAAAAAGGAAAAGAAATAAAAATAATGTACGTGTTAGATGAGCCACCATCTCTACGGACTCCATTCATCGTTAGCAAAGGATGAGGTTGGAGATGAAAGATGAAAAAAATGAAGAGGAAACATAAAAAAAAAAGGCAATAAAGAAACCTTACCTAGCATATAGGTCCATGGTGAGTCCATGTCTCTCTGCCTTTATCTACCTTCGTTGATCTCAGACAAAAGTACTGTTGTTACTGCAAGATGAAACAAAAGAGGGATGAGCTTGAAGAAAGAGACAATGTTTACAATCTTTAGAGAGAGTGATATGTGGAAACAGTTGACAGAGAATGGAAAAGGTCTAGTGGGATAAAGTGATTCAAAAAAGTAATATGATGTATGGGAAAGTGTCAATGTGTGAGAGTGTGCATAGGCTATAGAGTGAGTCAGAATAGGGGAAAAAAAGAAATAATTTGACAAAGTTTTAGTTTTGAATTTCTTTGATTTTGATTTTCAAACATCCAACTTTTCATGGGCTCCAAAATATATTTCTTTCAAAAATTATTTTCTCGTCACCTGAAATATGATAGATGCCAAAGGTTGAATCAGTACAACAAATTTAATATTAAAAGACCCTTATTTAACGACCTTTTCTTAAAAAACATTGTGATAAGGGAAAAAATGTAGGGAGTTATGCCCGAGAAGATGAAAACTATAGCGACTGTCATGGAAGAGAAATGGCATACCATGATGGTTTTTGGAAGAAACGATCATGCTAGTTGACTTAAAATTCCTTTTTACACTTTGACAATCAGACATAAATCAGAAACTCATCTCTCAAATGCGAACATAGACCCTACTGAAATTACTACTGCTGTCCCTCTCCTCCTACACACTCCTTAATCTCCTTCCTAATTGTAAGTTTTTATTAGAAATTGATAAATTGGTGTTGATTTTATTGTTTAATCCATGTTTATTGTACTGTGGATAGGTATGATTAATTTGTTTTATGATGGGCATGTGTAATTTGTTTTATGATGGGTGAATTTTTTGTTTTATGACTAGACTATGATGGGTATGTGTAATTTATGAAATTATTTTTAATTGAATTACTATTTATTATTTCGATTTAGGACTTGCCAAATAAATAGAAATGGATGTGGGATTTTCGATTGTCTAGAGAATATGTGAATGGTGTGGAAGAGTTCTTGGATTTTGCCAAAACTCTTGCCGATGGTGATAAAATTCGGTGTCCTTGTGTTCAATGTAGAAACCATAGATTGCATCTAATTCCAGTTATTAAAGGACATTTATTTCGAAATAAAATTATAAGTATCAAATGTGGCATTTCTATGGTGAGTCCAAGTTCAACCAAACTTTAGTAAGTAAAGAAAAGGAAGCTAATGTTGGAGAACATTGGATGTTAGCATTTATTTCACTATGTGAGGCCCAAATATATTGGTTTGATCCCCTCGGACACTCAGTACTTAATGATTTCGTATCACTCACGAGATTTTAAGTATTAATATTGTCTTATAAAATTAACTGTTTTAATATTGTCTTATAAAATTAACTGTTTTAAGTTTTACATAATTGTATTGTCTATTAATTCATTTAATCATGACACATTGTTAGGGCGCTTAACGAATAAAAGCTTCAAGCAGGGAACGGTATCACATTCCAACCGAATGGAACGGTATATTCCAGACGTAAGTGTCCAAGACAACAAAAAAAGTAGAATGTGGATTTTTTATTCTACGTTTCATGCGAGATATAATTAATAGTGGTATACAAGCCCTAGCAAAAAAAGAATTTTATATACATACAGATATAAATGAAGTTAGAATATAGTGGGTATGATTTGTAAATATAGGTATGTTATTTTTAGACAAAGATAGTAGATAAATGATTGTACAAAATAGCTCAAATGTAAATGATCTTGTAAATACCTTGTAATTTCAATATACATCATTTTTTGTATGCAATTAGGGCCTTGTTGTAATAGATAACATAGGAGACTAGCGATTCCGTGCGAAATTAGAAATTTTGGCAATTTTTTTTTTTGCAATAACAATTTTCTACAATAGTTTTAGCAAAAAACCGTCATGGAAATGTTGCATGTGGACCAACATTCCATGACGGTTTTGCTAAAAACCATCATGGAATGTGAATTTTTCACGACGCTTTGTAGGAAAACCGTCGTGGAAACTTCAATCTTTCACGATGGTTTTTCAAAAAATAGTCGTGAAAGAGGTCCCCCCTAACCCTCAAATTGGTGCCTATTCTGACGTTCCATGACAGTAAAAAGCCATTATGAAAAGTTGAATTTTTACCATGATTGAAGTTTTCAAGACAGTTTTTTAATCGTCTTGAAATTTTTCAACAGCAGTTTGAAACCGTCAACTGTCATGGAATTTCAAGTCTGTGGTAATGAATATGCATGCTTTTAATGTCGGCTAATATTGACCAACATCAAATTTGCTATGTTTTAACTTTCCACGTCAATTAATGGAATACAGAATGAAAACTTTTTCACGTCAGTCAAACATGTTGACCGATGTCTATTGCTATTAGCGTTGTAGTATTACAAAATATTACTACTAACAAATTTAAATAAATTTTAGATATGAGTAAATATCACGAGTGAATAATGTTGGTCTTTGCAATAGGGCTAAGCTTTCTTTTTTTTTTTAACATATAAAATTTAGACAGCCTACCTTAAGAGTATACATTTATATATTTATCAAAATTTTGTTTGTGTATATATGTTTATGCATATGTAATTTGTACTATATATATATGGCTTGGATTCACAGATTATAGGTATTAGGAAATACTCAATCTATAATCCAATTCGTATTTATGAGATTAGGAAAATCGTAATCCAAAACTAATCCGTATGTTTAACAATCCAATCCAGCTGATTGAATTGGATTGAATGGATTGATAGATTCCACAAACATCTCTACTTATGGATATTTTTTTA
This sequence comes from Artocarpus heterophyllus, assembly GCA_025403435.1. Lineage (NCBI taxonomy): Eukaryota > Viridiplantae > Streptophyta > Magnoliopsida > Rosales > Moraceae > Artocarpus > Artocarpus heterophyllus. The sequence continues at coordinate 14,942,240 of CM046351.1, forward strand.
TGTAGATCTTTCCTTGGCCTTTATCTAAAAATTTTCTTCTCTCACTATCGTGAGGAAAATAAATCGTAAACAAAAAAAAAAAGATTGGAATGAGAATTAATGTATACAGCAAATATCAACCAGAATTCATACACCAGTTAATTTAGAGGTGAGAACAGGAAAGAAGAGTGAATGGTAAAGAAGCTTTAGAGGGCACATTATATTTGTCATTGTCGGATAGCTATGGACAAATTACAATGACCTGTTTATCGAAAGAAAGTAGTAAATAACAGATTTCTGAAGCAAAAAGAAGTAAAAAAAAACAAAAAAAAAAAATAGAGGTTTTTACGTATTTGAAGTAACAGTTTGCTAGCGTATATTTACAAGTTCAACAAAAGCCACCACTATTTTTTTATGTATTTTTGGGCTAAGGAACAACTGCAGCCGATACTAACGATCACATGCCTTGTACTAATATATCAAGAAGTTCAACAACCACTAATATTACGCCTCTAAAGAATCACGCTCAAACTTCCCTTTATCTATATTTTCTTCCCGAAGACGATAAACAACTTATTTAACAAATCCTTTTACACGAGAAAAGAAAGAGGAGCTTCTGAGAAAACGTTGACCTGTATTATTTTTTTTCTCAAATTGGTCAATAGAATACTTTCTAATATTTATATATTGAGTACATAAGCTTACTTGCTAACACATATTGCACGTGACCACTGACCAACTGAAAAGAGTTACAAAGCTTCTAACCAACAAATAGCTCAAGATTCAGCTTTATTCTAACAATACGAAAGGTCCTTTGAAATCTTAATGACCTTTATTTATTCTAACAAGAGGACGGAACTTAAACATCGCGAATATTTTATGGTGAAATGGTCTTATTCGGGTGTGTAGAAACGGCCTTATTCGGGTATGTAGAAATGGTCTTATTCGGGTGTTGAAGTTTGTCGTTGTTCCCTTCGTAGCCGCAGTTATCAACGATGGTTGTGAGACTGTACGGCCACTCATCTGTAGCAAGCCACTTGTCCACGGTGAATTGCGTATCAATGCAGGCGGCTAATTGGGGGGTAGTGGAGATAATCTCCACGTAGTCGACATACCACCCTGCCCCAAACCAACTGTTGTCTGACGTCAATTGCATCCGGCATATTGGCGCAGGCAGACAGAGTTCTCGGTCTCTGAACATGTCGAGATTACCTTTCTCAAAGAAGTCATGACCTGAACCCATGATCCCGTCCCGCTGCAGATCGTCGATCTTGATATTGTGGCCCTTCTCATCGAAGAACAACACGCTGATTTTTGCGTCCGTCCCTGCATAATCTTTTGTTCCGGTTTTGACGAAGATAGTGTACATGCAGTAGTCATCCTGGAAAAAAAAAGAAAAAGAAAACAAGCACCAAAAAACAAAAAACAAAATTGAAAAAAAAAAAAAAAGACTCTTCAATTGTTAAAATCAGATAGTTTTCTTTTTCTGAAAGAAGTAGAAATATAAGCGTTTGTTTGAATAGAAAGCGGTTACTGAGATGACAAGGCCGAGGAGAGTGAGGAAAATGAGAGACAATGACAGTGTGCTTCGGAACCCCATTTTTTTTTCCCTTTTGTGAGCTAATGTGATTAGGGCCAAGAGGGAAGCTTTCTCTCGTTTGTCGGAAGGTCGAGTATGCAGCTTCGTTGGCTTTGTACATGCCTTTTTATAGTTGAAAAATATGAACTTTATTGGTTGATTATTTAAGTCTATAATTCGAGATTAATCTAATTGCTGTGCACAGGATAATAGATATTCAGAATAAAAAGTTGACGCTCCAAGCAGCTTTTTGCTGGTTTTAAAAACGAAACTAGTGAAAATAGCATAAGTGGTAGAACCATATATAATAAAATTTTTTATAAAAGTTTTAGCCATATTTTATTGCTATAATAATAAACATACAATTAATATATAAATATAAATAAATAACATATCACTTAAAGTGATGAGGTATGATAACTTAGATCTTATATCTTCTACGCTTAGTCTCCAGTTAATAAAACAAACATGTGGACATCTGGGGTTTATGGGAAGGAATTACACACTCTCTAATTTAGGTTCTTGATTTGTACAACAAATGAGAGACCAAGGGTTAGCTATGGAGAACACTTCTTTATGCTTTCTCTCTCTAAAATTGAGAAACAAAATTGGAATTCATAAAAGCTCTCCCTAAACGTCTATTTATAGATGTATAGGAGGAGTTTTATTTTGATTCAGATTTATTCAAAATAAAACTAAAACTTATATATATATATATATATATATATTTTACTTAAAACTATCATCATCGCATCATATGCACTACGTTTTTAAAAACATGAATACGCCCACTTTATATCAATCACGCTTTTTTTTTTTTTTTGAAGGGATATCGGTCACACTTTTTCAAAATAAAAAAATTGTTATTTATTTAAAAAGCGTTTAATGCTTTTTTTTTTAAATTTGAAAAAACGGTTGCATCATAAGCACTTATACGTCAAAGTGGATAACCGTGCAGTTCAAGGTGTAATAGCCAAGTGGGTTACACGCAATCAATTTTTTCTTTAAAAAAAAAATGGAGAATAAGTAAGCTTAATACATAGATAAATCCTAATATCACATGCCTACAATGTAGGTCTCACCTACTATGTCTTATCTAATCAAACAATCACATTATGTAATTTTCAAGGTGTATTTTAATTTTAAAAAAATTAATAATTCATTACTTCTAAGTTCAAATAATTTATCGAGATGGTGGTATGCCTCAAGAGAAAGCATCAAATTAACTTACTTAAAAATGTCATCATTATTAAGTGTAATGGAGAGTAAGGATCGTTCTTATAGAGGATTGATTCTAACTAATTGATTATTGACTATAAAAACCTAAGACACACCAACACTAACACTGAATTGGGGGGTTTTTGAATTTAATTCACTAAATTAACGAAAAGACAAGAAACAAATAAATAAATATAAAACAATGATAACAAAACCAGTAGAATGATCATCCTCCACCAGTAAACAATAACCAAAAATTAATTACAGAATTATTCCTAATTATTTATCAAAACTACCAACTGTAGATAATAACAAGCTCCCATATCCTAATCTTTCCTTACTGTATAAATTTAATGAGACAAGTGCTCTATTAAACCCTTTTATAGTAAATAACATAGAACAAGCTCTCTAGACTTAACCTAACGGAAGCTTTAAGATGAGAAAGATAGGTTGATCAAGGTAACAATCACACAAGCTCAGACCATTTAACCTAGGTTACATTCCACATGCAACAAAACAAAAACTTGACCATAATCAATAACCACAATTCACTAGTAATGATTAGAATAACAAGATAATTACGGATCAAACATTCCAATCTAGCAATGGATTAATTCCAAGTCCCACTTAGTTGCACACCTAAACAAAACAAGAAAATAACCATGAAAAATAATTATGGTAGAACATAAACAATCTCAATTAGAAAATTGGAAACAATTCTATAAATTAATCATATAATCATATCTAGGGTTTTGAATTTCCCTTTAACCACAAATAAAATTAAACTAGAAACATTGAATAAGAAAAAAAAAAGAAGAAAAAAAAAGAATGATTTTGGCGTCGAAGAATTCTCCACGTGGATGATATTCCTTATGCCATCACCAGAGCCTCTCATCTTTTTCTTTCTCTTCTTCTTCATCTCCTAAGACTAAGAAAACTAAGGACAGGTTGATGAACATCTGCTCTAAACTTGTGTTTAAGGTCCAATTTATATATGGCCTCAATTTAGATCAATTTTAGAGCCGAACGTTGAAGGACATGTGGAGGAGCACTATGTTTCTTGCAGAGGCACATGGACTGCTGCACAGCTTTGGATTTTTTACACATTGACACTGCAACACCATAACCTGGTATAGCCACAACATAACAGGGGCTTGGATATTGTAACTGCTGCACCAATTTCCTGATTTCTTCATTTTGCACCCGAATCTTGTTATATGACCTTCGATGAATTGCAAATGAGTATATATGATCCTAAAACTCTAAAATACTCATTTTTAATCATCTTTTTATAATGAACACCTATAAAACATAAAAACACAAATCAAGCACAAAATACTCAAGAATAAAGCAAGGAAATATGGGAAAATTTTATCCAAAACTATACCCAATTAAGCACTTATCAAATGGCACGAGGAGCTATGGACATAATATCAAGCTCCAATAAAATTAATAATTAAATTATAACCTAATCAATTTATCAATTTATTAATTCCAAAGTTACTCCACTAAAAACTTAGAATTGCACTCTCAAAATTATAAATATAATTTATTCAAAGAATTAAATCATCCATTGATATAGTCATTGCTTATAAATTGAACCTCCTTAAATAATTTATAAAAAGAGCTAGGTAAAATCTATTAACCTCTTTCATTACTCTTTATCCTTGAGTGCCTTTGAGTCTCTAATAAATAATAAATTCATGAACTTGATCATGAACTAACCGCTTTTATTATTCAATACTCAAAAAAGTTCTTTATTTGCTTCTTGTTAGAGAAAAAATGGATTCCATCTTGTAATATTAACACTCCTAGCTACTTACTTTGTTATGCTTACAAAATAAAAGGAATAGGATTAGATTCTTGAATCCATACTATGTCAATAAAAAAACATAATTCTATATTTGGGAGTCTGCTAATAACTCAAAATTAAGATCATCTTATATGTGATCATCCGTCAATGTGATTAGAACTTGCTATATTTTAACAAAAAATATTTAGCTGTTCATATCACATCATGTTTGAGTCCTACATAATCGCATTTAGTTAGAGTATCACGTCATAAGTTATATTGTTTATTAAGATGTGAAATCTATAAAATGTAGATGCCATTAAAACATGTAATATTTTTTAAAGGACGCATTTATAAATGAACAAAATAAATTATTCATTATATTTGAGTGCATATATTTTTTATTACTTTATCAATGTCGTTAAAATTTCATAATTCTTTATGTGTCCTTAAATATTATCTATAAATGTTCTATACTAGATGATGATACTTAAGGATAATAACTAAAATAGTTTCTAACATATAATTAGTTATTCAACTAATGTATGAAATATTTAATTAAGTGTTACTAGTATAGGTAATCTCTGTCAAGAATGAGCAGTCCTATCTAAACCATTATTGGAGTCATTAAATGAGTGCACTATATATATTGTGATTATGTAAGACCAGGACATGATGTGATATGAATGGCTAACTAATTTTATTAAAATATAACATGTTCTAATCACATCAACTAATAGTCTTATATAAGGCGATCTTAATTTTTAGTTATTAGTAGAATCCTTGTTGATGCTCGCTTCGAATTATTGGTGATCAACACCATGTGCAGCTGCGCTTGATGGTCGGATGGTCTTCTCAGCTCATCTGGCTTTTTGAGGTGAACCTGCATAAGAAGAGGGATCCTTCGAAATCAAAGGGACACCGATGTGGTGCTAGTCAAAGGCTCTTTGAGGCTCAAGTCAAGAACTTGTTCTGTCAAGCTCGGGAGCAAAGTTAGGTGGAAAAGAACACATTACCTTTATGTGCAACAAATGTGCTTAATTTACAAGCTACCACTTAGACCAGGTTTTAGGTGGGCTTGACCCACAACCCATGTGCCCCATCAAGTTGTCAGTTAATAGGTGACAAGTATCACGATCCTTGGATGGTCAGTTCTCTATCTAAGGGTTGATAGGAGGCCAAGTGTTGACCTTTGGAAGCGAGGTGCTACTTAGGTGCAAGCTTTATACAACCATCCCAAGCATGTGCTCTTCCTAGGAGGTGACATCTTATGCTGCGGCCTACGGGGTCCTGTGAAGCTTGGTGCTGGACAACCAAGATGGGTGTCTAGGGTAGAGCACACCTCGAACAGTAGCCCCCTAGTGTACTTGGTCGGTGCTTGGCCTGGTGTACTACGGCCTTAGGGTTTGCTCGGCTAAAAAATGGTCTTTGGATGTGTCCTCAGGACTTTGGAATTTGAAAGGTCAATTAGTGAAGCCAAGATGGTATGTGTCAACCTATGATTGGTTGTTTCCCTAATGGGTGCAATAATTATGTCTCCTCATCTTCCGCATCAAATTTTTAGTTGTAAGTAGGAGTTGATTCTTTCCTTTTTTTAGGGCACTTTGCATTCAAATTTTTGACCCTCTAAGATTAGCTACCAAGTAGGAAAATAGCGATTCCAAGGAGTTTCTTCCATTAGACTAGAGCAGGCAATTTTCAAACGAAAAAACATGAGTGATCTGAGGGATTCCCAAATCCAGTCATTAAACATTTCATGGTTAGATGAGAGAACCAAGACAGACCGTGTAATGTCAAAGGATGTTGACATCATAAAGATAACATGGAGTTAGAAGGAGTGGTTTGGTTGGCCGAGATACTTAGCTTGGGGAAGGGAACGGTCCCCGAGAAGGAATTCCTCAACATGCTTAAAGGCAGGCATCAAGTTAGACTGTGTAGTGGAAAAGACTTCTACATTGAGCTACAAGCACGTCCTGAGTTACTGCCTATGAGCGTGCCTGCCTTATGGCTGCTGTTGTAACGCCCCCTCACAGACATCATAGATATCGTTACATTCATTCTTGTTATCGTTATTTAAGATAAACTATTTAAATTAAAAACATAATTTGATAAACATATCCCAAGATCCATACATATATATATGTATTTTTAAACACTTATTAAACTACTTATTTATATGTACTTCTTAAATAGGCTATCACCACCAAAATAATGATACCATAATTTAAATAAAAATTGAAACAACCTTAAAAATCTATTTTAAATAGTTTGGTAAGCTGAACTTCCGACAGCGGCAGGTCGAACATGACCGGTAGTCCAAACTTCAACCATCGCCAGGCTGTCTAAGGCTTTGCAAAATCAGAGTTTTAAAACGCTTGGGCCGGCAGCTTATACAGGGTAATTAGCAGGCTGATACTAGCATTGGTAGTCTGATCATTAATGATCGGAAGGCTGATCTTTTGCGAAAATCATGAAGACATAAAATAAGTCCTTTTACATCATAGTGCAAAAATAAACATACAAAGAAATAAAAACATAGTTCAAAAACTTTAAAATTCTTTCTTGGCATTCTTCTGTTTTGAATCCATCGTTCCTTGCTCATGCGCCTGTCCTTGCCCTTCACCTATTCCATAGTTCTCTTACCTCTGTCTGCAACATGATATAAAAACTAACTAAGCAAAAGCTTAGTAAGTACACTTTTTTATCTCACAACATAAAACATTTTATGAACATCTTTATGCAACATCATATTTATAGTCATCATTAACATAATAGTGCACTTGGCACAGTCTCATATAGAACATATCTTTCATTAACATTATCCATATTAAAACTTCATTCATTTTATCTTTGAGGGCCCAAGTGTTGCACCATTATCATCATCGTAGGTGAGCCGTCATGAAAGGCGAGGGGTAGCTAATCCCAAACCAACCATGACAAATCCAACTTTAGACATCATAAACATAGACATAAATATGGGGTGTGCAACACTTAATTAGGTGATACATATATATACATATATACTTTTAAATTTTGGAATCCCTCCTTATCAAAGCATCCATTAAACCTTCTTGTACATCAAAACTTCCATACTAAAACATTATATAAAATCATCATGAACATAATTTCAAACTTTTCATAAACCTCATCATGTTACAGGAGAGAATGTACTTGCTTGACTTGCTTACTAAACCTTGTCTTAGATGATGTCGTCGTGGTCTCGATGTGCTCACCTCTTGTAGTGTTCATGTCATACATCCATATACAAATAAAAAATTAATTTTCATTTCCATGAAATCATCTAATACCACATGACATCATTCATGCTTCCACCTCAAGAAATACAAGAACATAAGTGCATTTTGCCATCTTACAATTATTTATACAAAACTGAAATATTAATAATTTGCCTGACTATTAACAATACACAACTCAATTATTCATAGCTCATACACAACTAAGGCATGAAACTTTGCAGGGACATAATTAACATATAAATGAGTTACCCTAATTTTTCTACAGCCATAAAGATTCCTTTAGATAACTAAAATAAGTCACACAATACGCAATCACAAAATCTGCCAGCAATAACAAAACAATGAGCAATCCTAACTAACATTCATATAATAAATTATCTACATCATAAAATAATTTAATAAAAATCCTACATGTAATAGACACCCAAAACTATAACATAACCAAAAATTAACTTCAAATAAATTCAACACAATTCAAAACATGCATTAGAATTCAGAGACAAAATAAACTCTAAACACATAAAGCAGTGAGCAACACATGATCATCATTCTAGAATAATTAAAATAAAATTACTTTGACCCTAAAATTTTTATGACAACTTGTAAACATATAATTACAGTACCAAAAAGGGTATCATTGTCAAATAAATTCGTTTGTTTATGATAAAGAGTCACATAATCAAGTAATCTAGAATTCACTGATCAGACAGCCATAAAATCTAACCTCAAGGAAAGTTCAATAACACATAAAATATTCATCATATCGCTATGAAACTGTAACGTCCTAAAATTTATTTAATGTTAATGTAATGTAAATGGTGGATTAGTGTGCCATAATTAACGTTTTAACATTTATTAGACTATTTGGTTGGATTTTTGAAATTTTGGTTGTTTTGTTAAATTAATGAATTCGAAGGATTTCTTATTGTTTTAAAATGATGTTTTGAGTTTTAAAACACAACAATTTGTAAAATGTTAAAAATACTCCGTTTTGTAAAACCGTGGGCCACACATGGTTTTTGCACAGTAAAACCGCCCATCGATTTTCGCTATTTATTTCCTTCCTTCCTCTCTCTCTCCTCACTCTCCGGTTCTCTCTCTCTCTCTCTCTTCTCTCCTTCACCGTGAGTCTCCCTCTCTCTCTCAAATTCTCTCTCAAAATTTTTGAAAAAACAAATTCAAATCCAAGCTTCGGGACAGCAAGGAGGAAGCTCGGGGACTTGATTCGGCAACCGAGAACGCGGATTGAAGCTTCGATTCGAGGTTAGATTCGAAATTTCTAAACTTTTTACAAAATTTCCAATTTTGTGTGTTTTTGAAATCTAAGTTTGTTTAAGCTTAGAAAACCATGGATTTGTGTTAAATGAACTTAGAACAACTAGAATCTAAGCCTAGATTGAAGAAAAACGGATTGGATTCAAGATTTTTCATTTTTCTCCTCTTTTTCTCATTTTTGGATTTTTGAGGATTTTGAGTTTAAATGTTGTTTAAATGATTCCAAACATGTTCTAGAATGTTTTTCTATCAATTATGATTGTTTTTCATGCCTGGGATTTGAGAAAAACAGGTTAGAAACAAGATTTGGATTTTGGGGATCGAGAAACCCGTGGCTGGGATTTCTGGGTTTTCCCAGTTCGGCAGGCCGAAGTTCATGTTTGGCAGGCCAGAGTGATGATCGGCAGGCCGGTGTTCTTCCGATCGGCAGGCCGAATCTGGGGAAATGTTCGGCAGGCCGAACCTTGTTTCCGGTAGGCCGAACTGTGCAGTTCGGCAGGCCGAAGCAGGGCGTCCGGCAGGCCGACCGAGGCATGGAAAATTTTGTAATTTTTACCCGTTTTCACTGTTTTGAACCCTGATTTAAATCCCAACCTTATAGGATGATTTTAAAGGTACAAATGGCACACTAGGACATCATGAAATGATTTAGTAACATAGAATGTCTCGAACTAGATATTAATCGACTTAGTTTGTATCTAGGATCGTTCGTGGTTCCGTGGAGCTAACGTATAGCGGACCGGGATTGCGGTGTGGGGTACCGGCACGAGTATTGAGGTAGGACTTCTATCCTATTTCTTTGGTAGCCTGGTTTTGAAATGATTTGGCTTTGAAAATGACTTCTATCAAAATGTTTTCAACGGTTGTTTGAAAATGGTTTTATCGGTTATATTTTATTATACCGTGATCTGAAATGAATTTCATAATAAATGTAATTGACAACACTCGGTAATAGGGTTTTGAATGATAATGATAATAAACACATGGGCATGATGCCATATCAGAGATCGGGTCGTGTAGCGATCGACCTTGGGGGCAGGTCCCGAAACCCAGCTGGGCCACTACGGTGGTGATATCATGGTATGCCTAGGTAAAAGTAAATTGGTGTTTTGATTTGACGAGTAGACTGTTCTGTGTCAGGACGGTTCTACTCAAATTGTTTATTTATTTATTTATTTAAGTTTCCTCTGAATAACTTCTAATGATGCTATGTTTCTTTGCATTAAACTACTTTATAAAACCTAGTCCTACTGAGCCTTTCACTCACGTTTTATTGTTTTAAATTCCCCCCCTTCTAGGTGGTTTCCCATTTAGGTTTGGAGAAGATTCTTCGGACCGAACTCAGGAGCAATAAGAGAGTTTATTTATATTCTGTATTATTAATCAAGGCATGTAAGACTTAACTTTATTTGTACTTGGACTGTAATTGTATTTATGATATTGTCAGCTCCATGTGTGTGCACAAGTTGTGGGTTGTGGAACCCATATTCGCGGTTTTTATTCAATTATTATTATTTGCTAAATATTTACAAATTCGTTTATCAAATGTGGTAGAAAATCTCTTTATTTCTTACTTAATTGGATTCTTAAACACTTAATTTTAATTAAATTCTCTTTTAATTAATCTAAATATTCTGCCACGTCACCTCCCGTACTCCGGGGCGTGACAGAATGGTATCAGAGCCCAAGGTTATGAACCTTGGGAATTGTGCACACATAGGTTTGACAATGAAATACCTCTGACAGTCCAAATTTTGTTTTCAGAAGTGAGAGAATGGCACCTAGACGTCGTTCGACTGCTGACGCTGAGTTCAGAAATGATGAGAGCATGAAGAGGTCTATGTTTGCGGCTTTCCGACAGATGGCAGCCAGGGCTAGACCGGAAGACTCCAGTGCTGGTAGTCGGCATGCTTTCTTTAAGGAATTTCGACAGGCGTCTATTCTGACTTTTGATGGCAACGGGGATCCGCAGCTAGCAGAGTATTGGTTGGATTCGATCTTGAAGCATCTTGATACCCTTAGTGTGCCTGAGGAGTATCAAGTGGAATTTGCGGCGTATAAGCTCGGGGGTGGCGCCAACACCTGGTGGAAACAAACTAAGCGTCTGGAGCGCGGTGGCGATATTGGTTGGAACAAGTTCGAGGAGCTGTTCTATGATCGGTATTTTCCGCAGGGATATAGAGATCAGAAGGCAGCTGAGTTTTATAGATTGCAGCAGGGTGATCTTTCAGTTCGGGAGTATGAGGCAAGATTTAACGAGTTGGCTAGGTTTGCTCCATCAGCTGTGGCATCGGAGCGTGAGAAATGCATCAAGTTTTAGGAGGGACTCAAGGCTCCTATTCGGCGGCAGTTGGTTGCTCTACGGCTTAGGAGTTTCGGAGAGCTTGTGTCATCGACGATCTCCATGGAGAATGATTACGTGCAGTATTGTGAGGACCGAGCCAAGGCTTCAGGAGGACCGCAGAGGAGTGGCAGGAAGAGCATTAGTAGTCGTCCAGCTCCGGGGAAAGGCAAGCAAGGCGGTGCGACCAGTGGTAGTAGCAGTTCGTCTGGCAGCGGGCGCAGCAATCCCTACAGCTTCCATTGTCATTTCTGTCAGCAGCCCGGACACATCAAGAGGAATTGCCCGATCAGGAGTGCTCGTCTTAGATCTCAGACCAGGGAGGATGCCAGTCGTTCATCTCAGCCTCAGCCTCAGACCCTACCTCCGCCTCCGCAGTACCCGCAATTGCAGTATCCGCAGTTTTCTCCTCAGCAATTCTCATATCCGGCACGGGGGCAGCAGCCGCAGTATTTTCAGCGCAGTGTTCCTCAGTATAGAGCTCCGAGTACAGGTAGTGTGCAGTCATCTCCATCTCAACAGTATCGGCCGAGTAATCCAGGACCCAGCAATGTCGGTAGAGGAAAAGGAAAAGCGCCAGTGCAGGTTCATGCGATGGCATCTGGAGGGTCAGATTCTCAGACTGGTAACGTGGTTGTCGATGGTATGATTTTGGTTTCCAGATCCTTAGCTCGCGTTTTATTTGATACCGGTGCCTCTCATTCTCTCATTTCGAGTTCTTTTGTACATGCCTTGGGATTAGAAGTAGAAGAGTTTAATGAACCCCTAGTTATAACTTCTCCCTTGGGGCGAGTGTGTGTAAATTGTATGTGTAAATCATGTAAAATAAAGATTGGGGATGAGATTTTGAAAAGTGATTTGATTGTACTCCCCATGAGCTCCTATGATGTGATCTTAGGGATGGACTGGTTGTCCAGGTATAGTGCAGTTGTGGACTGCCAACTTAGAAAAGTGACCCTAGTGTCTGATAGGGGGACGGTAATCACTTACCAGGGTGGTGGTGATTGGTTAATGAGTGAGCGTCTCATGAAGTCGTGTCTAGGAGGGCGGAGGAATCTAGATTGTTTTGCTTTTCTTGCCAATCTAGATTGCGAGCCCTATGTTTCGAAAGGTAGAGTAGCGATTCCGGTGGTTGATGAGTTCGAGGATGTTTTCCCCGACGAGTTATCAGGGTTACCACCGCATCGGGAGATTGAGTTTGGTATCGAGTTGTTTCCAGGGACATCACCAATTTCTATGGCACCTTATCGGATGGCACCGGCAGAAATGAAGGAATTGAGGAAGCAACTTCAGGAGCTTGCTGATAAAGGGTATATTCGGAATAGCACATCTCCATGGGGAGCACCAGTTTTGTTCGCTAAGAAGCACGATGGGACTCTCAGGTTATGTGTGGATTATCGGCAGCTGAATCGTGTTACAGTGAAGAAAAGTATCCCTTGCCTAGGATTGATGAGCTATTTGATCAGTTGGGAGGTTCGCGATACTTCTCAAAGATTGATTTACGTTCAGGTTATCATCAGCTCAGGATCAAGGAAGAAGATATTCCCAAGACAGCTTTTAGGACTCGGTATAGGCACTTCGAGTTTCTGGTTATGTCGTTTGGGTTGATGAATGCTCCGGTAGCTTTTATGGATCTGATGAACAGGATATTTAGGCCGTATCTGGATCAGTTTGTGATCGTGTTCATCGATGATATTCTTGTGTATTCTAAGACATGGGATGAGCATAAGCAGCATCTTCAGATCGTGCTTCAGACTCTGCGGGAGCACCAATTGTATGCTAAGAGGGAAAAATGTGAGTTCTGGTTGACTGAGGTCAAGTTTCTGGGTCATATCATCTTGGAGCATGGTATTTCAGTGGATCCGTCCAAGATTAAAGCTATATTGGAGTGGGAACGACCAAGGAATGTTGCGGAGATTCGCAGCTTCTTAGGTCTTGCTGGATATTACAGGAAATTTGTAAAGGACTTTTCGAAGATTGCAGCTCCATTGACGAGATTGATCAAGAAAAATGTCAGGTTTGAGTGGGATGAAGATTGTGAGCTTGCTTTTCAGGAATTGAAGAACCGGTTGACTTCAGCTCCAGTGTTGGTTATTCCTAGTAGTAATGAGCCGTATGAGGTTTATGCGGATGCTTCAGGGCGTGGACTTGGATGCGTGTTGATGCAGCATGGGCGTGTAGTTGTGTATGGATCGAGACAGCTACGACCTCACGAGTGGAATTATCCTACTCACGATTTAGAGCTTGCAGCGGTGATCTACGCGCTGAAGATTTGGAGATGTTATTTGTATGGAGCATCGTTTCAGGTCTTCTCCGATCACAAGAGTTTGAGGTATTTGTTCACTCAGAGGGATCTCAACTTGAGGCAGCGCAGATGGGTAGAGTACATGGAGGATTATGATTTCGCGTCGCAGTATCATCCCGGAAAAGCTAATGTGGTCGCAGACGCGCTTAGCAGGAAGTCTTCAGGGATTCTCGCTTGTTTGATTTTTGAGGACTGGAGCAGGGATGCGACAGTGAGTGAGTATCGGCTACTGTATCATGAAGATGGTGATCGACTTTCGTTATATCACGTGGAAGCGACTCCAGCTCTTGTTCGGATGGTGAAGCAAGGTCAGTGGCTGGATCGACATTTGCAGGGGATTTGGTCGCGGATTCAGAACGGGGAGCAGTTCGAGGAATGGAGCGTGCATGCAGATGGATCGTTGTACTTTCGGGAGCGTCTTGCAGTTCCAGTTATCGCCGAGGTGACGAAAGCCGTTCTAGACGAAGCTCATAGGTCTCAGTTTGCTATTCATCCAGGGAGCACCAAGATGTATCGTGATTTGAAGAGACAATATTGGTGGAGAGGCATGAAGAAAGATGTTCGTGAGTACGTGGCCAAGTGTTCGACGTGTCTTCAGGTGAAAGCTGAGCATCAGAAGCCTGCAGGTCAGCTTCAGCCGCTTCCTATTCCAGGGTGGAAATGGGAGCATGTGACGATGGATTTCCTCACAGGTTTGCCGAGGACAGAGCAGCGGCATGATGCAGTTTGGGTTGTGGTCGACAGGTTGACGAAATCGGTGCCTTTCATTCCGTTTAGGTCGACGTGTTCGAGGAAGATTCTCGGGGAGTTGAATATGCAGAATATTGTGAGGTTGCATGGAGTTCCTTTGTCCATCACCTCTGATCGAGACACCGGGTTTAATGCTAAGTACTGGAGGAGTTTTCAGGAGGCTTTGGGTACGGATTTGAACTTCAGTACGGCATTTCATCCTCAGACTGATGGGCAGTCTGAGCGGGTTATCCAGGTTCTCGAGGATATGTTGCGTGCTTGTGCGTTGGACTTCGGCGGGAATTGGAAGCAATGTTTGCATTTGGCGGAGTTCGCGTACAACAATAGTTATCAGGCGAGTATCAGCATGGCACCATTTGAGGTGTTGTATGGGCGACCGTGTCGGTCACCTGTGTGTTGGGCCGAGCCGGAAGATAGAGTTATTCTTGGGCCAGATGAGATTCGTGACAGCAACGAGAAAGTCGCGGTGATTCGGGATCGGTTGAGAGCAGCTCAGAGTCGGCAGAAGAGCTACGCAGATAGGAGACGTAGACCCTTAGAGTTCACGGTTGGAGATTTTGTTCTCTTGAGGGTGTCACCTCGTAAGGGAACTATGCGGTTCGGAGTGAGTGGGAAACTCACACCGAGGTATATTGGGCCGTTCGAGATCACTCAGCGTGTTGGTGTGGTCGCTTATCGGCTTGATCTTCCGCCCGAACTTTCTCATGTGCACGATGTGTTTCATGTGTCGATGCTTAGGAAATGTCCACCTGGGCAGGATAAGATAGTATCGTTTCGCGATGTGCAGGTTCGGGAGGATACGACGTACGAAGAAGTGCCAATTCAGATTATCGACCGGAAAGTGATTAGCTTGCGTCGTCGTGAGATACCGTTGGTAAAGGTCGTCTGGCAACATCACGGGGTTGATGAAGCCACTTGGGAGTTAGAGTCGAGTATGCGGGAATTGTATCCGTATTTGTTTTGTTTTTTGAAGTGAGTTGTAAATTTCGAGGATGAAATTTCTTTTAGGGGTGGAGAGCTGTAACGTCTCGAAATTTATTTAATGTTAATGTAATGTAAATGGTGGATTAGTGTGCCATAATTAACGTTTTAACATTTATTAGACTATTTGGTTGGATTTTTGAAATTTTGGTTGTTTTGTTAAATTAATGAATTCGAAGGATTTCTTATTGTTTTAAAATGATGTTTTGAGTTTTAAAACACAACAATTTGTAAAATGTTAAAAATACTCCGTTTTGCAAAACCGTGGGCGGCACATGGTTTTCGCATAGTAAAACCGCCCACTGATTTTCTCTATTTATTTCCTTCCTTCCTCTCTCTCTCCTCACTCTCCGGTTCTCTCTCTCTCTCTCTCTTCTCTCCTTCACCGTGAGTCTCCCTCTCTCTCTCAAATTCTCTCTCAAAATTTTTGAAAAAACAAATTCGAATCTAAGCTTCGGGACGGCAAGGAGGAAGC
Source organism: Artocarpus heterophyllus (assembly GCA_025403435.1). Classification (NCBI taxonomy): domain Eukaryota; kingdom Viridiplantae; phylum Streptophyta; class Magnoliopsida; order Rosales; family Moraceae; genus Artocarpus; species Artocarpus heterophyllus. The sequence continues at coordinate 14,958,192 of CM046351.1, forward strand.
TCGGGGACGTGATTCGGCAACCGAGAACGCGGATTGAAGCTTCGATTCGAGGTTAGATTCGAAATTTCTAAACTTTTTACAAAATTTCCAATTTTGTGTGTTTTTGAAATCTAAGTTTGTTTAAGCTTAGAAAACCGTGGATTTGTGTTAAATGAACTTAGAACAACTAGAATCTAAGCCTAGATTGAAGAAAAACAGATTGGATTCAAGATTTTTCATTTTTCTCCTCTTTTTCTCATTTTTGGATTTTTGAGGATTTTGAGTTTAAATGTTGTTTAAATGATTCCAAACATGTTCTAGAATGTTTTTCTATCAATTATGATTGTTTTTCATGCCTGGGATTTGAGAAAAACAGGTTAGAAACAAGATTTGGATTTTGGGGATCGAGAAACCCATGGCTGGGATTTCTGGGTTTTCCCAGTTCGGCAGGCTGAAGTTCATGTTCGGCAGGTCGGAGTGATGATCGGCAGGCCGGTGTTCTTCCGATCGGCAGGCCGAATCTGGGGAAATGTTTGGCAGGCCGAACCTTGTTTTCGGTAGGCCAAACTGTGCAGTTCAGCAGGCCGAAGCAGGGCGTCCGGCAGGCCGACCGAGGCATGGAAAATTTTGTAATTTTTACCCGTTTTCACTGTTTTGAACCCTGATTTAAATCCCAACCTTATAGGATGATTTTAAAGGTACAAATGGCACACTAGGACATCATGAAATGATTTAGTAACATAGAATGTCTCGAACTAGATATTAATCGACTTAGTTTGTATCTAGGATTGTTCGTGGTTCCGTGGAGCTAACGTATAGCGGACCGGGATTGCGGTGTGGGGTACCGGCACGAGTATTGAGGTAGGACTTCTATCCTATTTCTTTGGTAGCCTGGTTTTGAAATGATTTGGCTTTGAAAATGACTTCTATCAAAATGTTTTCAACGGTTGTTTGAAAATGGTTTTATCGGTTATATTTTATTATACCGTGATCTGAAATGAATTTCATAATAAATGTAATTGACAACACTCGGTAATAGGGTTTTGAATGATAATGATAATAAACACATGGGCATGATGCCATATCAGAGATCGGGTCGTGTAGCGATCGACCTTAGGGGCAGGTCCCGAAACCCAGCTGGGCCACTACGGTGGTGATATCATGGTATGCCTAGGTAAAAGTAAATTGGTGTTTTGATTTGACGAGTAGACTGTTCTATGTCAGGACGGTTCTACTCAAATTGTTTATTTATTTATTTATTTAAGTTTCCTCTGAATAACTTCTAATGATGCTATGTTTCTTTGCCTTAAACTATTTTATAAAACATAGTCCTACTGAGCCTTTCGCTCACGTTTTATTGTTTTAAATTCCCCCCCTTCTAGGTAGTTTCCCATTTAGGTTTGGAGAAGATTCTTCGGACCGAACTCAGGAGCAATAGGAGAGTTTATTTATATTCTGTATTATTAATCAAGGCATGTAAGACTTAACTTTATTTGTACTTGGACTGTAATTGTATTTATGATATTGTCAGCTCCATGTGTGTGCACAAGTTGTGGGTTGTGGAACCCATATTCGCGGTTTTTATTCAATTATTATTATTTGCTAAATATTTACAAATTCGTTTATCAAATGTGGTGGAAAATCTCTTTATTTCTTACTTAATTGGATTCTTAAACACTTAATTTTAATTAAATTCTCTTTTAATTAATCTAAATATTCCGCCACGTCACCTCCCGTACTCCGGGGCGTGACAGAAACTTTCTAGTCCATCACTTAATATATACATGAATATTTTTGCAAAATTTCATGAGAATCAATATTCGTTTGCCCTATGAACATAGACTACACTTTTGGTAAAACATTACCAATCTGCATAAATAAAACATGAGTGGTAGAGATTAAAAATTCAATATCTTAACATAGAAAATTGCAAATGGCATGAAATTTTTAGGACATCATATAACACTTTTAAAAACATCATAAAATTTCATAGCAAACATACATCTATAGACAAAGTTATGATGGTCAGATTAAAGGGAGAATACAATTACAAAAATAACCTCGAATGAGTTCTTCCCTCAAAATGATTCTTCCCAATCTTTCTTTGAATTCACCCAAGAGAAAATCTAGTATTTCATTTAATCATTAATGCCACAAATTTGGGAGATTGTCTATTGAATGCTCGTCAGCTGTTCTTTGGCCTACCGATGCCTCAGTTCGGCCTGCTGAAGTTGTGGGGTTCGGCCTACTGATGAAATCCATCGGCCGGCCATTCTAAAAAAACAATTTGGCCTATCGAAGTACCACATATAACATTACACACAAATAAAACATTAAATATTTATTATGCAAACATTATAAATGATCTGAACACCTTGAGCACATCAATTCCATGTGACCGTCACCTGTCATCATACTCAAAATAAAGAGGTCAGTAACATTTTTGCATAAAGAAAGTACTTAACATCGCTAAATATCTATCATTAACCATTACATGAAAATGGCGGGTGTTACAGTTACTAACATGCCAAGCTCTTTTGGCCAGGGTGCCATGATAGAAGGCCCTATAATGGGATAAGTGACCATCGACGTGGCCACTGTCGAGGAAAGACAACAGTTCTAAGGAGACGATGCTGAGGATGTAGAAGAAAAACTGCCTACTATCGTGACTAGAGTTTGAGGTATGGTGGCTTATAGGGTACAGCGACTCGGCTAGAAGTCTACAGCGGCCTACACTTTGGGAATGACACTGACCCAGCTTGAGGCACTTTGTCAAAAGTATAAGATTCTCGACAACGCCATCTTGGTCCTACCTAGAGACAAAGACTCCCCTATGGAGCCACCAGAGTGGTATACCACGTTATACATGGAGTTTTTTTGATCAGGACTCCATCTTCCATTTTACCCCTTCCTTTGCCAGGCACTAAACGATCTGAATATGTGCCCTGCTCAACTTAACCTAAACCACTACCACTGCCTGATTGGCACGTATATCTTATGGAAATGCTGCTTCATGATCGAGATGCCATGAGAGGCCTTCAAGTAGTCGTTCAAGATGAAGAGGCTTTCTTGGCAGACCAGGTGGCACTACTCCATTTGGTTCAAGAAGGATTTTATCCTCAGTAACCTTGACTCAAGCAAGCTATGGAAGTTCAAGTGGTTTTACGTCGAAGAGAGCTGGCTGTGCTAGGCTGGTGAAGTGCTCCACGCTGATCAGGTTGTGCCTACCAAGTTTGAATGGGGGCATGTATGGTCAAAGAGGCCATGGGCCCTAAGCAGACTTCTAGCATTAATAGAGGATTTGGACAACAAGTCTGAGGCTATCCGACAATAGGTTTTTTTTATGGAGCACAAATCTGGCCAACTATGGCTGCTTTAGGGGATCTAGCTTGACCAACCCATGCTAAGATGATGTTCTACTTGCTCGGCCAATCGAGCAAGTGACAGTTAAAGGGTGTAGTGTCATCGATGTCCCCAGGCCAAGCACCTCCTATGCCAGGTGGCCAGTAGGGAGCCATCATCGTCCAACCCCAAGGATCTTTTGACCATAGTTTGGGGCATCCATTGTCGACAAAGAGCTTAGGGACATGATAAAAATGCTTTACCCGCCAGGCCAGCTTCAGATTAGAGGTTTGACCAAAGGAAGTTTTTTGATAGTTCTATTGGCCTCAATTTGACTTGCTTTCTTTATCGCTTTGTAGACATGTCGTCTAGGCATTTTCTAGGCAGGAGAGTTAAAAGATGATGTAGGACATCTGCCTCTGAAGCAAGTCCAAGGCCGTGGGTAGTCCAACAGAAATAGGGCCATGAAGGCCGAGCAGCCCCCAGTACTTATCCCTCTAAGCATTCTACCTCTGCCACAAACAAGTCATGGGGCCTCGACGACTTGAGGCGATGCAACTTCTCCTCCTCTGCCACCTCCAGTTGTTGTTCCTCCTCCAACCAAGCTATTGAGGAGGCGCTGCTTGATACACCCCTACATGGTTGTTCTTGTGGATTTTTGAAAACGTAAGTGCATGTAATCATAACAAGTAATAAAGTGATGAGTTAAAGTATAATTCCCACAAGGATTGTGTTAATTTTTATTAATTACCAAAATTAATTCAACTCTAAGATTATTTGAACAATAAAAACCTATATTTTAAAAATGAAAGAAAATAAAATTAAACAGGAGTATTTAAACTTACTAAAAAAAATCTTAAAATCATTGGGAATTATGATTTTATTAAAATTAATCCGATCCTATTCAATTAAATATATTGCCTCAAATTATGTTGATGGTCAAATTCCCTATCCTATTTAGTGCTTTCTCTCGACTTACACCAAAAATACCTAAGGAAAAAAATGCACTCTATCTCTATGTGAATTAATTATGCCTAAGTTCATTATGGTATTTCACACATGATCCTAAGTCACAAATCTTCTTTTGGTTTTATTATGATTTATTTAATCATTTAACTTGCGGCCAGTTAATTAAAAGCATTAAGTATAGTGTAAATACTCGACATAAATATAAGGTCCACAATAATATTATTTAAGTCAATAAAATGTTTATACATTCTAGCTACATCACAAACCCAACTAAAAACAAAATTAGAACATGATAATAAAAGCACACCACAAAAATATTAAAATATATACAAAGATAGAGTTTAGAGATGACTCGAAATGTAGGCAAGTTTTGGTGTGCCCACTTTCTAATAAAACTCTCTACGTCTCAAAATATTATAAATATAAAAAGCTCTATTTTTTTCTTTTTTTATTTTTTTCTTTCTTTTCCTCTTCTAGTGGAGCACTGAATGCTCCATAGAGAACTTAGAAAGCTCTGCTTATTTATGTGCTTTGAAAGAAGCTTTGGACATTTACATAGCCTTTGCAAAGGCTTCACATTGAATAAAATAAACATTACTAAAGGATGTACATATAGCAACAACTCAGATTGATTTTTATAAGTGAGTTGGATGCAATCCAAACTAGTGACTTTTGTAGTAATCTAGTGTGACCATGAAAGCAGCACACTCTGGTCCTTCACAAAGGCGGCTACACCGATCATTGAGCATATGCTGGGAGATTCTCCTTTCTTTACTTTTATTTAATTTTGAATTGGACCCTAGATTCCAACCATCCTTACAATTTAACCCATAAAAACTAATTATTTTACAAAACAAAAATTAGTGAAATTACATCACTATAATTGCATACTTATTTAATAAACAACTAAATAAAAACAAGACACATTTAAAAATTAATAAAAATACACTTACACATATAAACAGACTAAAAACATAGTTTTTAACATATCTTCACACAAAACAAATAAAAAGATGACAAAAACTCTCAAAAACTATCAAAATATCAAGTGAAAAGCATTCCAAATATGTATATAAAATCCACTCAACAAGTGCCCCCAAACTTAACATTTTTCTAGTCCTAGAGCAAAAGAAAGAAGAAAAAAAATAAAAGAAAACACAAGAGCACTAAACAGACGTAATGGATAGAATTGATTTACAAATAAGCCTCAACAATTTCACAAAACATATAGCTCAAAAAAATACTTTAAACATTATAAATGCGTAAAATTTAATTCAAATGTTAACTTTATTCTACTTAAAACCTCTGAGTGTGTGTGTAAAAACTATTAGACGTAGACTTAGTTGATGATCTCGGATTAGCTTATACAAATCAATGAACTTAAAAACAGAATTGGAACTCCATATGCTTGACTTTCATATCTCTCTCCACTAATGTAGACTAGCACAACACTTAGGATAATTAGGACTTTGTAAAGTTTGTAATGTAGCGCTCAGGTAAGGTGTAGGATATTTGGATATAAGTGCATGGTTCAAATCACCCACGAACACATACATTTATTCACAGACCTTCCACAAAGCACAAATCTACATCCCAATTACAAAATGAGCCATAACTTGAATTTTGAATTCTTTCGATGTCATCCATTGTTATTCCTTTTTTATACTTTTTTCTGCATTTTCTTTATTTTTTTTCATTTTTCATTTCCATTTTTTTGCTTTCTTTGTTTTTTTTTTTTTAATGGAAATACAACATACATGGTAAAAATATTTCACAATACCACCCATCCTCTCATATGCGAGAATACTTTGAAATATATTATAGACTGATTAACATGTTTATGAGTGAAGGGTTAAAAAGGACAAAAAAATAAATAACAGCTAAGTTAAAAATTGTGGGTGACAAAGAAAAGGGTAAAGATAAGGCTCAATGGGGTAACTAGGGATAAATGTATATCGTGGTAGGTTCGGAACGGCTCAAACAATCCAAAGATGACCTAAATTATGTCCTAAATGTTATGCCACCTAGGATTTCACCTCGAGAGATAATCAGACAAGTTCTAGAGTTTATAAAATGAGAAGAGTTACTGAATCACATAAACGTTCTCTAAGTATGTAAACAACCAAGTCGTCATGGTAATGTGCATTTAAGTGTCGAAGGCTGTTAAGTAAAGTAGAACTAGTAATTGAGCTAAAAACCTAAACAAATACAATGTTTATCATTATTTAAGACCTATAATTTCAAAACACGTCTATCATCGACCTTGGATATCAACTCAAAACAAAAACTTCAAAACAAAACATAAATTTTTTATTATAGAAAAACAAAATCAAAAATGAAAAGGCAAAAAAAAAATAAAATTTTGGTACCATAGCCCCAAACTCAAACTGAACATTTTCCTCAATGTTTAAAAGATAAAGAAAAGATTATGAAATAGAGGACATACTTGATCGATTAAGACTTTGACATTTTCAATTTTTCAATTTTTTTTTTAATTATTTTTTAGTCTTTTTTTTACCTATAGATGAAAATGCAACACACAATAGAATGCAATATATTATAGGCATGACAAGGAGATGTTTTGAGAGTACAAGTACTTCATTATATCAGCTATCCTAATCATGCGTACATGCAAATACAAAATGGAATATGGATATGGAAGAACTTGAAAATTTTCATAATTGGACCGAAGTGGGGCATGTTTCGAGCATGAATCTAAAGGTTTTAACAATAACATACCACAAAACACATAACATAACATTTTTCACTTGATTTTTTTTTACTTTTTTTTTTAACAACAAACTATCAACAAAAAGAAAAAAGTAAAAGAAAATAAACAACATCACTTGGAGAAGAGTGGTTATCCAAGGTAAGAAAAGAAACATGATTGTGAACATGTTGTGGGTAAAACCAAAAGATCATAGGTGGAGGCTCAGATCTAACGACTGCTACCTTCTGCCTTTGTTCCAATCTAGCCTTGAAACTACAGTGTCGGCCTTCAATTGCATAGCTTGCATCATATCCAATAATTCCTTGACAATTGGAGCAGTGACAAAGATTTGTGAAAACTGTTACAAACAATCATAAAAGCTGTTAACATTTAAATGCCCCAGGCTTTTGGAATGAAGACTTAGATAGTTTCCACTAGCAGGTTCAAACATTTCCTCTAGGGTGCCTGGACCACCAGGTAGAGCTATGAATGCAACAACTATATTTATCATGATTTTTATACGTTCATAGATGCATGCAACTCTTTTTTCTTCACCCATGGTCGTTCCACAAGGATTTCCCTCAGCCAAAACATCAGAAATAATCCATAGGACTTGTACACCACCAGACTGAGCTGTTGTTGCCACACTCCCTATCAACCCTAAGCTACCTCCCCCATACATTAAGTTAATCTTTCTTTGTGCTAAGACATGTCCTAAGTTTTCTGCGGCCTCTATGTATACACTATCTTTACTAGGACTAGAACCACCAAAGACAAACGATTTTGATTTTCCTAGAGGAGTGGGAGGAAGACATGTTTGGTTCTATGACTGGTTAACTCTTACTCTCTTTGTTTTAGTATTTGATTTTTTTCCCCTCTACCTAACTTTGTGTCTTGGAATGGATCTTAAACGAGTTTGGAATGCACGAGGACTAAGAGGTTAGGGCAGATAGGCAATGATGACAGGTTACTTACGAATTTAAACAAAATATTTACAAGTAGGAAAAATTAAACACGATTTAGACAACTTTTAAAAAATAACACACAATCAAACCAACTTTTGAAAATAAAACTAAAACTACACAACTTTTGACAAATTGAAAACAAAAAGATAAATGGCCAATAAATTATACTACAGATTTTTTGACAAAAAATATGAATCTAGAAAAATCTAATAAAAGACAAAAAACAACTAGCATACTGTAGAACCTTTAGAAAAAACACAACATGAATTTAGAAAAATCAGAAAAGTGCAAACATTTTTCAAACAAGCCATAGAAGAATCACATGATGCATCCAACAATATAATATTTAAAAAAAATAAAATAGAATATACAATAATCGTTAAACAACTACTATGACGATCTAAAAACAAACCAAAACTCAAAATTCTTTTTTTTTCTAAAATAAAAACAAACTCACAAAAACAATAATATTTACAGGTATTGTTAACGACCTCTATGTTAGTCATGTATGCCCTAAGGAGTAAAAATATAATAATTTTTTGGAGACATTTTTATCAATAAAGAATTTATTTAATGTTTATATGCCAAGTCTTGTCCTCTTTACATTCATATTTGTTGAATGTATGTTAAGCAAACAATAGTCTGAGACTGCCGGTCTAAACCTTTAAGAATTGGGCATATGATGGACAAATTATGTGGAAGACACAATTCTTAAGGTGACGGTCTAAATCATAAGTTCCACAATCGAGGGAATAAAGTTAGGTGCTTTATTCATGTAAAGATTGTTATGTTTTCTATATCCCTATTGGGAGATGGTTTGTCTTGACCATCGGAGGTAGACTCTATGAATAGAAACATTGGCACATTGTCATAGGTGACGATGTGTTGGATCGAGACATAAAGTGAATTGATTTGGATTAATAATTCTGTCTTAACAAATTGATTCACTTTAGACAATTATTTGTATTGTATCTTAATCCTGAGATTAATAGTGGGCCCGTTGTCTTGACTTGTGTCTTTTCATGTACCAAAGGGTGACACTCATATTTTAATAGTGGTATGCATGCCGGTACATTGGAGGCATGACTCTTGATAGCGTAAACTTGTTATTCATAGATATGGAATCCATAGCTCCTCTTTAGGAGTAGTGATATCCTCTTCTATACATTATCCTGTAATTGAAAAACTAGAGCACTCAACCATTTAGATACATAGGTGTAACCAAATGGTATACCATCTTTGGAGGGTAAGTTTTTCGATGGTGAGATAATGGAACATAAGATAAAAATAATTGAGAAGGTAAGACATAACTTGTCCTTAAGTCGGTTATGGATAATCCTATGGGGATATGATACACTATGATATGTCATGGAGACTTAGCTATACGGGCTTCGTAATTCTATATAGTTTGAGAGTGTAGCTCCAAGCTTTTAGTGGAGTAGCGTTGGAGTTGATAATTATGAAATGTATATCTGCGATATTGGGTTTTATAATTATTGGGAGCTTGAACTATATAGGTCCATTTGGTTCCCTTTGCTAGCTCACAAAATCCAATAACGATACGGTGTGCTTTCCCAATAATTGGCAATTTATATCAGATTTATTAGATTGGTTGAAATTCAAAAGAATCAAATAATTCATGTTTGTTTATCGGTTGAATTAATTTTGTCACAAAATTAATTCAAGATAAACTTGTTGAATTATTAGACGAAATTAATTCAAGATAAACTTGTTGAATTATTAGGATCGGATAATTCTTATCTGTTTATTAATCAATTTAATTTTGAATAAATTAAATCAATTTAAACTTGTAGAATATTAGGAATTCATTTATTTTACTAGAGATTATCTAGATAAAGTTGTTTTAATTAGATAACTTTTCTATTGGCTTATTTGAATTAAAATTGAAACTTTGTCCTACAGAATCTCGGGTGGAAAATAAAAGATTTACTGAAATTTTTTATCGATAGTTCGGCATACCGATCCTCAAGTTCGGCCTATCGATGAGGCAAGTTTGGCCTAGTTGTTGGACAAATCGGCCTGCCTATGTACGAAAAAAAGATCATGCATTTTCATGTGGATTTCATCATATATTGATCCGAATTTGATTTCGATTCGAATTTTTGAGGCCTTATTTGACAAGTTCTAACCCTAGACCCAACCTCTATAAATAGGGAGTGAGTCTTGTAAGTTATTTAGATCAATTGAGAGATTAAGAGTGATACTCTACTAGTGAAAATCTAAAAACTCCCTGAGAGCTCTTATTCACAAATCACGAACACTAGCTTTGGGTTCTCTCAACTGGTTGAAAGGAGAGTCACCTAAAGGAAGAGCTGTACGTGTGAGCCTACACTCACACTAATCGTTGATAGAGCATAGCAAAGAATTCTAGTTGGTTGAGGTCCTTTTGGAATGTTACTTCTCTTCACTGATTGAATGAGCTTTTCGGCACACAAAGGTTAGTAAGATCTAGTTAATTTATGCATATAGCATGTCAAACTTGTGTTTTAAAAAATACTCTAATATAAAATTTTTAAAATTTCACTGCATACTATTTTTTCAACAATTGGTATCAAAGCCATGGTTTTTATATAAATTTACGAGATTGTGATCATGCTATATGTATAATTTTTTGTGATCTTAATCTCTCTTATGCTTGAATTTAATTTTATAGAGAGTTGGCACTCTAGGTTTCTATATATTTTATATGTTGTCATGGATTATATGGTGAATGCTTATTAATTATGGTTAATTAAATTATTATATAATTATTTATTAATTAATTAATTTATACGGGTTATGGTTCCTTAGAGGTTAGAATGTGTATCTAGGTTTTTCATGTAATTAGATGGTAGACTATTAGCTCCGTCTAGGAAGTATTATTTAATTTTAAATTTGTAAGAATTTTATAATTAAATAATCATTTGAAAAAGACAGATCTAGAAGATGGATAATGATGCTCCAAGGTATTTCCTGATTCTCTAATTTTATGTTTTTGAATTGTTGAAAATAAAATTGATGAATTACATTAAAAATTATATTTTTTGGAAAGGGAGATTTTTGCCTAGTCGACATGTCGAAACGTCCAGTTCAGCAGGTTGATGGTCGCAGATCGATAGGCCAGACATGAGGTTCGAAAGCCTGTTAGTAGCGTAGAAATCTGGTGGCTCTAGCGGTAGGCCAATCTGTCATGAATCGGCAGGCCTATCTGTGAAGATCAGCAAGCCGGTAGGTCATGACTGGTAGGCCGATCACCCAATCGGCTTACCGGTAGAGAGCTGGAAATTTTTTTTTTTCTAAAAATGGTGCAGTTTTTCATGCAATTTTAATTTTATTTTTGAGACAATTATGAGAAACATTAAATTTGGATATGACCAGAAATATAGATATTCGATTCATATAGAATTGAAGACTTGCAAATGATAATTACATGAAGAAGAATACAACTTGAGGATTCAAGGATGAAGAATCAATAAAATGATTCGATTATTCTCTTGTAACCTTTATTTTTCTATTCTCTAGGGTGGAACCATAATATTACGGTTATTTATTATATTCCTTATAGCTTTGCTTGTCTACATTATAATATGATTTGCTATGTATATTGACAACATGTCATATAGAATAGGGAGTGCCACTCTTATTAAAATTGTTCATGCATGTTTTTAAAAAATAAAACCTTGATCTCAAAAGATTGAATGGGAGAAGGGTTTCGAAGAGAGGACCTAAAGCCTCAATTGTTGGTCCATAGGAAGAACATGGTGGTCCCGACCCCTAGGAAGGGATTTTTATCATGCACCAGATTAGGATCTCCGAGAGGATAAGGTATTTTAGCATAATTTATGGTTGCACACCCCTAGGTGGTGATTATAAATCATGGATAAAATATTGAAATGATGGATATACACTCGCTTTAATTTTATTATTAACCTCCCTTAGGAGCTTTGTTAATAGAATTAATGGCCAAAGAAACAATTATTAATATATGATAGATCATATGGGTCATGGATGGCATATATTAATCAGGAGGGGATCCGTGTTCCTGATTGAATTTGGCATGAGCCCCCTAGGAGCTTGTTGAATTCTAAGTTGGGAATTATCGTTGTAAGGTTGTGATATTTTCAAGGTTTTGACACATAAATACATTTGTATGTTTTCACATGATTGTGTTATCTTACTAAATTATTATTGTATGTTTGCTTATGTTTGGTGTATGATTCTTTATTGTAGATTAAAAAGGTCTAAAAATGCTTTATCTTCAATACTTGACAAAAACCTATTAACCGGAGAGAATTATAATGATCATAAACGGAACCTAGATATCGTCCTCTTCTTTGAGAAACTAAAATTTGTGTTGACAACCCCTTGTCCTCCCGAGCCTACGAAAGATTCCACCGATGAGCAATTCCAAGCATACGATCGCTGGAAAGATGCAAACTATTAGGCCCGCTGCTATGTTATGGCAAGCATGAATAAGGTGTTGTAGGCTCAACATGAGGATTATGAGACTACTAAGCAGGTCTTGGATAATCTAGAAGATATGTTTGGAGGCCAGGCCATAACAAAGCAGCAAGGGACGCTTCAAAAACTCTTGAACTATAAGCAGAGACCGGGGACATCTGTAAAGGAGCACATGATGTTGGTCATGGGTTACCTTGCTGAGGCTCAAACCAATGCAGCCGACATTGATGCTGAAACGCAGATGACTATGGTCTTTGAGACTCTGTCAAAGGAATTTATTCCATTTAGAGCTACATTTAATTAAGCAATAGGTGGGATATGACCTTGACAAAATTAGTGAAACAGTTACAAGAGTTTAAACTGCTGATCAGGGAGTCTCCTGCGGGTGGAGAGGCCAATTTGGTAGCTGCTTCTGGTACCAATCCCAACTTTGGGAATGGAAAGAGGCAACGGACCAAAAATGGGAAGTCTTCTGTTCCTGCTAGCAACAAGAGCAAGAAAAAGAAGAAGAAGAACTTGAGGAAGCTTAAGTGCTTCTTCTGCAGAAAGGTCGAGCACATAAAGAAGCATTGCAAGGACTTCCTTTCCAAAGGAGGTAGGTGTGATCTTCTATATTTAGAAACTTGTTTAGTTGAGGAATCCAGTGACATTTGGGTCATAGATTCTGGTGCAACTAATCATGTTTGTGTTTCTCTACAGGGGTTCAAAGAAATGAGAAGTTTGCTACATGAAGACTTCACGCTTCAAATGGTCGATGGATCCTTGGTCTTAGCGGAAGCAATGGGAGACGTCCATCTTTATTTTGATAGTTATAGGAATTTAATTTTGCGAGATTATTTTTATGTTCCTAAATTTAAAAGGAATTTAATTTCTGTAGCTTGTTTATTTAAAGACTCCTATTTGGTTTCTTTTAATGATAAAGTGGTGATTCGTAAAAATAAATCTTTCATCTATTCTGGATGGATGCAAAATAATTTATGTTTTATCAAACCTAAGATGGACTTACTGCTTAATGCTGAGATAAATGATAATAACTCTAAAAGATTTAAAACTTCTCACTCTAATAAGACTTATCTTTGGCATTTGCGCCTTAGTCATATTAACTTGAATAGGATTCAAAGGTTGGTTAGAGATGGACCTTTAAGTCACTGAAAGATGGAATCTACACCTCAATGTGAATCGTGTTTGGAGGGTAAAATGACCAAAAGACTATACGGGTCTAAGGGCAACGAGGCCGAAGGGGTTCTAGAAGTTGTGCATAGTGATGTTTACGAAACAATGAAGATCCGGGCATGAGGAGGGTATGAGTACTTCGTCACTTTTATTGATGATTACTCATGATATGGGTATGTGTACCTGATGCACCACAAAAGTGAAACTTTTGACAAGTTTAGGTAGTTTAGGGTTGAAGTGGAAAAACAATTGGGTAGACCCATAAAGGCACTTCGATCCGATCGAGGTGGAGAATACCTTTTTGATGAGTTCTTAGGACACTTATTAGAGAATAGGATTTTATCCCATTTGACTATGCCGGGCACTCCGCAGCAGAATGGTGTAGCGAAGAGAAGGAATAGGACTTTATTAGACATGGTAAGGTCCCTGATGAGTTATTCATCATTGCCTTTATCCTTTTGGGGATATGCACTACAAATCGCATGTTATCTTTTGAAAAATGTGCATTCAAAATCTGTCCCTAAAACTCCTCACGAGTTGTAGACTGGCAGGAAGACATCCTTAAACCATATTTGCATATGGGGATGTCTGGATCATGTCCTGTTTAAGGATGTGAATAAGTTGAAAGCACGTTTGGAAGTTTATGTGTTTGTAGGATATCCAAAAGGGACTAAAGGGGGTTATTTCTATAACCCAAAGGAAAATAAATTCATGGTTTCAGCTAATGCAACTTTCCTTGAGGAGAGTTACATGAACGAATTTAAGCCTCGAAGCAAAGTGGTGCTTAAGGAGTTAAGTTGTGAATCTAATCACTCCAAAGGTTTCGTATGAAACCGTTCCAATCAGTATAGAAAAATCAAACAAACCTGAACAATAACCTAAGGGGCTTTGACGTAGTGGGAGGATCGGGCATTAACCTGAGAGGTATATGTTCAATGGGGAGGTCTTCTTGGTTGAACCAAATGAACATGACAGCGATCCTTATTCTTATGTAGAGGCTATAGAGGATGTTGATTCAAAACTTTGGACAAAGGCCATGAACACAGAGATGAAGTCTATGGAGTCTAATCAGGTCTAGGAGCTTATGGATCTTCCCGAAGGGGTAAAACCCACAGGGTGTAAGTGTTAGACATGTATGCTCTAAGGAGTAAAAATGTAATACGTTTTTGGAGACATTTTTATCAATAAAGAATTTATTCATTTATATATACCAAATATTGTCCTCTTTACATTCATATTTGTTGAATGTATGATAAGCAAACAGTAGTCTGAGACTGTCAGTCTAAACCTTAAGAATTGGGCATATGATGGGATGATTATGCGGTAGACACGATTCTTAAGGTGATGGTCTAAAACATATGATCCGCAATCGAGGGAATAAAGTTGGGCGCTTTATTCATGTAAAGATTGTTATGTTGTCTATATCCCTTTGGGAGATGGTTTATCTTGACCATCGGAGTTGGACTCCATGAATAGAAACATTAGCACGTTGTCAAAGGTGACGATGTGTTGGATCGGGACATAAAGTGAATTGATTTGGATTAATAATTCTGTCTTGGCAAATCGATTCACTTTAAACAATCATTTGTATTGTATCTTAATCCTGAGATGAATAATGGGCTCGTTGTCTCAACTTGTGTCTTTTGATGTACCAATGGGTGACTCCCACATTTCTATAATGGCATGCATGCCGGTACGTTGGAGGCATGACTCTTGATAGTGTAGACTTGTTATTCATAGATATGGAATCCATAGCTCCTCTTTAGGAGTAATGATAACCTCTTATATGCGTTGTCCTGTAATTGGAAAACTGGAGCGCTCAACCATTTGGATACATAGGTGTAACCGAATGGTATACTATCTTTGGATGGTAAGTTTTCTAATGGTGAGACAATGGAACGTAAGATAAAAATAATCGGGAAGGTAAGACAGAACTTGTCCTTAAGCCGATTATGGATGATCATATGGGGATGCGATACACTATGATATGTCATGGAGACTTAGCTACACGAGCTTCGTACTTCTATAAAGTTCAAGAGTGCAGCTCCAAGCTTTTAGTGGAGTAGCGTTGGAGTTGATAATTGTGAAATGTATATCTGGGATATTGGGTTTCATAATTATCATGAGCTTGAACTTTATAGGTCCATTTTGGTCTCCTTTACTAGCTCACAAAATCCTGTAACGACACGGCGTGCTTTTCCAATAATTGGTGACTTATGTCGGATTTATTAGATTGGTTTAAAATTTATAAGAATCAAATAATTCATGTCTATTTATCAGTTGAATTAATTATGTAAGAAAATTAGTTCATGATGAACTTGTTGAATTATTGCGTTTGGGTAATTCTTGTCTGTTTATCGGTTGTTTTAATTTTGGACAATTAGAACAAGATAAACTTGTAGAATTATTGTGAATTAATTTATTTTCTTAGAGATTATCTTGATAAAGTTTGTTTTGATCAGATATCTTTTCTATTGGGATATTTGAATCAAAACTGAGACTTTATCCTTTAGAATCTTGGGTGGAAAATAAAAGATTCACGGAGATTTTTTCTCGGCAGTTCGGCCAGTCGGATGACGTTTTTGGCCTGCCGAGCTAGCCTGTTCGGCCTGCCTATCAGAAAGTTCGGCTTGCCGACCAACGATAGTTAAGATTACGCATTTTCACGTGTATCTTATCAGATATTGATCCGAACTTGATTCTGTTTTGATTTTTTGAGACCTAATCTGATATGGACTGACCTTAGGACCAATAGGTATAAAAAGGGAGTGAGTCTAATGATTTACTCAGATCAATTTGAGAGATTAAGAGTGATACTCTTCGAGTGAGCATCTAAAAACTCCCTGAGAGCTTTTGTTCACAAATCACGAACACTAGCTTTGGGTTCTCTCTGTTGGTTGGAAGGAGAGTCACCGGTGGAAGAGCTATACGTGTGAGCCCACACTCACTCCGGTTGTGGATAGAGAATAGCAAAGAAGACCAGTTGGTTGAGGCTCTTCTGGAACGTTACTTCTCTACATAGGTCGCAGAGGTTCTTCGACACACTGAGGTTAGTAAGATCTGTTTAATTTATACATATAACATGTCAAACTTGTATTTTGGAAATTACTCTGATGAAAAATTTTTAAAAATTCCGCTGCGCACTTTGTTTCCAACAACTGGTATCAGAGCCGAGGTTTTTACATAAATTTGCAAGTTTGTGATCATGTTATATGCATAAATTTTGTGATCTTAGTCTCTCCTATGCTTGAATTGAATTTTATAGAGAGATGGCACTCTAGGTTTCTATATAATATATATATGTTGTCATGGATTATATGGTGAATGTTTACTAATTAATTATGGTTGATTAAATTGTTGTTTAATTATTTATTAATTAATTAATACTGGTTATGGTTCCTTAGAGGTTAGAATGTGTATCTAGGTTTTTCATGTAATTAGATGGCGGACTATCATCTCCGTCTAGGAATTGTTATTTAATTTTTAAATTTGTAAGAATTTTGTAATTAAATAATTATTCGAAGAAGACGGAACGAGAAGTCGGATCTTAAAGATTGATGATGGCGCCTCCAGGTATTTCCTGAGTCTCTAATTTTATGTTTTTGAATTGTTGAAAATAAAATTGATGAATTGCATTAAAATTGTATTTTCTGGATTAAGGTTTCTTCTGCTCGGTCGGCATGCCGGACCTCACACTTCGGTAGGCCGAAGGTCACAAATCGGCAGGCCGGACGTACGGTCCGGCAAGCCGACAGTGGGGCAGAAATTATGGTGCTCTGCTGGCAGGCCGAACCTTCATGTTCGGCAGGACGAACCACCATGATTGGCAGACCGATCATCCAGATCGGACTGCCGACCGAGAGCTGCCAGGTGTCCAGAAAAGGTGCAATTTTTTCAATGCAGTTTTAATTTTATTTTTGGGACGATTCTGAGAAACATTACATTTGGATATGACCGGAAATATGAAGTGTTCGATTCATACGGGATTGAAGACTTGAAGATGGATATTACATGAAGAAGGATACAGCTTGAGGATTCAAGGATGAAGAATCGATAAATGTCTCGATTTTTCTCTTGTAATCTTATTTTTCTATTCTCTAGGGTGGAACCATAATATTACGGTTATTATTATTATTATGCTTGTAGCTTTGCTTGTCTTGTCTACATTATAATATGATTTACCATGTATATTGATAACATGCCATATAGAATAGGGAGTGCCGCTCATATTAAAATTGTTCATGCATAATTTTAAAATAAAACCTTGACTTCAAAAGATTGAGTGGGAGAAGGTTTTCGAAGAGAGAACCTAAGGCCTCCATCGTTGGTCCATAGGAAGAACATGGTGGTCCTGACCCCTAGGAAGGGATTTCTATCATGTACCAGATTGGATCTCTGAAAGGATAAGGTATTTTAGTATGATTTATGGTTGCACACCCCTAGGTGGTGATTATAAATCGTGGATAAAATATTGAAACGGTGGTTGTACACTCACGTTAATTTTATTATTAACCTCCCCTAGGAGCTCTGTTAATAAAATTAATGGCCAAAGAAACGATTATTAGTATATGCTGGATCATACGGGTCCTGGATGGCATATATTAATCAGGAGGGGATCCGTGTTCCTAATTGAATTTGGCATGACTCCCCTAGGGGCTTGTTGAATTCTGAGTTGGGAATTATCGTTGTAAGGTTGTGATATTTTCAAGGTTTTGACACATAAACGCATTTTTATAATTTTACATGATTGTGTTATCTTACTAAATTATTATATATGTTTGCTTATGTTTGGTATATGATTCTTTATTGTAGATTGAAAATGTCTAAAAACTGCTTTATCATCGATACTTGACAAAAACCAATTAACCGGTGAGAACTATAACGATTGGAAACTGGAACCTGGACATCGTCCTTTCCTTTGAGAAACTGAAATATGTACTGACAACTCCTTGTCCTCCCGAGCCTACGGGAGACTCAAGTAATGAGCAATTCCAAGCGTATGATCGCTGGAAAGATGCTAATGATCAGGCCCGCTGCTATGTTATGGCTAGCATGAACAATGTGCTGCAGGCTCAACATCAGGATTATGAGACTACGAAGCAGATCTTGGATAATCTTGAGGACATGTTTGGAGGCCAAGCCATAACAAAGCGGCAAGGGGCGCTTCGGAAACTCTTAAACTATAGACAGAGTCCGGGGACATCTGTAAAGGAGCACATGATGTTGGTCATGGGTTACCTCGCTGAGGCACAAACCAATGGAGCCGACATCGATGCTGAAACTCAGATGACTATGGTCTTTGAGACTCTGTCTAAGGAATTTATTCTGTTTAGAGCTAAATTTAATTTAAGCAATAGATGGGATATGACCTTAACAGAACTGATGAAATAGTTATAGGAGTTTGAACTGCTGATCAGGGAGTCTCCTGCTGGTGGAGAGGCCAATATGGTAGCTGCTTCTGGTTCCAATCCTAACTCTGGGAATGGAAAGAAGCAACGGGCCAAGAGTGGTAAGTCTTCTATTCCTGTTGCTACCAAGAGCAAGAAGAAGAAGAAGAAGAACCTAAAGAAGCTTAAGTGCTTCTTTTGTGGTAAGGTCAGGCATATAAAGAAGCATTGCAAGGACTTCCTTTCCAAGGGAGGTTGGTGTGATCTTCTATATTTAGAAACTTGTTTGGTTGAGGAATCCAATGACATCTGGGTCATAGATTCCTGGTGCAACTAATCATGTTTGTGTTTCTCTGCAGGGATTCAAAGAAACGAGAAGTCTACTTCGTGAAGACTTAACGCTTCGGATGGGCGATGGATCCTTGGTCTCAGTGGAAGCAGTGGGAGATGTCCATCTTTATTTTGATAATTATAGGAGTTTAATTTTGCGAGACTGTTTTTATGTTCCTAAATTTAAAAGGAATTTAATTTCTGTATCTTCTTTATTTAAAGACTCCTATGTGGTATATTTTAATGAAAAAGTGGTGATTCGTAAAAACAAATCTTTTATCTGTTCTGGATGGATGCAAAATAATCTATATTTTATCAAACCTAAGATGGACTTATTGCTTAATGCTGAGATAAATGATAATGACTCAAAAAGACTTAAAACTTCTCACTCTAATAAGACTTATCTTTGGCATTTGCGCCTTGGCCATATTAACCTGAATAAGATTCAAAGGTTGGTAAGGGATGGACCTTTAAGTCACTTAAAGGTGGAATCTATACCTCAATGTGAATCTTGTTTGGAGGGTAAAATGACCAAAAGACCATACGGGTCTAAGGGCAATAGGGCCGAAGGGGTTCTAGAACTAGTGCATAGTGATGTTTACGGACCGATGAACATCCGGGCACGAGGAGGGTATGAGTACTTCATCACTTTTATTGACGATTACTCAAGATATGGGTATGTGTACCTAATGCACCACAAAAGCGAAACTTATGATATGTTCAGGGAGTTTCGGGCTGAAGTGGAAAAGCAATTGGGTAAACCCATAAAGGCACTTCGATCTGATCGAGGTGGGGAATACCTTTCTGATGAGTTCTTGGGACACTTGTTAGAGAATGGGATTTTATCCCATTTGACTGACGCCGGGCACTCCGCAGCAGAATGGCGTAGCGGAGAGAAGGAATAGGACTTTGTTGGACATGATTCGGTCCATGATGAGTTATTCATCATTGCCTTTATCCTTTTGGGGATATGCACTACCAACCGCATGTTATCTTTTGAACAATGTGCCTTCAAAATCGGTCCCTAAAACTCCTCACGAGTTGTGGACAAGACGGAAGACATCCTTAAACCATATTCGTATATGGGGATGTCTAGCTCATGTCTTGTTTAAGGATCCGAATAAGTTAGAATCACGTTCAGAAGTTTGCGTGTTTGTAGGATATCCAAAAGGGACTAAAGGGGGTTATTTTTATAACCCAAATGAAAATAAAGTCATGGTTTCAACTAATGCAACTTTCCTTGAGGAGAGTTACATGAACGACTTTAAACCTCGAAGCAAAGTGGTGCTTGAGGAGTTAAGGGGTGATCCGTTTACTCCAGAGGTTCTGAATGAAACCATTCCGATTAGTGTAGAAAAACCAAACAAACCTAAACAACAACCTCAGGGGCTTTGGCGTAGTGGGAGGATCGGGCATCAACCTGAGAGGTATATGTTCAATGGGGAAGTCTTTTTGGCTGAACCGGATGAACAAGACAAGGATCCTTATACTTACGCAGAAGCTATGGAGGATGTTGATTCAAGACTCTGGACAGAGGCCATGAACATAGAGATGAAGTCTATGAAGACTAATCGGGTCTGGGAGCTTGTGGATCTTTCCGAAGGGGTAAAACCCATAGGGTGTAAATGGATCTACAAGAGGAAAAGAGGAGTGGATGGAAAGGTCGAAACCTTTAAGGCTAGACTGGTAGCTAAGGGTTATACGCAAAAGGAAGGAATCGATTATGAGGAAACCTTTTCGCCTATAGCCATGCTTAAGTCCATCCGGATTCTCTTGTCCATAGCTACCGCTCTTGACTACGAGATTTGGCAGATGGATATCAAGACTGGCTTTTCTGAATGGCTATCTTGATGAATCCATTTATATGGAACAACCATACTGGGTTCAAGGTCGCGGGTCAAGAGGGTAAGGTTTGTAAGCTGCTAAAGTCAATTTATGGACTTAAGCAGGCTTCTCATTCATTGGAACATAAGATTTGATCAAGTGATCAAGACTTATGGGTTCTCACAAAATGTGGATGAACCATGTGTTTACAAACACATTAAGAATGGGAAAGTGGTTTTTCTACTACTCTATGTAGATGACATTCTGCTAATTGCCAATGACGTTGGGGCATTGTCATTGGTCAAAGTATGGTTGACCAAGCAGTTTGACATGAAGGACTTAGGTGAGGCTAATTTTGTTCTCGGTATCCAAATCTTTCGGGATAGGAAGAACAAAATGATAGCTTTGTCACAGGCCGGCTACATAGATAAAATTCTTAGGAGGTTTGCAATGCAGGATTCCAAGAAAGGTGGGCAACCATCTAGGTCTGGAATTACTCTTTCTAAAAAGGACTCTCCAAAGTCTTATGAAGAAAGAGAATACATGAAGAAGGTACCTTATGCTTCGGCAGTGGGTAGTCTCATGTATGCCATGCTTTGCACTCAACCGGATATTAGCTATGTGGTCCGGATTGTGAGTCGATTTTAGGCGGATCCAGGACCGAACCATTGGGTTACGGTAAAGCATATTTTCAAGTACCTAAGAAGGACTCGAGGGTATATGTTTGTGTATTCGGGTGAGGATTTAACTCCTCTAGGATACTCTGATTCAGATTTTCAATCCTGCCTGGATTTTAGGAAATCGACTTCGGGGTTTGTGTTTACTCTAGGTGGCGGTGCCATCAGTTGGAGAAGTACGAAGCAAGATTGCACTTTGGATTCAACGATGGAGGCCGAGTATGTGGCGGCTAGTGATGCTTCGAAAGAAGCAGTGTGGCTCCGCAAGTTCCTTGGGGATCTTGAGGTAGTTCCTGGTATGGATATGGCGGTATCACTGTACTGTGATAACAGTGCGGCGGTAGCTAATGCTAAGGAACCAAGATTTCACAAGAAGAGTAAGCATATTGATCGGAAGTATCATGTGATAAAGGACTTCATTGAGAGCGGGCATGTCACGGTGTGCAAGATCGCGTCAGAGGACAATTTAGCTGATCCATTCACGAAGACACTTATTGGGAGAGTCTTCGAGAGGCATGTGGAAGCTATGGGGATGCGAAATTTGTAGTATTTACTCACTTAGTGCAAGTGGGAGATTGTTAGACATGTATGCTCTAAGGAGTAAAAATGTAATACGTTTTTGGAGACATTTTTATCAATAAAGAATTTATTCATTTATATATACCAAATATTTTCCTCTTTACGTTCATATTTGTTGAATGTATGATAAGCAAACAGTAGTCTGAGACTGTCAGTCTAAACCTTAAGAATTGGGCATATGATGGGATGATTATGCGGTAGACACGATTCTTAAGGTGATGGTCTAAAACATATGATCCGCAATCGAGGAAATAAAGTTGGGCGCTTTATTCATGTAAAGATTGTTATGTTGTCTATATCCCTTTTGGGAGATGGTTTGTCTTGACCATCGGAGTTGGACTCCATGAATAGAAACTTGGCACGTTGTCAAAGGTGACGATGTGTTGGATCGGGACATAAAGTGAATTGATTTGGATTAATAATTTTGTCTTGGCAAATCGATTCACATTAGACAATCATTTGTATTGTATCTTAATCTTGAGATGAATAATGGGCCCGTTGTCTCGACTTGTGTCTTTTGATGTACCAATGGGTGACTCCCACATTTCTATAGTGGCATGCATGCCGGTACGTTGGAGGCATGACTCTTGATAGCGTAGACTTGTTATTCATAGATATGGAATCCATAGCTCCTCTTTAGGAGTAATGATATCCTCTTACATGCATTGTCCTGTACTTGGAAAACTGGAGCGCTCAACCATTTGGATACATAGGTATACTATCTTTGGATGGTAAGTTCTCTAATGGTGAGACAATGGAACGTAAGATAAAAATAATCGGGAAGGTAAGACAGAACTTGTCCTTAAGCCGATTATGGATGATCATATGGGGATGCGATACACTATGATATGTCATGGAGACTTAGCTACACGAGCTTCGTAATTCTATAAAGTTCGAGAGTGCAGCTCCAAGCTTTTAGTGGAGTAGCGTTGGAGTTGATAATTGTGAAATGTATATCTGGGATATTGGGTTTCATAATTATCATGAGCTTGAACTTTATAGGTCCATTTTCGTCCCCTTTGCTAGCTCACAAAATCCTGTAACGACACTGCGTGCTTTTCCAATAATTGGTGACTTATGTCGGATTTATCAGATTGGTTTAAAATTTATAAGAATCAAATAATTCATGTCTGTTTATCGGTTGAATTAATTATGTAAGAAAATTAGTTCAAGATGAACTTGTTGAATTATTGTGTTCAGGTAATTCTTGTCTATTTATCGGTTGTTTTAATTTTGGACAATTAGAACAAGATAAACTTGTAGAATTATTGTGAATTAATTTATTTTCTTAGAGATTATCTTGATAAAGTTTGTTTTGATCAAATATCTTTTCTATTGGGATATTTGAATCAAAACTGAGACTTTATCCTTTAGAATCTCGGGTGGAAAATAAAAGATTCACGGAGATTTTTTCTCGACAGTTCGGCCTACCGAATGACGTGTTCGGCCTGCCAAACTGGCCTGTTCGGCCTGCCTATCAGAAAGTTTGGCCTGGCGATCGACGACTAGTTAGGACTACGCGTTTTCACGCGTATCTTATCAGATATTGATCCGAACTTGATTCTGTTTTGATTTTTTGAGACCTAATCTGATATGGACTGACCCTAGGACCAACAGGTATAAAAAGGGAGTGAGTCTAATGATTTACTCAGATCAATTTGAGAGATTAAGAGTGATACTCTTCGAGTGAGCATCTAAAAACTCCCTGAGAGCTTTTGTTCACAAATCACGAACACTAGCTTTGGGTTCTCTTTGTTGGTTGGAAGGAGAGTCACCGGTGGAAGAGCTGTACGTGTGAGCCCACACTCACTCCGGTTGTGGATAGAGAATAGCAAAGAAGACCAGTTGGTTGAGGCTCTTCTGGAACGTTACTTCTCTACACAAGTCACGGAGGTTCTTCGACACACTGAGGTTAGTAAGATCTGTTTAATTTATACATATAACATGTCAAACTTGTGTTTTGGAAATTACTCTGATGAAAAATTTTTAAAAATTCTGCTGCGCACTTTGTTTCCAACAGTAAGTGGCTCTACAAGAGAAAAAGAGGAGAGGATGGAAATGTTGAAACCTTTAAGGCTAGACTGGTAGCTAAGGGTTATATCCAAAAGGAAGAAATTAATTATGAGGAAACCTTTTCGCCTGTAGCCATGCTTAAGTCCATCCAGATTCTCTTGTACATAGCTGCCGCTATCGATTACGAGATTTGGCAGATGGATGTCAAGATGGCTTTTCTAAATGGCTATCTTGATGAGTCTATTTATATAAAACAACCAGATGGGTTCAAGGTTAAGGGTCAAGAGGGTAAGGTTTGTAAGCTGCTAAAGTCAATTTATGGACTCAAGTAGGCTTCCCGTTATTGGAACATAAGATTTGATCAGGTGATCAAGACTTATGGGTTCTCACAAAATAGGGACGAGCCATGTGTTTACAAACACATTAAGGATGGGAAGGTGGTTTTTCTACTGCTTTATGTAGATGGCATT
Organism: Artocarpus heterophyllus; assembly: GCA_025403435.1. Classification (NCBI taxonomy): domain Eukaryota; kingdom Viridiplantae; phylum Streptophyta; class Magnoliopsida; order Rosales; family Moraceae; genus Artocarpus; species Artocarpus heterophyllus. The sequence continues at coordinate 14,983,071 of CM046351.1, forward strand.
CTGCTAATTGGCAATGACGTTGGGGCATTGTGATCAGTCAAATTATTGTTGACCAAGCAGTTTGACACTGAAGGACTCGGGTGAGGTTAACTTTGTTCTCGATATCCAGATCTTTCGGGAAAGGAAGAACAAAATGATAGCTTTGTCATAGGCTGGCTACATAGATAAAATTCTCAAGAGGTTTGCAATATAGGATTCCAAGAAAGGTGGGTAACCTTCTAGTTCTTGAATTACTCTTTCTAAAAAGACTCTCCAAAGTCTGATGAAGAAAAAGAATACATGAAGAAGGTGCCTTATGCTTCGGAAGTGGGTAGTCTCATGTATGCCATGCTTTGCACACGACCAGATATTTGTTATGCGATCGAGATTATAAGTTGATTTCAGGCGGATCTAGAACGCAACCACTAGGTTGCGGTTAAACATATTTTCAAGTACCTGAGAAGGACTCGAGGGTATATACTTGTGTATTTGGGTGAGGACTTAACTCCTCTAGGATATGCTGACTTAGATTTTCAATCCTGTTTGGATTCTAGGAAATCGACTTTGGGTTTTGTGTTTACTCTGGGTGGCGGTGCCATCAGTTGGAGAAGTGTGAAGCAAGATTGCACTTTAGATTCAACGATTGAGGCCGAGTATGTGGTAGCTAGTGATGTTTTGGAAGAAGCAGTGTGGCTCTGCAAGTTCCTTGGGGATCTTGACGTAGTTGCTGGTGTGGATAAAGTGGTATCGCCGTACTGTGATAACAGTGTGGCGGTAGCTAATGCTAAGGAACCAAGATTTCACAAGAGGAGTAAGCGCAATGATCGAAAGTATTATGTGATAAAGAACTTCATTGAGGGTAGGTATGTCACGGTGTGTAAAATCACGTCAGAGGACAATTTAGCTTATCCATTTACGAAGACACTTACTCGGAGAGGTCTTCGAGAGGCATGTGGAAGCTATGGGGATACGAGACTTATCATATTTACTCACTTAGTGCAAGTAGGAGATTGCTAGACATGTATGCCCTAAGGAGTAAAAATGTAATAACTTTTTAGAGACATTTTTATCAATAAAGAATTTATTTATTGTTTATATACGAAATCTTGCTCTCTTTACATTCATATTTGTTGAATGTATGTTAAGCAAACAATAGTCTGAGACTGTCCATCTAAACCTTTAAGAATTGGGCATGTGATGGACAGATTATGCAGAAGACACAATTCTTAAGGTGACGGTCTAAATCATAAGATTTGCAATCGAGAGAATAAAGTTGTGTGCTTTATTCATCTAAAGATTGTTATGTTGTCTATATCCCTATTAGGAGATGGTTTGTCTTGACCATCAGAGGTGGACTCCATGAATAGAAACATTGGCATATTGTCATAAGAGACGATGTATTGGATCGGGACATAAAGTGAATTGATTTAGATTAATAATTTTGTCTCAGCAAATCGATTCACTTTAGACAATCATTTGTATTGTATCTTAATCTGAGATGAATAGTGGGCCTGTTGTCTTGACTTGTGTCTTTTCATGTACCAAAGGGTGACATCCATATTTTAATAGTGGTATACATTCCAATACGTTGGAGGCATGACTCTTGATAGCGTAGACCTGTTATTCATAGATATGGAATCCATAGCTCCTCTTTAGGAGAAGTGATATCCTCTTATATGTGTTATCCTATAATTAGATAACTAGAGTGTACAACCATTTGGATACATAGGTGCAACCAAATGGTATACCGTCTTTGGATGGTAAGTTTTTCGATGGTGAGTTAATGGAACGTAAGATAAAAATTATCGAAAAGGTAAGACAGAACTTGTCCTTAAGCTGGTTATGGATAATCCTGTGGGGATATGATATACTATGATATGTCATGGAGACTTAGCTATACGAGCTTTGTAATTCTATAAAGTTCGATAGTGCAGCTCCAAGCTTTTAGTGGAGTAGCGTTGGAGTTGATAATTATGAAATGTATATCTGGGATATTGGGTTTCATAATTATCGGGAGCTTGAACTATATCGGTCCATTTTGATATGAACCCACCTAACTCCACCCCAAAAGCTAGCTTGTGAGGGGAGGATTGTGAACCCATATATATAACACCCAAGACCACCCTCTCTAACTGATGTGGGACACATCATTCCCGACCCCTTTAGACTGCACGTCCTCGTGTCAACTCCGTCGTTAACCCACACAAGTGGCAGGGAACCTTTGTACATGCGCCCACCGACCAGTAGAGGTTCGACTCTGATACCATATGATAGGAACCCACCTAACTCCACCCCAAAAGCTAGCTTTTGGGGTGGAGTTAGGTGGGTTCATATCATATTTGGTCCCCTTTGTTAGCTCACAAAATCCAATAACGATGCGGTGTGCTTTTCCAATAATTGATAACTTATGTCAGATTTATTAAATTGGTTGAAATTCAGAAGAATCAAATAATTCATGTCTGTTTATCGGTTGAATTAATTTTGTGACAAAATTAATTCAAGATAAACTTGTTGAATTATAGGGATCTGATAATTCTTGTCTATTTATCAGTTGATTTAATTTTGAATAAATTAAATCAAGATAAACTTGTAGAATTATTAGGAATTCATTTATTTTCCTAGAGATTATCTAGATAAAGTTGTTTTAATTAGATAACTTTTTTATTAGGTTATTTGAATTAAAACTGAGGCTTTATCCTATAGAATCTTGGGTGAAAAATAAAAGATTTGCTGAGATTTTTTATCGGCAGTTCGGCATGCCGATCCTCAAGTTTGGCCTGCCGATGGGGTAAGTTCGGCCTGCCTATGCACGAAAAAAAGATCACGCGTTTTCACGCTGATTTCATCAGATATTGATCTGAATTTGATTCTGATTCGAATTTGATTCTGATTCGAATTTTTGAGACCTTATCTGATAAGAACTGACCCTAGACCCAACCTCTATAAATAGGGAGTAAGTCTCATAAGTTATTTAGATCAATTGAGAGATTAAAAGTGGTACTCTACTGGTGAGAATCTGAAAACTCCTTGAGAGCTCTTGTTCACAAATCACGAACACTAGCTTTGGATTCTCTCAATTGGTTAGAAGGAGAGTCACCTAGAGGAAGAGCTATACATGTGAGCCCACACTCACTCCAGTTGTGGATAGAGAATAGCAAAGAAGGCCAATTGGTTGAGGTCCTTCTGGAATGTTACTTCTCTTCACTGATTACAGGAGCTTTTTGGCACACAAAGGTTAGTAAGATCCGGTTAATTTATGCATATAGCATGTCAAACTTTTGTTTTGGAAAATACTCTGATATAAAATTTTTAAAATTTCGTTGCGTACTATTTTCCAACACTCTATGGATCAAGGATTTACTTCTCATCTAATTTTCTTATAAACTAACAAACGAGGTCATTTTTTGCCAGATTCCCGAGGTGTTGTCTCTCTTTACAAGTCTATCGAGCACACATGGTGCATCTTGATTCAATGGAATGGGCTCTTTTTCTCATAACACTTCTACTCTTATCCATACTCGGAAGGTCAGTGTTTTGCTCAAAATCACTTGGACGTATTTTGCCTTCAATTAGCATCCCGTCATCATTGGGAATGCTAAACTTCATGAAAACCTCTACGTCTTTGACATCTAAGTCAATGACTAACTGCTTGCCACCTTCTTGCTCAACTAGTGTAGTGGTCTCCTCATTTCCTACCTCTTCCTCTCCTACCTTGGGGTCCACGATTAGCGACCGATTTATGGCTGTGGTCTCAGGATGCTTCTTTAGTAGGTGCTCTTGTAAATCCTTCATCACAGGTAGTATTGGTCAATGAACTAGCTAGACAGATTGAACTCCTCCACCACCTATGTAAGTCTTCCCTATAACTCCTCCCAAAGGAACTTGCTGTGTTCCTCCCTTGCCACTCAGGTTGCTTCCTGTTCCCCGATGAGATCCGCCTAAGCCTGTTCGGCCTCCCTTGAGCTTTTTAGGTTTTGTCCTTAGATTGTTCTAGCTCTGCCATGAGCCCTTGCAAGTAAACACTAACTTGAGCCAGTTTGTCTTTGCTTTCCTCAAGCTTCTTCTCAACCTCCTTCCTCTCCTCGACGGCTTTCTCCTGCTCAATGTTAGCCTAATGCTCAGCCCCAAGGTTGGCGAGCTTTAGGGTTGCTCTAGCCTAAAAGGTGAAGGAGCTAATGGAATAAAAGACAAGTTGAAAGTGCTTGGAATCCCAAACTAAACCCACCTAGATAACTTATCAGAAAGGCAGGTTGTAGCAGACCTGGTAGAACTTGTTCTAGATAGAGAGCAAGTACTCCTCATTGGGCACAGCCTCCCCAAGGTACTCAAATGATGAGTCGATTTTATATACATATTTGGAATGCTTTTAACTTGATATTTTGATAGTTTTTGAGTGTTTTTGTCAACATTTTATTTGTTGTGTGTGAAGAGATGTTAAAAACTATGTTTTTACTGTGTTTAATTAGTTGGCCACTAGTTAGATGATTAAATAAATCATAATGAAACCGAGAGGAGATTTGTGATTTAGGATCATGTGAAATACCATAGATTACAAGTAAGATAGAGATATACTTACATGATTTGTGTGGTCACAACAAGAATTACCATAGATCGTAATAAACTTAGGCATAATTAATTCACATAGAGATATAGTGTATTTTTGTGCTTAGGTATTTTTGGTATAACTAGAGAGTGAGCACTAAATAGGATACGAAATTCGACCATCAACATAATTTGAGGCAATCACAATAATATATATATTGAATAAGATTGGATTAATTTTAGTGAAATCATAATTCCCAATGTATTTAAGATTTCTTTTATTTAGTCTTAATACTCTTGTTAAATCTTATTTAGTTTTATTTTCTTTAATTTTTAAAATTTAATTTTTATTTATGAAATAATCTTAGAGTTAACTTAATTTCAGTAATTAATAAAAATTAACATAATCCTCATGCAAACGATACTTTAACTCACTACTTTATTGCTTGTTACGATTACAAGCACTTGTGTTTTTGAAAATCTACAACAAGTTTTTGGCGCCATTGCCGGGGGATTGTTTGTTTAGCTTTTATTAATATCAATACCAATTAATTCTAGGATTAGTTTGAATATATATTTTTTTCTTTTTCTTTTTTAAGAAAAATCTTGTCAAGGAAATTTTAAAATGTATTATCGTCAAATCCTAACAAATATTGCCCACCAACATTCGAAGCCATTTTACACCTCCTGGATGAGATTGAATTAGTTGGTTGAAAGATTTTATAACAACAATTTTTCAAATGAGCCTCTAACTTATATTTTCTACAACGGAATGGATGATGTAACAAGAAATTGGGTAGATTAAGGAGATTTTACAATTGGTGGTCACGTTCTTAATAAAAGCCATGAAAACACCTGTGACTTGCTAAATGATATGCCTGATTTTGACTACCACTGGCATTGGGATCCATCATTGCAAGGATGGAGTCTCCAATACCCTCAATATATCCATCACTCTAACATTATACACCAATCCATGAAGCCTCAAGAAGTGAAGAAGTCGAGACTAGAGGAAGTAATGGAACAGTTAGTTAATAATGTCAACCAAATGATCAATATTAAAAAACTTCAATTTGATTCTAGGTGGTATCTTGATGAACAAATGGAGTTTTCTAGGAAATCAATTTCAAAAAATTAAGCTAAGGAAACTATGGTAATAAATTGGTATACGAAACCTATGGTGGATTACACTAAAGAGTTGGTGGAACCCGTTCCTACCACAAGCATTTAAGATTGCCATTTTGAAGAGCTGACACCAAGAAGGGAGTATTTAGACTCATTCATTAAAGAAAAATTAAAAGAAGCCAATAGTGGCTCACATTTGATGCCCATACTAATTATCAAAGATTATATATATGAAGATCCAATGTCGCCAACACCTCATCCGCTTTCATTATCATTGATTCTTTAAGTTCATGAAACCCATCATTCCAAAACAAGTCTTGTTCATGCAACATGTCAATCAATTCTAAAATTTGCTAAACTTAAGGGCATTGACAATCAAAACTCATATAAGGTATCTTATGACACTTACTATGGGAGGAAGCCGCTTTTTGAGCACTTCTCCTACAGTCAAGCTAAGGACTGTAATCCAAGTGTTTTTTGGGAAACAACCAAAATTTTTCAAAGGATTTTATTGTGTGTTTTCAAAATCATTTTTCATTTTTTCTTATGTGTTTTAAATAATTTTCTTTCAGATTATTTTTGTGTGAGATTTTTTAAAAAAATTTTTAAAATTTCAAAAAAATAAAAATTTCAAAAAAAATAAAAAAATCATCTTTGTAAAAAAATATGTTTTTCCCTCACTCGAACCCTTAACCTCAAGGAGGTTTTGAGTGACGCTGAATTATTGGGATCAGATAATTCTTGTCTGTTTATCGGTTGACTTAATTTTGGATAAATTAGATCAAGATAAACTTATAGAATTATTGGGAATTCATTTATTTTCTTAGAGATTATCTAGATAAAGTTGTTTTGATCAGATAACTTCTCTGTTGGGTTATTTGAATTAAAACTGAGACTTTATCCTATAGAATCTCAAGTGGAAAATAAAAGATTCGCGAAGATATTAAGTCAGCAATTTGGCCTGCCAATCCACGTGTTCGGCCTGCTGATGGGTCTGTTCGGCCTAACGAACAAGCTGATCGGCCTGCCAATGAGCAAAGGATAAGATCATGCATTTTTACGTGGATCTTATCAGATATTGATCCAAACTTGATTTTGTTTCGAGTTTTTGAGACCTAATTTGATAAGGACTGACCTTGGACCCAACCTCTATAAATTGGGAGTAAGTTTTAAGAGTTATTTAGATCAATTGAGAGATTAAGAGTGATACTCTACTAGTGAGAATCTGGAAACTCCCTAAGAGCTCTTGTTCACAAATCATGAACACTTGCTTTGGGTTCCCTCGATTGATTGGAAGGAGAGTCACCTGGTGGAAAAGCTGTACGTGTGAGCCCACACTCACTCCGGTCGTGGATAGAGAATAGCAAAGAAGACCAGTTGGTTGAGACTCTTCTAGAACGTTACTTCTCTTCATGCTTTGCGAGGGTTTTTCGACAATCAAAGGTTAGTAAGATCTGGTTAATTTATGCATATAGCATGTCAAATTTATGTTTTGGAAAATACTCTGATGTAAAATTTTTAAAAAATTCTACTGTGTACTATTTTTCTAACAATTGGTATCAGAGCCATGGTTTTTGATGGAGACTTAGGGAGCTCAAATACAAGGAAGGTGGTTGACCCAATACAAGTTTCTGTTGGACCAGTCACAAGAGCCCGAGCTAAGAAATTCAAGGAAGCACTAAATGGGCTGATTCATGAAATCTGGAATCAAGAAAATTTGTGCAAGCCCATTGACCCAGGCACATGTCAGCCACAAAGGTGCATCAATTTGATCCAAGTTCTAGAAGAATCTGGATGAGCCAAGCTTGAAATCAGCTCAAATTTTACAAGATCAAGTCAATGGAAGGATTTCGGAACCTTTCCCATTATTGGCACACATATGGCTGATCATTTGTGCAAATTGTTGACGAGGATTAATTGCACTTTCCTTTAATTGTTGGGCATGTAAATGACTGAAAATCAGCCATTAAGACTTTCCTTTATTTTGGTTTTTATTTTTAATTAGGATTAGTAGTTATTTGAATTTGTCAACTTTTCTTTTTGGATGACACTTTGTAATTTTGGCCTATACATAGGCGTTTCCAAGGTTAATGAATGGAGGAATGTTTATTTTTCTGAGAGAGAAAATTCTTTCTCTGGTTCTTTGACGAACTACACGAACTCATCGGATCAATCCAGGCATTCATACCCGACTTATCAATCAAGCTTTCCATCCTTGACTGTGGCGTCTACGATATACCAAGGTTCTTGCTTCGATATAAGCAATGGGTCGCAGTGACTTCCATCCAAATCTGAGTAGAAATGGTCTTGGTGCCTTTTTATTGATAACGGGTTTCGTCAGTGTATTGGCGAGGTTCTTATCATCTGGTATCAGAGCGTTGTCCTTAGTTGTTTCTGAATTCTGCTTTATTACTTAGGTTCTATTTCGTTCACAAAAAAAAAATATTTTGAGTTTATTAAATTCATAGGGTTCTTGCATTCTCGTTTGTGTTTCTTGAACTTTCTTTGGTTTGTTGACAAGGTCATATCCAGAAATTCTATTCTAGGTTGTTTTGTGAATTCTTGTTTGGGAAAGAACTTAGTGTTGGCCAAAATTTCACCTAGGGCTGCTAGGGTTTTTTTTTTTTTTGGTTTTGGGTAACTAGTGTCTTGGGCTTCAAGTTTAGGTTGTAGCTTCCTGTTTTGTGTTTCTTGGTCTATTATAGTCTTTGTTCTTGCCGAATTTCACAACAAAAAAGAAAAGAAAAGAAAAGAAAAGAAAAACCAAGAGGATCCAAAAACAAAAAAAAACTTGTTGCTGAGTGTCCAGGAGTCCGAATTTGACCTCACCTCACAGTGCAAAAATTTTCTTCATTCCAAACTGCGTATCAAAACATGTTGCTAAATTTGTTACCGAATAGATTTGATTGTTATTTTTGTAATTTCAAAAGAATCGAAAGAGAGAATAAATGAGTAAAAAAAAAAAAAGAAGGCAAGAGTGGTGAGAACATTCGAGGGTAAAAGCCAATTATTCGAGTGAAACACGAGTGAACTAAGTGACCAAGTGATAGAGTGAAACATGTGAGGGAGAGAAGTGAGGTCCCTTTATTATCTAAAGTTGTTTTGCAAGTTTAAAAAAAATGAATCCAAATCAAGAAAGAGAAGCCAAAGATGACCTTCCACAACAAAACATTCCAAATCTTCAGTTGCAAGCATTAATAAGGCAAATGGAACGGTTGTTGATGCAAGCGCTAGAGCCCATTCAGGAGAGACTAGATGAGGTTGGTGCCAGAACACGTAATAGGCAACCACAAAACATGCAAAATAGGGAGAGGGGTGGATGTGATCTTTCGGAGGAAGATGAATTAGAAGAGTTGGAGGAACCACCGATAAATAGGGGTAGATTTTGGCATGGAAATGGGAATAGAGAAGCTAGGGACCGGGAAGACAATTATATGGGAGAAGCTAGGGACCGGGAAGACAATAATATGGGAGGTATTAAAATGAAGATTCCACCATTCCAAGGGAAAAATGACCCCGGAGCTTACCTAGAGTGGGAGAAGAAAGTGGAGCTAGTGTTTGATTGCCATAACTACTCAGAGTTAAAGAAAGTTAAGCTTGCTGCAATTGAGTTCCCTAAATTATGCGGTTGTATGGTGGGATCAGCTGGTAATGAATAGGCGACGGAACCGAGAACACCCGATTGAGACATGGGAGGAGATGAAAACAGTGATGAGAAGGTGATTTATGCCCAGCCATTACTACCAGGAATTGTAAAAAAAGTTGCAAGGACTGAGACAAGGAAACAGGAGTGTGGAGGAATATTATCAAGAAATGGAAATAGCCATGATACGAGCCAATGTTGAAGAAGATCAAGAAGCAACCATGGCAAGATTTTTGCAAGGGCTAAATCCGGATATTCAAGATAGGGTGGAGATGCAACACTACGTAGAATTAGAAGACATGTTGCACATGGCCATCACAGTAGAGCGGTAGCTCAAGAGGAGGGTAGCTCACATGCGAATGTTAGTTCGGCACCTTCTTCATGGAAGCCAAATTATGGGAAGAGAGAAGAGAAATCGGTCGCTAGGCCTAAGTTCAAGCCAAAACCAGCCATGGCTAGCCCTTCAAACCAAGGTAAACATGATTCATCCACTTTTCAAAACCGTGATATTAAATGTTTCAAATGCCAAGGCAGGTGTCACATCTCAAGCCAGTGTCCGAACAAAAGGGTGATGGTGTTACGGGATGACGGAGAGGTTGTTACGGATGATGAACTGGACGAGGACTCCATGCCACCATTGGAGGATGTGGATGAGGAGGAGTATGCTGCCCAAGGTGAATTGTTGGTCACTTGATGAGCCCTTAGTGTGCAACCAAAGTGGAAGAAGAAGAGCAATATGAGAACATTTTTCATACTAGGTGCCACGTGTGGAACAAGGTATGTAGTGTGATAATAGATGGAGGGAATTGTACGAACGTTGCTAGTACTACTATGGTTGACAAATTAGGGCCGCCAACGACCAAACATCCTCGACCTTACAAGTTGCAATGGTTGAATAATAGTGGTGAAGTGAAGGTAACTAAACAAGCATTAATTTCATTTCACATTAGTAGATATGAAGATGAAGTTTTGTACGATGTAGTCCCAATGCAAGCCGGACACTTGTTACTAGGTCGACCATGGCAATTTGATTGTCGAGTCAAACATGATGGCTACACCAACAAATATTCTCTTATGCACAACCAGAGACCATTCACTCTTGTACCAATGACACCTAAACAGGTTCATGAAGATCAAGTTTGGTTACAAAAGGAGAGTGAACAAAAAGGAGAGAATGAGAAAAAGAGAGAGAAAGGGAGTGAAAATAATGAGTGTTGGAGTGCAGAGAGAGAGTTCAGCCAGAGAGGGAAAAAAGATAGAGGGGCCGAGAAAAAGGAGAGAACATTGAGAGAGCCAATACAAAAGAAGATTCGACCAATGAGGTAAAAATAGAGAGAAAAACAAACTTTTATGCAAGAGAGAGTGATGTGAGAAGAGCTTTGTTTTCTAATCAGTCGATGATTTTACTCATGTACAAGGAGACGTTATTAAACACTAACGATCTTAATTCCACCTTGCATAGTTCTGTTGTTTCTCTTTTGTAGGAATATGAGGATATCTTTCCCGAGGAAACACCGCAAGGTTTACCTCCAATCCGTGAGATTGAACATCAAATCGACTTCACACCTGGAGCTACAATTCCAAACCGACCAGCCTATAGGAGTAATCCCGAGGAGACAAAGGAACTCCAATGGCAGGTAAGTGAGTTGATGGAGAAGGGACACGTGAGAGAAAGCATGAGCCCATGCGCCGTACCAGTTTTACTTGTGCCTAAGAAAGATGGGACTTGGAGGATGTGCGTTGATTGTCGAGCCATCAACAACATCACAGTAAAGTATCAACATCCCATTCCTTGCTTGGATGACATGTTAGATGAATTATATGGTGCTTGTGTATTTTCTAAAATTGATCTGAAAAATGGATATCATCAAATTGGCATGAAAGAGGGAGACGAGTGGAAGACGACTTTCAAAACAAAACAAGGTTTGTATGAGTGGTTGGTAATGCCTTTTGGTTTAACCAATGCGCCTAGCACATTTATGAGTTTAATGAACCATGTTTTGCGAGCTTTTATTAGGAAATTTGTTGTTGTTTATTTTGATGATATCCTGATCTATAGTAGCAATTTGGATGATCATATTGAACATTTGAAACTTGTTTTAGATGTTTTACGGAAGGAAAATTGTATGCTAATCTTAAGAAGTGTACCTTTTGCACGGATAAGCTTGTATTTCTTGGTTTTGTTATTAGTGCTCAAGGTATACAGGTCAACGAAGAAAACGTTAGGGCTATCCAAGAATGGCCAAGTCCCACAAGCATTGGCAAAGTAAGGAGTTTTCATGGACTTGCCAGCTTTTACCGACGGGTTGTAAGGGATTTCAGTACTTTGGCTACACCGCTCACAGAAGTAATCAAGAAGAACATTGGGTTCAAGTGGGGAGAAGAACAAGAGAAGGAGTTTCATCTTATTAAGCATAAGCTTACTCATGCTCCTTCACTTGCTTTACCTGATTTTTCTAAAATGTTTGAAATTGAATGTGATGCTTCTGGTGTAGGTATAGGTGTCGTGCTGATGCAAGAAGGACGACCAATCGCGTATTTCAGTAAAAAATTGTATGGGTCAACACTAAATTACCCGACTTATGACAAGGAGTTGTACACGTTGGTTCGAGCATTAAAGACTTGGCAACACTACCTATGGCCCAAGGAATTCATGATTCACACTGATCATGAGTCATTGAAACATCTGAAGAGACAACAAAAGTTGAACAAGAGGCATGCCCACTGGGTGGAATTCATCGAGACATTTCCTTACGTCATCCGATATAAGCAAGGTAAGAAGAATGTCATTGCGGATGCACTTTCTCGCAGGTACGCATTACTTTCTATCCTTGACGTTAAACTACTTGGCTTTGAGCATATTAAGGATTTATACCCTTTAGACCAAGATTTTAGTGAGGAGTATCGAGCTTGTGAGAAAAACGCAAAGGGTAAATTTTACAGACATGATGGATTTTTGTTTAGGGAGAATAAGCTTTGTGTGCCTAATTGTTCTTTGAGAGATTTGTTAGTGAGGGAATCCCATGGTGGCAGATTGATGGGGCATTTTAGAATTGCTAAAACTTTAACTATTTTGCAGGAACACTTCTTTTGGCCACACATGAAAAGGGATGTTAAAAGGATATGTAGTAGATGTGTCACATATAGGAAAGCTAAATCGAGAGCACAACCCCATGGGCTATACACACCTTTGCCAATTGCTAGTGAGCCTTGGACTGATATTTCAATGGACTTTGTGTTAGGTTTACCTAGGACCAAACATGGGAAGGATAGTGTGCTTGTGGTTGTAGATTGATTTTCTAAGATGGCACATTTTATTCCCTGTCATAAAACTGATGATGCATTGCATGTTGCTGAATTGTTCTTTAGGGAGATTGTGAGAATACATGGCATGCCTAGGACAATTGTTTCAGATAGAGATGCTAAGTTCTTGAGCTACTTTTGGAAGACATTGTGGAGTAAGTTAGGTACTAAGTTGTTGTTTTCTACTACTTGCCACCCACAAACTGATGGTCAAACTGAGGTAGTAAATAGGACTTTGTCAACCTTATTAAGAGCAATCATTAGTAAGAACATTAAAACATGGAAAGATTGTTTACCACATGTTGAGTTTGCATATAATCGCTCTGTCCATTCTGCTACTAGGTATTCACGTTTTGAAATTGTTTATGGTTTTAATCCTTTATCACCATTAGATTTATCACTACTACCTATTTCTGAGCATGTTAATTTAGATGGCAAAAGGAAGGCTGACTTTGTTAAATAGATTCACGAGAAAGCAAGACTCAACATTGAGCAAAGAATGGAACACTATGCAAAGCAAGCCAACAAGGGGCGACACAAGTTGATTTTCGAACCCGAAGACTGGGTGTGGTTGCACTTCAGAAAGGAGCGTTTTCCTAGAACAAAGAAAGTCAAAGTTGTTACCGCGGGAAGATGGTCCATTTCAAGTCCTTGAACGAATTAATGACAATGGTTACAAGTTGGATTTGCAAGGTGAGTATAATGTAAGTGCTACCTTCAATGTTTTTGATTTGAGCCCTTTTGATGCAGAGTCTGATTTGAGGAAAAATCCTTGGCAAGAGGAGGGAATGATGGAGACTTAGGGAGCTCAAATGCAAGGAAGATAGTTGACCCAATACAAGTTCCTATTGGACCAGTCACAAGAGCCCAACTAAGAAATTCAAGGAAGCACTAAATGGGTTGATTCACGAAATCTGGAATCAAGAAAATTTGTGCAAGCCCATTGACCCAGGCCCATGTCAGCCACAAAGGTGCATCAATTTGATCCAAGTTCTAGAAGAATCCAGATGAGTCAAGCTTGAAATCAGCTCAAATTTTGCAAGATCAAGTCAATGGAAGGATTTCAAAAACTTTCTAATTATTGGCACACATGTGGCTGATCATTTGTGCAAATTGTTGACGAGGATTAATTGCACTTTCCTTTAATTGTTGGGCATGTAAATGACTGAAAATCAGCCATTAAGACTTTCCTTTATTTTGGTTTTTATTTTTAATTAGGATTAGTAGTTATTCGAATTTGTCAACTTTTCTTTTTGGGTGACACTTTGTAATTTTGGCCTATAAATAGGCGTTTCCAAGGTTAATGAATGGAGGAATGTTTATTTGTCTAAGAGAGAAAATTCTTTTTTTGGTTCTTTGACTAAACTACACGAACTCATCGGATCAATCTAGGCGTTCATACCGGACTTATCAATCAAGCTTTCCATCCTTGATTGTGGCATCTACGATATACCAAGGTTCTTGCTTCGATATAAGCAACAGGTCGCGATGACTTCCATCCAAATCTAAGTAGAAATGGTCTTGGTGCCTTTTTATTAATAACGGATTCCGTCAGTGTATTGGCGAGGTTCTTATCTGTTTTTACATAAATTTACAAGTTTGTGATCATACTATATATATAAGTTTTGTGATCTTAATCTCTCCTATGCTTGAATTTAATTTTATAGAGAGTTGGCACTCTAGGTTTCTATAAATTTTATATGTTGTCATGGATTATGTGGTGAATGTTTATTAATTAATTATGGTTGATTAGATGTTTATTTAATTATTAATTAATTAATTAATTCATGTCGGTTATGGTTCCTTAGAGGTTAGAATGTGTATCTAGGTTTTTCATGTAATTAGAGGGCAGACTATCATCTCCATGTAGGAATTCTTATTTAATTTTAAATTTGTAAGAATTTTGTAATTAAATGATTATTCAGAGAAGACGGATCTAGAAGAATGATGATGGCGCTCCCAGGTATTTCTTGAGTCTTTAATTTTATGTTTTTTGAATTGTTGAAAATAAAATTGATGAATTGCATTAAAAATTGTATTTTCTGGAATAGGAGATTTCTGTTGGGTCGGCATGCCGAACCCTCAGTTTGGCAGGCCGATGGACACAGATCGGCAGGCCAGACGTGTGGTTTGGTAGGCCGTCAATGGGGCAAAAATCGACTGGCTCTGCCGGTAGGCTGAACTTCTAGTTTGGCAAGTCGATGGTCGCTGATCGGCAGACTAGACGTGAGGTTCGACAGGCCGACAGTGGGGCAGAAATCAGAGGCTTTGCTGGCAGGCTGAACTTCCAGTTTGGTAGGTCAAACTTTCATGAGTCGGTAGGCCAATCTTCCTGATCGGTAGGCCGATGGAGCATAACCGGTAGGCCGATCACCTACATCGGCCTGCCGATCGAGAGCTGAAAAATTTCTAGAAAGGTGCTGTTATTTTGGTGCAGTTTTAATTTTATTTTTGGGACAATTCTGATAGAGATTAAATTTGGATATGACTGGAAATATCAAGTATTCGATTTAAAAGGGATTGAAGACTTGAAGATAGGCATTACATGAGAAGGATACAACTTGAGGATTCAAGGATAAAGAATCGATAATATGTCTTGATTATTCTCTTGTAATCTTAGTTTTCTATTCTCTAGGGTGGAACCATAATATTACGGTTATTATTATCTTGCTTGTGGCTTTGCTTAATTGCTTTGCTTGTCTGCATTATAATATAATTTGGCATGTATATTGATAACATGTCATATCAAATAGGGAGAGCTACTCATATTAAAAGTGTTCATGCATATTCTTAAAATAAATCCTTGATTTCAAAAGATTGAGTGAGAGAAGGTTTTCGAAGAGAGGACCTAAGGCCTCCATCATTGGTCCATTAGGCAGAACATGGTGGTCTTGACCCCTAGGAAGGGATTTCTATCATGTCCCAGATTGGATCTTTGATAGGATAAGGTATTTTAGCATGATTTATGATTGCATACCCCTAGGTGGTGATTATAAATCATGGATAAAATATTGAAACGATGGTTATACACTCACGTTAATTTTATTATTAACCTCCCCTACGGAGCTCTATTAATAAAATTAATGGCCAAAGAAACGATTATTAGTATAAGTTGGATAATATGGGTCCTAGATGGCATATATTAAGCAGGAGGGGATCCGTGTTCCTGATTGAATTTGGCATGACTCCCCTAGGAGCTTGTTGAATTCTAACTTGGGAATTTTCATTGTAAGGTTGTCATATATTAAGCTTGTTGAATTCTAAGTTGGGAGTTTTGACACATAAACACATTTGTATTTTTACATGATTGTGTTATCTTACTAAATTGTTATTATATGTTTGCTTATGTTTGGTATATGATTCTTTATTGTAGATTAAAAATGTCTAAAAACGCTTTATCATTGATACTTGACAAAAACCTATTAATTGGAGGGAATTATAATGATTGGAAACTGAAACCTGGATATCAGTCTCTCCTTTGAGAAACTAAAATATGTACTAACAACCCCTTATCTTCTCGAGCCTATGGGAGACTCAACTAATGAGCAATTCGAAGCATATGATCGTTGGAAAGATGCTAATAATCAAGCCCGCTGCTATGTTATGGCTAGTATAAATAACGTGCTACAAGCTCAACATCAAAATTATGAGACTTGCGAGGTAGATCTTGGATAATCTTGAGGATATGTTTAGAGGTGAAGCCATAACAAAGCGGCAAGGGGCACTTCAAAATCTCTTAAACTGTAAGTAGAGACTAGAGACATCTGTAAAGGAGCACATTATGTTGGTCATGGGTTACCTCGCTAAGGTTCAAACCAATGGAGCTGACATCGATGCTAAAACTCAGATGACTATAGTCTTTGAGACTCTATCCAAGGAATTTATTCAGTTTAGAGCGACATTTAATTTAAGCAATAGACGGGAAATGACCTTGACAGAATTAATGAAACAGTTACAGGAGTTTGAACTGCTGATTAGGGAGTCTCCTGCGCGTGGTGAGGCCAACATGGTAGTTGCTTCTAGTTCTAATCTCAACTCTAGGAATGGAAAGAAGCAACGGGCCAAGAATGGGAATTCTTCTATTCCTGCTAGCACCAAGAGCAAGAAGAAGAAGAAGAAGAACCCAAAGAAGCTTAAGTGCTTCTTCTGCGGGAAGGTCAAGCATATCAAGAAGCATTGCAAGGACTTCCTTTCCAAAGAAGGTAGGTGTGATCTTCTATATTTAGAAACTTGTTTGGTAGAGGAATCCAATAACATTTGAGTCATGGATTCTGATGTAATTTATCATGTTTGTGTTTCTCTACAGGGGTTCAAAGAAATGAGAAGTCTGCTGCATGAAGACTTCACTCTTCGGATGGACGATGGATCCTTGGTCTTAGCGGAAGCAATGGGAAATGTCCATCTTTATTTTGATAATTATAGAAATTTATTTCTGCAAGATTGATTTTATGTTCCTAAATTTAAAAGGAATTTAATTTCTATAGCTTGTTTATTTAAAGACTCTTATTTGGTTTCTTTTAATGATAAAGTGGTGATTCGTGAAAACAAATCTTTTATCTGTTCTTAATGGATGCAAAATAATCTATAATTTATCAAACCTAAGATGGACTAATTACTTAATGCTGAGATGAATGATAATAACTCTAAAAGACTTAAAACTTCTCACTCTAATAAGACTTATCTTTGGCATTTGCGCCTTGGTCATATTAACCTAAATATGATTCAAAGGTTGGCAAGGGATGGACCTTTAAGCCACTTAAAGGTGGAATCTATACCTCAATGTGAATCTTGTTTGGAGGGTAAAATGACTAAAAGACCATTCGGGTCTAAGGGCAATAGGGCCAAAGGGGTTCTGGAACTTGTGCATAGTGATGTTTGCAGGACTGATGAACATTCAGGCACGAGGAAGGTATGAGTATTTTGTCACTTTTATTGACGATTACTCAAGATATGGGCATGTGTACCTGATGCACCACAAAAGTGAAACTTTTGACAAGTTTAGGGAGTTTTGGGCTCAAGTGGAAAAGCAATTGGGTAGACCGATAAAGGCACTTTGATCCGATCGAGGTGGGAAATACCCTTCTAATGAGTTCTTGGGACACTTATTAGAGAATGAGATTTTATCCCATTTGACTTGCGCCAAGCACTCCATAGCACAGAGAAGAAATAGGACTTTGTTGGACAAGATTAGGTCCATGATGAGTTATTCATCATTGCTTTTATCCTTTTGGGGATATGCACTACAAATCACATGTTATCTTTTGAACAATGCGCCTTCAAAATCATTCCCTAAAACTCCTCATGAGTTCTGGATGGGTAAGAAGACATCCTTAAACCATATTCGCATATGGGAATGTCCGGCTAATGTCCTATTTAAGGATCCGAATAAGTTGGAAGCATGTTTAAAATTTTGTGTGTTTGTAGGATATCCAAAAGGAACTAAAGGTGGTTATTTCTATAACCCAAAGGAAAATAAAGTCATGGTTTCAACTAATGCAACTTTCCTTGAGGAGAATTACATGAACAACTTTAAACCTCGAAGCAAAGTGGTGCTTGAGGAGTTAAGGAGTGATCCAATCACTCTGGAGGTTCTGAAAGAAACCATTTTGATCAGTGTAGAAAAACCAAACAAACCTGAATAACAACCTGAGGGGCTTCGGCATAGTGGAAGGATCAGGCGTCGACCTGATAGGTATATGTTCAATGGGGAGGTCTTTTTGGCTGAACCTGGATGAACATGATAGGGATCCTTATACTTACGTAGAAGCTATGGAGGATGTTGATTCAAAACTCTATACAGAGGCCATGAACATAGAGATGAAGTCTATGGAGACTAATCAGGTCTAGGAGCTTGTGGATCTTCCCGAAGGGGTAAAACCCATAAGGTGTAAGTGGATCTACAAGAGGAAAGGAGGAGTGGATGGAAAGGTCAAAACCTTTAAGGCTATACAGGTAGCTAAGGGTTATATGCAAATGGAAGGAATCAATTATAAGGAAACCTTTTCGCTTGTCGCCATGCTTATGTCCATCCGGATTCTCTTGTCAATAGCTACCAGCTCTCGACTATGAGATTTGGCAGATGGATGTCATGACAGCCTTTTTGAATGGCTATCTTGATGAGTTCATTTATATGGTACAACCAGATGGGTTCAAGGTCAAGGGTCAAGAGAGTAAGGTTTGTAGGCTGCTAAAGTCAATTTATGGACTTAAGTAGGCTTCCCGTTCTTGGAACATAAGATTTCATCAGGTGATTAAGACTTATGGGTTCTCACAAAAAGTGGATGAGCCATGTGCTTTCAAACACATAAAGGATGAGAAGGTGGTTTTTCTACTGCTCTATGTAGATGACATTCTGCTAATTGGCAATGACATTCGGGCATTGTCATCGGTCAAATTATAGTTGACCAAGTAGTTTGACATGAAGGACTTGGGAGAGGCTAATTTTGTTTTGGGTATCTAGATCTTTCGAGATAGGAAGAACAAAATGATAGCTTTGTCCCAGGCCGGCTACATAGATAAAATTCTCAAAAGGTTTGTAATGCAGGATTCCAAGAAAGGTGGGCAACCATCTAGGTCTAGAATTACTCTTTCTAAGAAAGACTCTCCAAAGTCTTATGAAGAAAGAGAATACATGAAAAAGGTGCCTTATGCTTCGATAGTGGGTAGTCTCAAGTATGCCATGCTTTGCACACGACCGGATATTAGTTATGCGGTTGGGATTGTAAGTCGATTTCAAGCGGATCTAGGACTGAACCACTGGGTTACGGTTAAGCATATTTTCAAGCACCTGATAAGGACTCGAGGGTATATGCTTGTGTATTCGGGTGAGGAGTTAACTCCTCTTGGATACACTAACTCGGATTTTCAATCCTATTTGGATTCTAGAAAATCGACTTTAGGTTTTGTGTTTACTTTGGGCGGTGGTGCCATCAGTTGGAGAAGTGCCAAGCAAGATTGCACTTTGGATTCAACGATGGAGGCCGAGTATGTGGCAGCTAGTGATGCTTTAAAAGAAGTAGTGTGGCTACGTAAGTTCCTTGGGGATCTTGAGATAGTTCCTGGTATGGATAAGGTGGTATCATTGTACTGTGATAATAGTGCGGCGATAGCTAATGCTAAGAAACTAAGATTTCATAAGAAGAGTAAGCATATTGATCAGAAGTATCATGTGATAAAGGACTTCGTTGAGGGTGGGTTTGTCACGGTGTGCAAGATCACGTCAGAGGACAATTTAGCTTATCCATTTACGAAGACACTTACTGGGAGAGTCTTCAAGAGGCATGTGGAACCTATGGGAATAAGAGATTTGTCATATTTACTTAGTGCAAGTAGGAGATTGTTAGACATGTATGCCTTGAGGAGTCAAAAAATATAATAAGTTTTTTGGAGGACATTTTTATCAACAAAGAATTTATTCATTATTTATATACCAAATCTTGTCCTCTTTACGTTCATATTTGTTGAATGTATGTTAAGCAAACAATAGTCTGAGACTGTCGGTCTAAACCTTTAAGAATTGAGTATATGATGGACAAATTATGCGGAAGACACGATTCTTAAGGTGACAGTCTAAATCATAAGATCCGCAATCCAGGGAATAAAGTTGGGCGCTTTATTCATGTAAAGATTGTTATGTTGTCTATATCCATATTGGGAGATGGTTTGTCTTGGCCATCAGAGGTGGACTCCGTGAATAGAAACATTGGCACGTTGTCATAGGTGATAATGTGTTAGATCGGGACATCAAGTGAATTGATTTAGATTAATAATTCTGTTTCGACAAATCGATTCACTTTAGACAATCATTTGTATTGTATCTTAATCCTGAGATAAATAGTAGGCCCTGTTGTCTTGACTTGTGTTTTTTGATGTACCAAAGGGTGACACCATCATCTTAATAGTGGTATGCATGCTAGTACCTTGGAGGAATGACTCTTGATAGCATAGACTTGTTATTCATAGATATGGAATCCATAGCTCCTCGTTAGGAGTACTGATATCCTCTTATATGCATTATCCTGTAATTAGAAAACTAGAGCGCTCAACCATTTTGATACATAGGTGTAACCGAATGGTATACTGTCTTTGGATGGTAAGTTTTCCGAAGGTGAGATAATGAAACGTAAGATAAAAATAATCGAGAAGGTAAGACAGAACTTGTCCTTAAGCCAATTATAGATAATCATATGGGGATACGATATTGTTGGAAACAAACTGCGCAGCGGAATTTTAAAAATTTTTCCATCAGAGTAATTTCCAAAACACAAGTTTGACATGTAATATGTATAAATTAGACAGATCTTACTAACCTCAGTGTGCCGAAGAACCTCCGCAATCCGTGTAGAGAAGTAACGTTCCAAAAAAGCCTCAACCAACTGGTCTTCTTTGCTATTCTCTATCCACAACCGGAGTGAGTGTGGGCTCACACGTACAGCTCTTCCATCGGTGATTCTCCTTCCAACCAATAGAGAGAACCCAAAGCTAGTGTTCGCGATTTTTGAACAAAAGCTCTCAGGGAGTTTTTAGATGCTCACTAGAAGAGTATCACTCTTAATCTCTCAAAATTGATCTGAGTAAATCATGAGACTCACTCTCTTTATATAGCTATTGGTCCTGGGGTCAGTCCATATCAGATTAGGTCTCAAAAACTCGAAACAGAATCAAGTTCGGATCAATATCTGATAAGATCTGCTTGAAAACGCGTAATGTTATCTCCCGTTGATTGGTAGGCCGAACATTTTGATCGGTAGGCTGAACAGGCCAGTTCGGCAGGCCGAACTCCCGAGAAAAAATCTCTACGAATCTTTTATTTTCCACCCGAGATTCTAAAGGATAAAGTCTCATTTTTTATTCAAATAACCCAATAGAGAAGATATCTGATCAAAACAAACTTTATCAAGATAATCTCTAAGAAAATAAATCAATTCACAATAATTCTACAAGTTTATCTTGATCTAATTTATCCAAAATTAAATCAACCGATAAGCAGACAAGAATTATTGGAAAATTATCGCAATAATTCAACAAGTTTATCTTGAACTAATTTCTTACAAAATTAATTCAACCGATAAATAGACATGAATCATTTGATTCTTACAAATTTTAAACCAATCTGATAAATCCGACATAAGTCACCAATTATTGGAAAAGCACACCATGTCGTTACAAGATTTTGTGAGCTAGCAAAGGGGACCAAAATGGACCTATAAAGTTCAAGCTCATGATAATTATGAAACCCAATATCCCAGATATACATTTCACAATTATCAACTCCAACGCTACAACACTAAAAGCTTGGAGCTGCACTCTCAAACTTTATAGAATTACGAAGCTCGTGTAGCTAAGTCTCCATGACATATCATAGTGCATCGTATCCCCATATGATAATCCATAATCGGCTTAAGGACAAGTTCTGTCTTACTTTCCCGATTATTTTTATCTTACGTTCCATTGTCTCACCATTAGAAAACTTACCATCCAAAGATAGTATACCATTCGGTTACACCTATGTATCCAAATGGTTGAGCGCTCCAGTTTTCCAATTACAGGACAACGCATATAAGAGGATATCATTTCTCCTAAAGAGG
The DNA here is from genome assembly GCA_025403435.1 of Artocarpus heterophyllus. Lineage (NCBI taxonomy): Eukaryota > Viridiplantae > Streptophyta > Magnoliopsida > Rosales > Moraceae > Artocarpus > Artocarpus heterophyllus. The sequence continues at coordinate 15,005,250 of CM046351.1, forward strand.
AGCTATGGATTCCATATCTATGAATAACAAGTCTACGCTATCAAGAGTCATGCCTCCAACGTACCGGCATGCATACCACTATAGAGATGTGGGAGTCACCCATTGGTACATCAAAAGACACAAGTCGAGATAACAGGCCCACTATTCATCTCAGGATTAAGATACAACACAAATGACTGTCTAAAGTGAATCGATTTGCCGAGACAGAATTATTAATCCAAATCAATTCACTTTATGTCCCGATTCAACACATCGTCACCTATGACAACGTGTCAATGTTTCTATTCACGGAGTCCAACTCCGATGGTCAAGACAAACCATCTCCCATAAGGGATGTAGACAACATAACAATCTTTACATGAATAAAGCGCCCAACTTTATTCCCTTCATTGCGGATCATATGTTTTAGACCATCACCTTAAGAATCATGTCTTCCACATAATCAGTCCATCATATGCCCAATTCTTAAGGTTTAGACTGACAGTCTCAGACTATTGTTTGCTTATCATACATTCAACAAATATGAACGTAAAGAGGACAAGATTTGGTATATATAAATAAATAAACTCTTTACTGATAAAAATGTCTCCAAAAACGTATTACATTTTTACTCCTTAGGGCATACATGTGTAACAATCTCCCACTTGCACTAAGTGAGTAAATACTGCAAATTTCGCATCCCCATAGCTTCCACATGCCTCTCGAAGACTCTCCTAGTAAGTGTCTTTGTAAATGGATCAGCTAAATTGTCCTCTGACGTGATCTTGCACACCGTGACATGCCCGCCCTCAATGAAGTCCTTTATCACATGATACTTCCGATCAATATGCTTACTCTTCTTGTGAAATCTTGGTTCCTTAGCATTAGCTACCGTCGCACTATTATCACTGTACCGTGATACCGCCTTATCCGTACCAGAAACTATCTCAAGATCCCCAAGGAACTTGCAGAGCCAAACTGCTTCTTTCGAAGCATCACTAGCCGCCACATACTCGGCCTCCATCGTTGAATCCGAAGTGCAATCTTGCTTCGTACTTCTCCAACTGATGGCACCACCACCCAGAGTAAACACAAACCCCGAAGTCGATTTCCTAGAATCCAGACAGGATTGAAAATCTGAATCAGTGTATCCAAGAGAAGTCAAGTCCTCACCTGAATACACAAGCATATACCCTCGAGTCCTTCTCAGGTACTTAAAAATATGCTTTACTGCAACCCAATGGTTCGGTCCTGGATCCGCCTGAAATCGACTTACAATCCCGACCGCATAGCTAATATCCGGCCGTGTGCAAAGCATGGCATACATGAGACTACCTACTGTCGAAGCATAAGGCACCTTCTTCATGTATTCTCTTTCTTCATAAAAGAGTCTTTCTTGGAAAGAGTAATTCCAGACCTAGATGGTTGCCCACCTTTCTTGGAATCCTGCATTGCAAACCTCTTGAAAATTTTATCTATGTAGCCAGCCTGAGACAAAGCTATCATTTTGTTCTTCCTATCTCGAAAGATCTGGATACCGAGAACAAAATTAGCCTCACCCAAGTCCTTCATGTCAAACTGCTTGGTCAACGATAATTTGACCGATGACAAGGCCCCAATGTCATTGCCAATTAGTAGAATGTCATCTACATAAAGCAGTAGAAAAACCACCTTCCCATCCTTTATGTGTTTGTAAACACATGGTTCATCCACATTTTGTGAGAACCCATAAGTCTTGATCACTTGATCAAATCTTATGTTCCAAGAACGAGAAGCCTACTTAAGTCCATAAATTGACTTTAGCAGCTCACAAACCTTACCCTCTTGACCCGTGACCTTGAACCCGTCTGTGATAAGAACCTCGCCAATATACTGACGAAACCCGTTATCAATAAGAAGGCACCAAGATCGTTTCTACTCAGATTTGGATGGAAGTCACCACGACCCGTTGCTTATATCGAAGCAAGAACCTTGGTATATCGTAGACACCACAATCAAGGATGGAAAGCTTGATTGATAAGTCGGGGTTGAATGCTCGAATTGATCCGAAGAGTTCGTGCAGTTCGTCAAAAAAACAAAGAAAGAATTATTTCTCTCAGAAAATAAACATTCATCTCTTCATTAACCTTTGAAACGCCTATTTATAGGCCAAAATTACAAAGTGTTGCCCAAAAAGAAAAGTTGACAAATTCAATCATAATTACTAAGCCTAAAATAAAAACCAAAAGAAAGGAAAGTCTTAATGGCTGATTTTCAGCCATTTACACGCCCAACAATTAAAGGAAAGTGCAAATAATCCGCATGGGAAAGTTTCCAAAGTTCTTCCATTGACTTGATCTTGCAAATTTGAGCTGATTTCAAGCTTGACTCATCCGGATTCTTCTAGAACTTGGATCAAATTGATGCACTGTTGTGGTTGACGTGGGCCTGGGTCAATGGGCTTGCACAAATTTTCTTGATTCCATATTTCGTGAATCAGCCCATTTAGTGCTTCCTTGAATTTCTTAACTCGGTCTCTTGTGATTGGTCCAGCAGGAACTTGTATTGGGTCAACCACTTTCCATGCATTTAAGCTTCCTAAGTCTCCATCATTCCCCTCCTCTTGAAAAGGATTTGTCCTCAAATCAGACTCTACATCAAAAGGACTCAAATCAGAAACATTGAAGGTAGCACTTACATTATACTCACCTTGCAAATCCAACTTGTAAACATTGTCATTAATTCTTTCAAGGACTTGAAATGGACCATCTCCACGTGGTAACAACTTTGACTTTCTTTATTCTGGGAAACGTTCCTTTCTAAAGTGCAACCACACCCAGTCTCCAGGTTCAAAAATTAGCTTGTGTCGCCCCTTGTTGGCTTGCTTTGCATATTGTTTCGTTCTTCGCTCAATGTTGAGTCTTGCTTTCTCATGAATCTGTTTAACAAAGTCAGCCTTCCTTTTGCCATCTAAATTAACATGCTCAGAAACAGGTAGTGGTGATAAATCCAATGGTGATAAAGGATTAAAACCATAAACAATTTCAAAAGGTGAATACTTAGTAGCAGAATGGATAGAGCGGTTATATGCAAACTCAACATGCGGTAAACAGTCTTCCCAAGATTTAATGTTCTTACTGATGATTGCTCTTAATAAGGTGGACAAAGTCCTATTTACTACCTCAGTTTGACCATCAGTTTGTGGGTGGCAAGTCGTAGAAAACAACAGCTTAGTACCTAACTTACTCCACAAAGTCTTCCAAAAGTAGCTCAAGAACTTAGCATCTCTATCTGAAACAATTGTCCTAGGCATGCCATGTATTCTCACAATCTCCCTAAAGAACAATTCAGCAACATGCGATGCATCATCAGTTTTATGACAGGGAATAAAATGTGCCATCTTAGAAAACCGATCTACAACCACAAACACACTATCCTTCCCACGTTTGGTCCTAGGTAAACCTAACACAAAGTCCATTGAAATATCAGTCCAAGGCTCACTAGGAATTGGCAAGGGTGTGTATAAACCATGGGGTTGTGCTCTCAATTTAGCTTGCCTACACGTGACACATCTACTACATATCCTTTCAACATCCCTTTTCATGCATGGCCAAAAGAAGTGTTCCTGCAAAACAACTAAAGTTTTAGCAATTCCAAAATGCCCCATCAATCCGCCACCATGGGATTCCCTCACTAACAAATCTCTCAAAGAACAATTAGGCACACAAAGCTTATTCTCCTGAAACAAAAATCCATCATGTCTATAAAATTTACCCATTGCGTTTTTCTCACAAGCTCGATATTCCTCACTAAAATCTTGGTCAAAAGGGTATAAATCCTTAATATGCTCAAAACCAAGCAGTTTAGCGTCAAGGATAGAAAGTAATGCGTACCTGTGAGAAAGTGCATCCGCAACAACATTCTCCTTACCTTGCTTGTATCAAATGACATAAGGAAATGTCTCGACGAATTCCACCCAGCGGGCATGCCTCTTGTTCAACTTTTGTTGTCCCTTCAGATGTTTCAATGACTCATGATCAGTGTGAATCACGAATTCCTTGGGCAATAGGTAGTGTTGCCAAGTCTTTAATGCTCGAACCAACGCGTACAACTCCTTGTCATAAGTCAGATAATTTAGTGTTGACCCACTCAATTTTTCACTGAAATACGCGATTGGTCATCCTCCTTGCGTTAGCACGGCACCTATACCTACACCAGAAGCATCACATTCAATTTCAAATGTTTTAGAAAAATCAGGTAAAGCAAGTAAAGGAGCATGAGTAAGCCTATCCTTAATAAGCTGAAACGCCTTCTCTTGTTCTTCTCCCCACTTGAACCCAACATTCTTCTTGATTACTTCTGTGAGTGGTGCAGCCAAAGTACTGAAATCCCTTACAAACCGTCGGTAAAAGCTAGCAAGTCCATGAAAACTCCGTACTTCTCCAATGCTTGTAGGACTTGGCCATTCTTGGATAGCCCTAACCTTTTCTTTGTCAACCTGTATACCTTGAGCACTAACAACAAAACCAAGAAAAACAAGCTTATCCGTGCAAAAGGTACACTTCTTAAGATTAGCATACAGTTTTTCCTTCCGTAAAACATCTAAAACAAGTTTCAAATGTTCAATATGATCATCCAAATTGCTGCTATAGATAAGGATATCATCAAAATAAACAATGACAAATTTTCCAATAAAAGCTCGCAAAACATGGTTCATTAAACGCATAAATGTGCTAGGCGCATTGGTTAAATCGAAAGGCATTACCAACCACTCATACAAGCCTTGTTTTGTTTTGAAAGCAGTCTTCCACTCGTCTCCCTCTTTCATACGAATTTGATGATATCCACTCTTCAGATCAATTTTAGAAAACACACAAGCACCATGCAATTCATCGAACATGTGATCCAAGCGAGGAATGGGATGTCGATACTTTACCGTGATGTTGTTGATGGCTCGACAATCAACGCACATCCTCCAAGTCCCATCTTTCTTAGGCACAAGTAAAACTGGTACGGCGCACGGGCTCATGCTTTCTCTCACGTGTCCCTTCTCCATCAACTCCCTTACCTGCCGTTGGAGTTCCTTTGTCTCCTCGGGATTACTCTTATAGGCTGGTCAGTTTGGGATTGTAGCTCCAGGTATGAAGTCGATTTGATGTTCAATCCCGCGGATTGGAGGTAAACCTTACGGTGTTTCCTCGGGAAAGATATCCTCATATTCCTACAAAAGAGAAACAACAGAACTATGCAAGGTGGAATCAAGATCGTTAGTGTTTAATAACGCCTCCTTGTACATGAGTAAAATCATTGGCTGATTAGAAAACAAAGCTCTTCTCACGTCACTCTCTCTTGCATAAAAGTTTGTTTTTCTCTCTATTTTTACCTCATTGGCCAAATCTTCTTTTGTACTGGCTCTCTCAATGTTCTCTCCTTTTCTCTCCTTTTTCTCGGCCCCTCTATCTTTTTTCCCTCTCTGGCCGAACTCTCTCTCTACACTCCAACACTCATTATTTTCACTCCCTTTCTCTCTTTTTTTCTCATTCTCTCCTTTTTGTTCACTCTCCTTTTGTAGCCAAACTTGATCTTTATGAACCTGTTTTGGTGTCATTGGCACAAGAGTGAATGTTCTCTGGTTGTGCACAAGAGAATATTTGTTGGTGTAGCCATCATGTTTGACTCTACGATCAAATTGCCATGGTCGACCTAGTAACAAGTGTCCGGCTTCCATTGGAACTACATCGCATAAAACTTCATCTTCGTATCTACCAATGCGAAATGAAATTAATGCCTATTTAGTTACCTTCACTTCACCACTATTATTCAACCATTGCAACTTGTAAGGTCGAGGATGTTTGGTCGTTGGCAGCCCTAATTTGTCAACCATAGTAGTGCTAGCAACATTCATACAACTTCCTCCATCTATTATCACACTACATACCTTGTTCTGCACGTGGCACCTAGTATGAAAAATGTTCTCAAATTGCTCTTCTTCTTCCTCTTTGGCCTGCACACTAAGGGCTCGTCGAGTGACCAACAATTCACCTTGGACAGCATACTCCTCCTCATCCACGTCCTCCAATGGTGGCATGGAGTCCTCGTCCGATTCATCATCCGTAACAACCTCTCCATCGTCCCGTAACACCATCACCCTTTTGTTTGGATTTTGGCTTGAGATGTGACCCCTGCCTTGGCATTTGAAACATTTAACATCACGGTTTCGAGAAGTGGATGAATCAAGTTTACCTTGGTTTGAAGGGCTAGCTGTGGCTGGTTTTGGCTCGAACTTTGGCCTAGCGACCGATTTCTCTTCTGTCTTCCCATAATTTGGCTTCCATGAAGAAGGTGCCGAACTAACATTCGCACGTGAGCTACCCCTCCTCTTGAGCTGCCGTTCTACTATGATGGCCATGTGCAACATGTCTTCTAACTCTACATAGTGTTGCATCTCCACCCTATCTTGAATATCCGGATTTAGCCCTTGCAAAAATCTTGCCATGGTTGCTTCTCGATCTTCTTCAACATTGGCTCGTATCATGGCTATTTTCATTTCTTGATAATATTCCTCCACATTCCTGTTTCCTTGTCTAAGTCCTTGCAACCTTTTGTACAATTCCTGGTAGTAATGCCTGGGTATAAATCGCTTTCTCATCACCGTTTTCATCTCCTCCCATGTCTCAATCGGGTGTTCCCGGTTCCGTCACCTATTCATTACCAACTGATCCCACCATACAACCGCATAATCAGAGAATTCAATTGCAGCAAGCTTAACTTTCTTTAACTGTGAATAGTTATGGCAATCAAACACTAGCTCCTACTTTCTTCTCCCACTCTAGGTAAGCTCCGGGGTCATTTTTCCCTTGGAATGGCGGAATCTTCATTTTAATACCTCCCATATTATTGTCTTCCCGGTCCCTAGCTTCACTATTCCATTTCCACGCCTAAATCTGCCCCTATTTATCGGTGGTTCCTCCAACTCTTCTAATTCATCTTCCTCCGAAAGATCCAATCCACCCCCCACCTATTTTGCATGTTTTGTGGCTGCCTATTACGTGTTCTAGCATCAACCTCATCTAATCTCTCATGAATGGGCTCTAGCACTCGCATCAACAGCCGTTCCATTTGCCTCGTTAATGCTTGCAACTAAAGATTGGGAACGTTTTGTTGTGGAATATCATCTTCGGCTTCTCTTTCTTGATTCGGATTCATTTTTTTTTTTAACCTGCAAAACAATGTTAGATAATAAAGGACCTTACTTCTCTCCCTCACGTGTTTCGCTCTATCACTTGGTCACTCAGTTCACTCGTGTTTCACTCGAATAATTGGCTTTTATCCTCGAATGTTCTCACCACCCTTGCCTTTTTTTTTTTAACTCACTTATTCTCTCTTTCAGTTCTTTTGGAATTACACAAACAACAATAAAATCTATCCGACAACAAATTTAGCAACACATTTTGATACGTAGTTCAGAATGAAGCAAATTTTTTTGCACTATGAGGTGAGGTCAAATTCGGACACCTGGACACTCAAACAATGGAAAGGAAATAAAAAATTTTAAGGAAGGTCTCCAGACTCTTTTTTTTTTCCGAATCCTCTTGATTTTTCTTTTCTTTTCTTTTCCCTTTTTTTTCTTTTCTTTTCGGATCTTTTTTTTTTTAAGACTGTAAATTCGAATATTTTTTTTTAAAAAAAAATAAAATAGAACCTAAGTTATAAATTAGAATTCAGAAACAAAGAAGGATAGACAAACCTGAGGCTAGAACCGAGGCTACTGATACCAAATTATAAGAACCTCGCCAATATACTGACGAAACCCGTTATCAATAAGAACGCACCAAGATCGTTTCTACTCATATTTGGATGGAAGTCACCATGACCCGTTGCTTATATCGAAGCAAGAACCTCGGTATATCGTAGACGCCACAATCAAGGATGGAAAGCTTGATTGATAAGTCGGGGTTGAATGCTCGAATTGATCCAAAGAGTTCGTGCAGTTCGTCAAAGAACCAAAGAAAGAATTATTTCTCTCAAAAAATAAACATTCATCTCTTCATTAACCTTTGAAACGCCTATTTATAGGCCAAATTTACAAAGTGTTGCCGAAAAAGAAAAGTTGACAAATTCAATCATAATTACTAAGCCTAAAATAAAAACCAAAAGAAAGGAAAGACTTAATGGCTGATTTTCAGCCATTTACACGCCCAACAATTAAAGGAAAGTGCAAATAATCTGCATGTGTGCCAAAATGGGAAAGTTTCCAAAGTTCTTCCATTGACTTGACCTTGCAAATTTGAGCTGATTTCAAGCTTGACTCATCCAGATTCTTCTAGAACTTGGATCAAATTGACGCACCGTTGTGGTTGACATGGGCCTGGGTCAATGGGCTTGCACAAATTTTCTTCATTCCATATTTCGTGAATCAGCCCATTTAGTGCTTCCTTGAATTTCTTAACTCGGGCTCTTGTGACTAGTCTAGCAGAAACTTGTATTGGGTCAACCTGTTGGAAACAAAGTGCGTAGTGGAATTTTAAAAATTTTTCATTAGAGTATTTTCCAAAACACAAGTTTGACATGTTATATGTATAAATTAGACAGATCTTACTAACCTCAGTGTGTCGAAGAAGCTCCGCAACCTGTGTAGAGAAGTAACGTTCCAGAAGAGCCTCAACCAACTGGTCTTCTTTGCTATTCTCTATCCACAACCGGAGTGAGTGTGGGCTCACACATACAGCTCTTCCACCGGTGACTCTCCTTCCAACCAACAGAGAGAACCCAAAGCTAGTGTTCGTGATTTGTGAACAAAAGCTCTCAGGGAGTTTTCAGATGCTCACTCGAAGAGTATCACTCTTAATCTCTCAAATTGATCTGAGTAAATCATTAGACTCACTCCCTTTTTATACCTATTGGTCCCTAGGGTCAGTCCATATCAGATTAGGTCTCAAAAAATTGAAACAGAATCAAGTTCGGATCAATATCTGATAAGATACGCGTGAAAACGCGTAATCTTAACTGTCGTCGGTCGGCAGGCCGAACTTTCTAATAGGCAGGCTGAACAGGCCAGTTCGGCAGGCCGAACACGTCATCCGACAGGCCAAACTGCAGAGAAAAAATCTCCGCGAATCTTTTATTTTCCACCCGAGATTCTAAAGGATAAAGTCTTAGTTTTGATTTAAATAGCCCAATAGAAAAGATATCTGATCAAATTCAAACTTTATCAAGATAATCTCTAAGAAAATAAATTAATTCACAATAATTCTACAAGTTTATCTTGTTCTAATTGTCCAAAATTAAAACAACCGATAAACAGACAAGAATTACCCGAACACAATAATTCAACAAGTTCATCTTGAACTAATTTTCTTACATAATTAATTCAACCGATAAACAGACATGAATTATTTGATTCTTATAAATTTTAAACCAACCTGATAAATCCGACATAAGTCACCAATTATTGGAAAAACACACCGTGTCGTTACAGGATTTTGTGAGCTAGCAAAGGGGACCAAAATGGACCTATAAAGTTCAAGCTCATGATAATTATGAAACCCAATATCCCAGATATACATTTCACAATTATCAACTCCAATGGTACTCCACTAAAAGCTTGGAGCTGCACTCTCGAACTTTATAGAATTACGAAGCTCGTGTAGCTAAGTCTCCATGACATATCATAGTGTATCGCATCCCCATATGATCATCCATAATCGGCTTAAGGACAAGTTCTATCTTACCTTCCTGATTATTTTTATCTTACGTTCCATTGTCTCACCATTAGAAAACTTACCATCCAAAGATAGTATACCATTCAGTTACACCTATGTATCCAAATGGTTGAGCGCTCCAGTTTTCCAATTACAGGACAACGCATATAAGAGGATATCATTACTCCTAAAGAGGAGCTATGGATTCCATATCTATGAATAACAAGTCTACGCTATCAAGAGTCATGCCTCCAACGTACCGGTATGCATGCCACTATAGAAATGTGGGAGTCACCCATTGGTACATCAAAAGACACAAGTCAAGACAACAGGCCCATTATTCATCTCAGGATTAAGATACAATACAAATGATTGTCTAAAGTGAATCGATTTGCCAAGACAGAATTATTAATCCAAATCAATTCACTTTATGTCCCGATCCAACACATCGTCAACTATGACAACGCGCCAATGTTTCTATTCACGAAGTCCAACTCCGATGGCCAAGACAAACCATCTCCCAAAAGGGATATAGACAACATAACAATCTTTACATGAATAAAGCGCCCAACTTTATTCCCTCGATTGTGGATCATATGTTTTAGACCATCACCTTAAGAATCGTGTCTACCGCATAATCATCCCATCATATGCTCAATTCTTAAGGTTTAGACTGACAGTCTCAGACTACTGTTTGCTTATCATACATTCAACAAATATGAACGTAAAGAGGACAATATTTGGTATATATAAATGAATAAATTCTTTATTGATAAAAATGTCTCCAAAAATGTATTACATTTTTACTCCTTAGAGCATACATGTCTAACAATCTCCCACTTGCACTAAGTGAGTAAATACTGCAAATTTCGCATCCCCATAGCTTCCACATGCCTCTCGAAGACTCTCCCAGTAAGTGTCTTCGTGAATGGATCAGCTAAATTGTCCTCTGATGCGATCTTGCACACCGTGACATGCCCGCTCTCAACGAAGTCCTTTATCACATGATACTTCCGATCAATATGCTTACTCTTCTTGTGAAATCTTGGTTCCTTAGCATTAGCTACCGCCGCACTGTTATCACAGTACAGCGATACCGCCTTATCCATACCAAGAACTACCTCAAGATCCCCAAGGAACTTGCGGAGCCACACTGCTTCTTTCGAACCATCACTAGCCGCCACATACTCGGCCTCCATCGTTGAATCCGTAGTGCAATCTTGCTTTGCACTTCTCCAACTGATGGCACCGCCACGTAGGGTAAACACAAACCCCGAAGTCGATTTCCTAGAATCCAGGCAGGATTGAAAATCTGAATCAGTGTATCCTATAGGAGTTAAATCCTCACCCGAATACACAAGCATATACCCTCGAGTCCTTCTTAGGTACTTGAAAATATGCTTTACCGCAACCCAATGGTTCGGTCCTGGATCCGCCTGAAATTGACTCACAATCCCAACCGCATAGCTAATATCCGGTTGAGTGCAAAGCGTGGCATACATGAGACTACCCACTACCGAAGCATAAGGTACCTTCTTCATGTATTCTCTTTCTTCATAAGACTTTGGAGAGTCCTTTTTAGAAAGAGTAATTCCAGACCTAGATGGTTGCCCACCTTTCTTGGAATCCTGCATTGCAAGCCTCCTGAGAATTTTATCTATGTAGCCGGCCTGTGACAAAGCTATCATTTTGTTCTTTCTATCCCGAAAGATCTGGATACCGAGAAAAAAATTAGCCTCACCTAAGTCCTTCATGTCAAACTGCTTGGTCAACTATAATTTGACCGATGACAATGCCCCAACGTCATTGCCAATTAGCAGAATGTCATCTACATAGAGTAGTAGAAAAACCACTTTCCCATTCTTAATGTGTTTGTAAACACATGGTTCATCCACATTTTGTGAGAACCCATAAGTCTTGATCACTTGATCAAATCTTATGTTCCAAGAATGAGAAGCCTGCTTAAGTCCATAAATTGACTTTAGCAGCTTACAAACCTTACCCTATTGACCCGCGACCTTGAACCCGTCTGGTTGTTCCATATAAATGGATTCATCAAGATAGCCATTCAGAAAAGCCGACTTGAGATCCATCTGCCAAATCTCGTAGTCGAGAGTGGCAGCTATGGACAAGAGAATCCGGATGGACTTAAGCATGGCTGCAGGTGAAAAGGCTTCCTCATAATCGATTCCTTCCTTTTGCGTATAACCCTTAGCTACCAGTCTAGCCTTAAAGGTTTCGACCTTTCCATCCACTCCTCTTTTCCTCTTGTAGATCCATTTACACCCTATGGGTTTTACCCCTTCGAGAAGATCCACAAGCTCCCAAACCCGATTAGTCTCCATAGACTTCATCTATATGTTCATGGCCTCTGTCTAGAGTCTTGAATCAACATCCTCCATAGCTTCTGCGTAAGTATAAGGATCCCTGTCTTGTTCATCCGGTTCAGCCAAAAAGACTTCCCCATTGAACATATACCTCTCAGGTTGACGCCCGATCCTCCCACTACGCCGAAGCCCCTGAGGTTGTTGTTCAGGTTTGTTTGGTTTTTCTACACTGATCGGAATGGTTTCATTCGGAACCTCCAGAGTAAACGGATCACCCCTTAACTCCTCAAGCACCACTTTGCTTCGAGGTTTAAAATCGTTCATGTAACTCTCCTCAAGGAAAGTTGCATTAGTTGAAACCACGACTTTATTTTCCTTTGGGTTATAAAAATAACCCCCTTTAGTCCCTTTTGGATATCCTACAAACACGCAAACTTTTGAAGGTGCTTCCAACTTATTCGGATCCTTAAACAAGACATGAGCTGGACATCCCCATATGCGAATATGGTTTAAGGATGTTTTCCGTCTTGTCCACAACTCGTGAGGAGTTTTAGGGACCGATTTTGAAGGCACATTGTTCAAAAGATAACATGCGGTTTGTAGTGCATATCCCCAAAAGGATAAAGGCAATGATGAATAACTCATCATGGACCTAATCATGTCCAACAAAGTCCTATTCCTTCTCTCCGCTACGCCATTCTGTTGCGGAGTGCCCGGTGCAGTCAAATGGGATATAATCCCATTCTCTAACAAGTGTCCCAAGAACTCATCAGAAAGGTATTCCCCACCTCGATCAGATCAAAGGGCCTTTACGGGTTTACCCAATTGCTTTTCCACTTCAGCCTGAAACTCCCTGAACTTATCATAAGTTTCACTTTTGTGGTGCATTAGGTACACATACCCATATCTTGAGTAATCGTCAATAAAAGTGAAAAGTACTCATACCCTCCTCGTGCCCGGATGTTCATCGGTCCGCAAACATCACTATGCACTAGTTCGAGAACCCCTTTGACCCTATTGCCCTTAGACCCGTATGGTCTTTTGGTCATTTTACCCTCCAAACAAGACTCACATTGAGGTATGGATTCCACCTTTAAGTGACTTAAAGGTCCATCCCTTACCAACCTTTGAATCCTATTCAGGTTAATATGGCCAAGGCGCAAATGCCAAAGATAAGTCTTATTAGAGTGAGAAGTTTTAAGTCTTTTTGAGTCATTATCATTTATCTCAGCATTAAGCAATAAGTCCATCTTAGGTTTGATAAAATATAGATTATTTTGCATCCATCCAGAACAGATAAAAGATTTGTTTTTACGAATCACCACTTTTTCATTAAAAGATACCACGTAGGAGTCTTTAAATAAAGAAGATACAGAAATTAAAGTCCTTTTAAATTTAGGAACATAAAAACAGTCTCGCAAAATTAAACTCCTATAATTATCAAAATAAAGATGGACATCTCCCACTGCTTCCGCTGAGACCAAGGATCCATCGCCCATCCGAAGCGTTAAGTCTTCACGAAGTAGGCTTCTCGTTTCTTTGAATCCCTACAGAGAAACACAAACATGATTAGTTGCATCGGAATCTATGACCCAGATGTCACTGGATTCCTCAACCAAACAAGTTTCTAAATATAGAAGATCACACCTACCTCCCTTGGAAAGGAAGTCCTTGCAATGCTTCTTTATATGCCCGACCTTACCACAAAAGAAGCACTTAAGCTTCTTTGGGTTCTTCTTCTTCTTCTTCTTGATCTTGGTAGCAACAGGAATAGAAGACTTACCACTCTTGGCCCGTTGCTTCTTTCTATTCCCAGAGTTAGGATTGGAACCAGAAGCAGCTACCATATTGGCCTCTCCACCAGCAGGAGACTCCCTGATCAGCAGTTCAAACTCATGTAACTGTTTCTTCAGTTCTATTAAGGTCATATCCCGTCTATTGCTTAAATTAAAAGTAGCTCTAAATGGAATAAATTCCTTAGATAGAGTCTCAAAGACCATAGTCATCTGAGTTTCAGCATCGATGTCGGCTCCATTGGTTTATGCCTCAGCGAGGTAACCCATGACCAACATCATGTGCTCCTTTACAGATGTCCCGGTCTCTGTCTACAGTTTAAGAGTTTCCAAAGCGCCCCTTGCCGCTTTGTTATGGCTTGGCCTCCAAACATGTCCTCAAGATTATCCAAGATCTGCTTCGTAGTCTCATAATCCTGATGTTGAGCCTGCAGCACATTGTTCATGCTAGCCTTAACATAGCAGCGGGCCTGATCATTAGCATCTTTCCAGCGATCGTATGCTTGGAATTGCTCATTACTTGAGTCTCCCGTAGGCTCGGGAGGACAAGGAGTTGTCAGTACATATTTCAGTTTCTCAAAGGAAAGGACGATGTCCAGGTTCCGTTTCCAATCGTTATAGTTCTCACCGGTTAATTGGTTTTTGTCAAGTATCGATGATAAAGCGTTTTTAGACATTTTCAATCTACAATAAAGAATCATATACCAAACATAAGCAAACATATATAATAATTTAGTAAGATAACACAATCATGTAAAATCATACAAATGTGTTTATGTGTCAAAACCTTGAAAATATCACAACCTTAAAACGATAATTCCCAACTCAGAATTCAACAAGCTCCTAGGGGAGTCATGCCAAATTCAATCAGGAACACGGATCCCCTCCTAATTAATATATGCCATCCAGGACCCGTATGATCCAGCATATACTAATAATCGTTTCTTTGGCCATTAATTTTATTAACAGAGCTCCTAGGGGAGGTTAATAATAAAATTAACGTGAGTGTATAACCACCGTTTCAATATTTTATCCATGATTTATAATCACCACCTAGGGGTGTGCAACCATAAATCATACTAAAATACCTTATCCTTTCAGAGATCCAATCTGGTACATGATAGAAATCCCTTCCTAGGGGTTGGGATCACCATGTTCTTCCTATGGACCAACGATGGAGGCCTTAGGTTCTCTCTTCGAAAACCTTCTCCCACTCAATCTTTTGAAGTCAAGGTTTTATTTTTAAAATTATGCATGAACAATTTTAATATGAGCGGCACTCCCTATTCTATATGGCATGTTATCAATATACATGGTAAATCATATTATAATGCAGACAAGCAAAGCAATCAAGCAAAGCTACAAGCATAATAATAATAATAACCGTAATATTATGGTTCCACCCTAGAGAATAGAAAAATAAGATTACAAGAGAATAATCGAGACATTTATCGATTCTTCATCCTTGAATCCCCAAGCTGTATCCTTCTTCTTGTAATATCCATCTTCAAGTCTTCAATCCCGTATGAATCGAACACTTCATATTTCCGGTCATATCCAAATTTAATGTTTCTCAGAATCGTCCCATAAATAAAATTAAAACTACATTGAAAAAATTGCACCTTTTCTGGACACCTGGCAGCTCTCAGTCGGCAGTCCGATCTGGATGATCGGTCTGTCGATCATGGTGGTTCGGCCTGCCGAACATGAAGGTTCAGCCAGCCGGCAAAGCACCAGAATTTCTGCCCCACTGTCGGCTTGCCGGACCATACGTCCGGCCTACCGATTTGTGACCTTCGGCCTGCCGAACTGTGAGGTCCGGCATGCCGACCGAGCAGAAAACACACATTCCAGACAATACAATTTTAATGCAATTCATCAATTTTATTTTCAACAATTCAAAAACATAAAATTAGAGACTCAGGAAATACTTGGAGGCGCCATCATCAATCTTTAAGATCCGACTTCTCGTTCCGTCTTCTCCGAATAATTATTTAATTACAAAATTCTTACAAATTAAAAATTAAATAACAATTCCTAGACGGAGATGATAGTCCGCCATCTAATTACATGAAAAACCTAGATACACATTCTAACCTCTAAGGAACCATAACCGGTATTAATTAATTAATAATTAATTAAACAACAATTTAATCAACCATAATTAATTAATAAATATTCACCACATACTCCATGACAACATTTATATATTATATAGAAACCTAGAGTGCCATCTCTCTATAAAATTCAATTCAAGCATAGGAGAGACTAAGATCACAAAATTTATGCATATAACATGATCACAAACTTGCAAATTTATGTAAAAACCTTGTCTCTAATACCAATTGTTGGAAACAAAGTGCGCAGCGGAATTTTAAAAATTTTTCATCAGAGTATTTTCCAAAACAAAAGTTTGACATGTTATATGTATAAATTAGACAGATCTAACTAACCTCAGTGTGTTGAAGAACCTCCGTAACCTGTGTAGAGAAGTAACGTTCTAGAAGAGCCTCAACCAACTGGTCTTCTTTGCTATTCTCTCTCCACAACCGGAGCGAGTGTGGGCTCACACGTACAGCTCTTCCACCGGTGACTCTCCTTCCAACCAACAGAGAGAACCCCAAGCTAGTGTTCGTGATTTGTGAACAAAAGCTCTCAGGGAGTTTTCAGATGCTCACTCGAAGAGTATCACTCTTAATCTCTCAAATTGATTTGAGTAAATCATTAGACTCACTCCCTTTTTATACCTATTGGTCCCTAGGGTCAGTCCATATCAGATTAGGTCTCAAAAAATCGAAACAGAATCAAGTTCAGATCAATATCTGATAAGATACACGTGAAAACGCGTAATCTTAACTGTCGTCGGTCGACAGGCCGAACTTTCTGATAGGCAGGCCGAACATGTCATCCGGTAGGCCAAACTGCCGAGAAAAAATCTCCGCGAATCTTTTATTTTCCACCCGAGATTCTAAAGGATAAAGTTTCAGTTTTGATTCAAATAGCCCAATAGAAAAGATATCTAATCAAAACAAACTTTATCAAGATAATCTCTAAGAAAATAAATTAATTCACAATAATTCTACAAGTCTATCTTGTTCTAATTATCCAAAATTAAAACAACCGATAAACAGACAAGAATTACCCAAACGCAATAATTCAACAAGTTCATCTTGAACTAATTTTCTTACATAATTAATTCAACCGATAAACAGACATGAATTATTTGATTCTTATAAATTTTAAACCAATCTGATAAATCCGACATAAGTCACCAATTATTGGAAAAACACACCGTGTCGTTACAGGATTTTGTGAGCTAGCAAAGGGGACCAAAATGGACCTATAAAGTTCAAGCTCATGATAATTATGAAACCCAATATCCCAGATATACATTTCACAATTATCAACTCCAACGCTACTCCACTAAAAGCTTGGAGCTGCACTCTCAAACTTTATAGAATTACGAAGCTCGTGTAGCTAAGTCTCCATGGCATATCATAGTGTATCGCATCCCCATATGATCATCCATAATTGGCTTAAGGACAAGTTCTATCTTACCTTCCCGATTATTTTTATCTTACGTTCCATTGTCTCACCATTAGAAAACTTACCATCCAAAGATAGTATACCATTCAGTTACACCTATGTATCCAAATGGTTGAGCGCTCCAGTTTTCCAATTACAGGACAACGCATATAAGAGGATATCATTACTCCTAAAGAGGAGCTATGGATTCCATATCTATGAATAAAAAGTCTACGCTATCAAGAGTCATGCCTCCAACGTACCGGTATGCATGCCACTATAGAAATGTGGGAGTCACCCATTGGTACATCAAAAGACACAAGTCAAGACAACGGGCCCATTATTCATCTCAGGATTAAGATACAATACAAATGATTGTCTAAAGTGAATCGATTTGCCAAGACAGAATTATTAATCCAAATCAATTCACTTTATGTCCCGATCCAACACATCGTCAACTATGACAACGCGCCAATGTTTCTATTCACGGAGTCCAACTCCGATGGCCAAGACAAACCATCTCCCAAAAGGGATATAGACAACATAACAATCTTTACATGAATAAAGTGCCCAACTTTATTCTCTCGATTGCGGATCATATGTTTTAGACCATCACCTTAAGAATCGTGTCTACCACATAATCATCCCATCATATGCCCAATTCTTAAGGTTTAGACTGACAGTCTCAGACTACTGTTTGCTTATCATACATTCAACAAATATGAACGTAAAGAGGACAATATTTGGTATATAAAAATGAATAAATTCTTTATTGATAAAAATGTCTCCAAAAACGTATTACATTTTTACTCCTTAGAGTATACATGTCTAACACAACCACCTTCCATGCATTTGAGCTCCCTAAGTCTCCATCACATATGATATGAACCCACCTAACTCCACCCCAAAAGGTAGCTTGTGAGGGGAGGATTGTGAACCCATATATATAACACCCAAGACCACCCTCTCTAACCGATGTGGGACACATCATTCCCGACCCCTTTAGACTGCACATCCTCGTGCCAACTCCGTCGTTAACCCACATGAGCGGCAGGGAACCATTGTACATGAGCCCACCGACCAGCAGAGGTTTGGCTCTGATGCCAATTGATAAGAACCTCGCGAATATACTGACGAAACCTGTTATCAATAAGAAGGCACCAAGATCGTTTCTACTCAGCTTTGGATGGAAGTCACCATGACCCGTTGCTTATATCGAAGCAAGAACCTTGGTATATCGTAGATGCCACAATCAAGGGTGGAAAGCTTGATTGATAAGTCAGGGTTGAACGCTCGAATTGATCCGAAGAGTTTGTGCAGTTCGTCAAAGAACCAAAGAAAGAATTATTTCTCTCAGAAAATAAACATTCATCTCTTCATTAACCTTTGAAACGCCTATTTATAGGCCAAAACTACAAAATGTTGCCCAAAAAGAAAAGTTGACAAATTCAATCATAATTACTAAGCCTAAAATAAAAACCAAAAGAAAGGAAAGTCTTAATGGCTGATTTTTAGCCATTTACACGCCCAACAATTAAAGGAAAGTGAAAATAATCCGCATGTGTGCCAAAATGGGAAAGTTTCCAAAGTTCTTCCATTGACTTGATCTTGCAAATTTGAGCTGATTTCAAGCTTGACTCATCCAGATTCTTCTAGAACTTGGATCAAATTGACGCACCGTTGTGGTTGACGTGGGCCTGGGTCAATGGGCTTGCACAAATTTTCTTGATTCCATATTTCGTGAATCTGCCCAATTAGTGCTTCCTTGAATTTCTTAACTCGGGCTCTTGTGACTGGTCCAGCAAGAACTTGTATTGGGTCAACCACCTTCCACGCATTTGAGCTCCCTAAGTCTCCATCAGTTTGGTTGTTCCTTATAAATGGACTCATCAAGCTAGCCATTCAGAAAAGCCATCTTGACATCCATCTGCCAAATCTCGTAGTCGAGAGCGGCAGCTATGGATAAGAGAATCCGGATGGACTTAAGCATGGCTACAGGCGAAAAGGTTTCCTCATAATCGATTCCTTCCTTTTGCGTATAACCCTTAGCTACCAGTCTAGCCTTAAAGGTTTCGACCTTACCATCCATTCCTCTTTTCCTCTGGTAGATCCACTTACACCCTATGGGTTTTACCCCTTCGGGAAGATCCATAAGCTCCCAGACCGGATTAGTCTCCATAGACTTCATCTCTGTGTTCATGGCCTTTGTCCAGAGTCTTGAATCAACATCCTCCATAGCTTCTGCGTAAGTATAAGGATCCCTGTCATGTTCATCTGGTTCAGCCAAAAAGACTTCCCCATTGAACATATACCTCTTAGGTTGACGCCCAATCCTCCCACTACGCCGAAGCCCCTGAGATTGTTGTTCAGGTTTGTTTGGTTTTTCTACACCGATCAGAATGGTTTCGTTTGGAACCTCCAGAGTGAACGGATCACCCCTTAACTCCTCAAGCACCACTTTGCTTCGAGGTTTAAAGTCGTCCATGTAACTCTCCTCAAGGAAAGTTGCATTAGTTGAAACCATGACTTTATTTTCCCTTGGGTTATAAAAATAACCCCCTTTTGTCCCTTTTGGATATCCTAAAAACACGCAAACTTCCGAACGTGCTTCCAACTTATTCGGATCCTTAAACAGGACATGAGCTGGACATCCCTATATGTGAATATGGTTTAAGGATGTCCTCCGTCTTGTCCACAACTCGTGAGGAGTTTTAGGGACCGATTTTGAAGGCATATTGTTCAAAAGATAACATGCGGTTTGTAGTGCATATCCCCGAAAGGATAAAGGCAATGATGAATAACTCATCATGGACCGAATCATGTCCAACAAAGTCCTATTCCTTCTCTCTGCTATGCCATTCTGCTGCGGAGTGTCCGGCATAGTCAAATGGGATAAAATCCCATTCTCTAACAAGTGTCCCAAGAACTCATCAGAAAGGTATTCCCCACCTCGATTAGATCGAAGTGCCTTTATTGGTCTACCCAATTGCTTTTCCACTTCAGCCTGAAACTCCCTGAACTTATCATAAGTTTCGCTTTTGTGGTGCATCAGGTACACATACCCATATCTTGAGTAATCGTCAATAAAAGTCACGAAGTACTCATACCCTCCTCGTGCCCAGATGTTCATCGGTCCGCAAACATCACTATGCATAAGTTCTAGAACCCCTCCGGCCCTATTGCCCTTAGACCCGTATGGTCTTTTGGTCATTTTACCCTCCAAACAAGATTCATATTGAGGTATAGATTCCACCTTTAAGTGACTTAAAGGTCCATCCCTTACCAACCTTTGAATCCTATTCAGGTTAATATGGCCAAAGCGCAAATGCCAAAGGTAAGTCTTATTAGAGTGAGAAGTTTTAAGTCTTTTTGAGTCATTATCATTTATCTCAGCATTAAGCAATAAGTCCATCTTAGGTTTGATAAAGTATAGATTATTTTGCATCCATCCAGAACAGATAAAAGATTTGTTTTTACGAATCACCACTTTTTCATTAAAAGATACCACGTAAGAGTCTTTAAATAAAGAAGATACAGAAATTAAATTCCTTTTAAATTTAAGAACATAAAAACAATCTCTTAAAATTAAATTCCTATAATTTTCAAAATAAAGATGGACATCTCCCACTGCTTCCGTTGAGACCAATGATCCATCGCCCATCGGAAGCGTTAAGTCTTCACGTAGTAGACTTCTCATTTCTATGAATCCCTGCAGAGAAACACAAACATGATTAGTTGCACCAGAATCTATGACCCAAATGTCACTGGATTCCTCAACCAAACAAGTTTCTAAATATAGAAGATCACACCTACCTCCCTTGGAAAGGAAGTCCTTGCAATGCTTCTTTATATGCTCGACCTTACCATAGTAGAAGCACTTATGCTTCTTTGGGTTCTTTTTCTTCTTCTTCTTGCTCTTGGTAGCAGCAGGAATAGAAGACTTCCCACTCTTGGCCCGTTGCATCTTTCCATTCCCAGAGTTAGGATTGGAACCAAAAGCAGCTACCATATTGGCCTCACCACCAGCAGGAGACTCCCTGATCAGTAGTTCAAACTCCTGTAACTGTTTCATCAGTTTTGTCAAGGTCATATCCCGTCTATTGCTTAAATTAAAAGTAGCACTAAACAAAATAAATTCCTTAGACAGAGTCTCAAAGACCATAGTCATCTGATTTCAGCATCGATGTCGGCTCCATTGGTTTGAGCCTCAGCAAGGTAACCCATGACTAACATCATGTGCTCCTTTACAGATGTCCCCTGGTCTCTGTCTACAGTTTAAGAGTTTCTGAAGCGCCCCTTGCCGCTTTGTTATGGCCTGAGCCTCCGAACATAGTCCTCAAGATTATCCAAGATCTGCTTCGTAGTCTCATAATCCTGATGTTGAGCCTAGCAGCACATTGTTCATGCTAGCCATTAACATAGCAGCGGACCTAATCATTAGCATCTTTCCAGAGATCGTACGCTTGGAATTGCTCATTACTTGAGTCTCCCGTAGGCTCGGGAGGACAAGGATTTGTCAGAACATATTTCAATTTCTTAAAGGAAAGGACGATGTCCAGGTTCTGTTTCCAATCGTTATAGTTCTCACCCGTTAATTGGTTTTTGTCAAGTATCGATGATAAAGTGTTTTTAGACATTTTCAATCTACAACAAAGAATCATATACCAAACATAAGCAAACATATATAATAATTTAGTAAGATACCACAATCATGTAAAATCATACAAATGTGTTTATGTGTCAAAACCTTGAAAATATCACAACCTTACAACGATAATTTTAGACATGTATGCTCTAAGGAGTAAAAATGTAATACGTTTTTGGAGACATTTTTATCAATAAAGAATTTATTCATTTATATATACCAAATATTGTCCTCTTTACGTTCATATTTGTTGAATGTATGATAAGCAAACAGTAGTCTTAGACTGTCAGTCTAAACCCTAAGAATTGGGCATATGATGGGATGATTATGCGGAAGACACAATTCTTAGGGTGACGGTCTAAAACATATGATCCGCAATCGAGGGAATAAATTTGGGTGCTTTATTCATGTAAAGATTGTTATGTTGTCTATATCCCTTTTGGGAGATGGTTTGTCTTGGCCATCGGAGTTGGACTCCGTGAATAGAGACATTGGCGCGTTGTCATAGTTGACGATGTGTTGGATCGGGACATAAAGTGAATTGATTTGGATTAATAATTCTGTCTTGGCAAATTGATTCACTTTAGACAATCATTTGTGTTGTATCTTAATCCTGAGCTGAATAATGGGCCCGTTGTCTCGACTTGTGTCTTTTAATGTACCAATGGGTGACTCCCACATTTCTATAGTAGCATGCATGCCGGTACGTTGGAGGCATGACTCTTGATAGCGTAGACTTGTCATTCATAGATATGGAATCCATAGCTCCTCTTTAGGAGTAATGATATCCTCTTATATGCATTGTCCTGTAATTGGAAAACTGGAGCGCTCAACCATTTGGATACATAGGTGTAACCGAATGGTATACTATCTTTGGATGGTAAGTTTTCTAATGGTGAGACAATGGAACGTAAGATAAAAATAATTGGGAAGGTAAGACAGAACTTGTCCTTAAGCCGATTATGGATGATCATATGAGGATACGATACACTATGATATGTCATGGAAACTTAGCTACACGAGCTTCGTAATTCTATAAAGTTCGACAGTGCAGCTCCAAGCTTTTAGTGGAGTAGCGTTGGAGTTGATAATTGTGAAATGTATATCTGGGATATTGGGTTTCATAATTATCATGAGCTTGACCTTTATAGGTCCATTTTTGTCCCCTTTGCTAGCTCACAAAATCCTGTAACGACACGACGTGCTTTTCCAATAATTGGTGACTTATGTCGGATTTATCAGATTGGTTTAAAATTTATAAGAATCAAATAATTCATGTCTGTTTATCGGTTGAATTAATTATGTAAGAAAATTAGTTCAAGATGAACTTGTTGAATTATTGCGTTTGGGTAATTCTTGTCTGTTTATCGGTTGTTTTAATTTTGGACACTTAGAACAAGATAAACTTGTAGAATTATTGTGAATTGATTTATTTTCTTAGAGATTATCTTGATAAAGTTTGTTTTGATCAGATATCTTTTCTATTGGGCTATTTGAATCAAAACTGAGACTTTATCCTTTAGAATCTCGGGTGGAAAATAAAAGATTCACGGAGATTTTTTCTCGTCAGTTCGGCCTGCCGGATGACGTGTTCGGCCTGCCTATCAGAAAGTTCGGCCTGCCGACCGACGACAGTTAAGATTACGTGTTTTTACATAGATCTTATCAGATATTGATCCGAACTTGATTCTGTTTCGATTTTTTGAGACCTAATCTGATATGGACTGACCCTAGGACCAATAGGTATAAAAAGGGAGTGAGTCCAATGTTTTACTCATATCAATTTGAGAGATTAAGAGTGATACTCTTCAAGTGAGCATCTGAAAACTCCCTAAGAGCTTTTGTTCACAAATCACGAACACTAGCTTTGGGTTCTCTCTATTGGTTGGAAGGAGAGTCATCGGTGGAAGAGCTGTACGTGTGAGCCCACACTCACTCCGGTTGTGGATAGAGAATAGCAAAGAAGACCAGTTGGTTGAGGCTCTTCTGGAACGTTACTTCTCTACACAGGTTACGGAGGTTCTTCAACACACTGAGGTTAGTAAGATCTGTTTAATTTATACATATAACATGTCAAACTTGTGTTTTGGAAAATACTCTGATGAAAATTTTTTTAAAAAATTCCGCTGCGCACTTTGTTTCCAATAGATAATTCCCAACTCATAATTCAACAAGCTCCTAGGGGAGTCATGCTAAATTCAATCAGGAACACGGATCCCCTCCTAATTAATATATGCCATCCAGCACCCGTATGATCCTGCATATACTAATAATCATTTCTTTGGCCATTAATTTTATTAACAGAGCTCCTAGGGGAGGTTAAAAATAAAATTAACGTGAGTGTATAACCACCGTTTCAATATTTTATCCATGATTTATAATCACCACCTAGGGGCATGCAACCATAAATCATACTAAAATACCTTATCCTTTCAGAGATCCAATCTGGTACGTCATAGAAATCCCTTCCTAGGGGTCGGGACCACCATGTTCTTCCTATGGACCAACGATGGAGGCCTTAGGTCCTCTCTTCGAAAACCTTCTCCCACTCAATCTTTTGAAGTCAAGGTTTTATTTTAAAATTATGCATGAACAATTTTAATATGAGCGGCACTCCCTATCCTATATGACATGTTATCAATATACATGGTAAATCATATTATAATGCAGACAAGCAAAGCAATCAAGCAAATCTACAAGCAAAATAATAATAACCGTAATCAAGCAAATCAATCAAGCAAATCTACAAGCAAAATAATAATAACCGTAATATTATGGTTCCACCCTAGAGAATAGAAAACTAAGATTACAAGAGAATAATCGAGACATCTATCGATTCTTCATCCTTGAATCCTCAAGCGGTATCCTTCTTCATGTAATATCCATCTTCAAGTCTTCAATCCCGTATGAATCGAATACTTCATATTTCCGGTCATATCCAAATTTAATGTTTCTCAGAATCGTCCCATAAATAAATTTAAAACTGCACTGAAAAAGTTGCACCTTTTCTGGACACTTGGCAGCTCTCGGTCGGTAGGCCGATTTGGGTTATCGGCCTACCGATCATAGAGGTTTGGCCAGCCGGTAGAGCACCAAAATGTCTGCCCCACTATCGGCCTACAAGACCACACGTCCGGCCTGCCGATCTATGACCTTCGGCCTGCCGAACTGTGAGGTTCGGCATGCCGACCGAGCAGAAAAACCTCATTCCAGAAAATACAATTTTAATGTAATTTATCAATTTTATTTTCAATAACACAAAAACATAAAATTAGAGACTCAGGAAATACCAGGAGGCGCCATCATCAATCTTCAAGATCCGACTTCTCGTTCCGTCTTCTCCGAATAATTATTTAATTACAAAATTCTTGCAAATTAAAAATTAAATAACAATTCCTAGACGGAGATGATAGTCCGCCATCTAATTACATGGAAAAACTAGATACACATTCTAACCTCTAAGGAACCATAACCGGTATTAATTAATTAATAAATAATTAAACAATGATTTAATCAACCATAATTAATTAATAAACATTCACCACATAATCCATGACAACATATATATTATATAGAAACCTAGAGTGCCATCTCTCTATAAATTCAATTCAAGCATAGGAGAGATTAAGATCACAAAATTTATGCATATAACATGATCATAAACTTGCAAATTTATGTAAAAACCTTGGCACTGATGCCAATTGTTGGAAACAAAGTGCGCAGCGGAATTTTAAAAAAATTTTCCATCAGAGTAATTTCCAAAACACAAGTTTGACATGTAATATATATAAATTAGATAGATCTTACAAACCTCAGTGTGCCAAAGAACCTCCGCAACCCGTGTAGAGAAGTAACGTTCCAGAAGAGCCTCAACCAACTGGTCTTCTTTGCTATTCTCTATCCACAACCGGAGTGAGTGTGGGCTCACACGTGCAGCTCTTCCACCGTTGATTCTCCTTCCAACCAATAGAGAGAACCCAAAGCTAGTGTTCGTGATTTTTGAACAAAAGCTCTCAGGGAGTTTTTAGATGCTCACTAGAAAAGTATCACTCTTAATCTCTCAAAATTGATCTGAGTAAATCATGAGACTCACTCCCTTTATATAGCTATTGGTCCTGGGGTCAGTCCATATCAGATTAGGTCTCAAAAACTCGAAACAGAATCAAGTTCAGATCAATATCTGATAAGATCTGCGTGAAAATGCGTAATCTTATCTCCCGCTGATCGGTAGGCCGAACAGGCCAGTACGACAGGCCGACCACGTCATTCGGCAGGCCGAACTCCCGAGAAAAAATCTCCACAAATTTTTTATTTTCCACCCGAGATTCTAAAGGATAAAGTCTCAGTTTTGATTCAAATAACCCAATAGAGAAGATATCTGATCAAAACAAACTTTATCAAGATAATCTCTAAGAAAATAAATCAATTCACAATAATTCTACAAGTTTATCTTGATCTAATTTATCCAAAATTAAATCAACCGATAAACAGACAAGAATTATCTGATTGCAATAATTCAGCAAGTTTATCTTGAACTAATTTCTTACAAAATTAATTCAACTGATAAACAGACATGAATCATTTGATTCTTACAAATTTTAAACCAATTTGATAAATCCGACATAAGTCACCAATTATTAGAAAAGCACGCCGTGTTGTTACAGGATTTTGTGAGCTAGCAAAGGGGACCAAAATGTACCTAAAAAGTTCAAGCTCATGATAATTATGAAACCCAATATCCCAGATATACATTTCACAATTATCAACTCCAACGCTACTCCACTAAAAGCTTGGAGCTGCACTCGCAAACTTTATAGAATTACGAAGCTCGTGTAGCTAAGTCTCCATGACATATCATAGTGCATCGTATCTCCATATGATAATCCATAATCGGCTTAAGGACAAGTTCTGTCTTACCTTCCCGATTATTTTTATCTTACGTTCCATTGTCTCACCATTAGAAAACTTACCATCCAAAGATAGTATACCATTCGGTTACACCTATGTATCCAAATGGTTGAGCGCTCCAGTTTTCCAATTACAGGACAACGCATATAAGAGGATATCATTTCTCCTAAAGAGGAGCTATGGATTCCATATCTATGAATGACAAGTCTACGTTATCAAGAGTCATGCCTCCAACGTACCGGCATGCATACCACTATAGAGATGTGGGAGTCACCCATTGGTACATCAAAAGACACAAGTCGAGACAACGGGCCCACTATTCATCTCAGGATTAAGATACAACACAAATGAGTGTCTAAAGTGAATCGATTTGCCGAGATAGAATTATTAATCCAAATCAATTCATTTTATGTCCCGATCCAACACATAAGGGCCCACTATTCACCTATGACAACATGTCAATGTTTCTATTCATGGAGTGCAACTCCGATGGTCAAGACAAACCATCTCCCATAAGGGATATAGACAACATAACAATATTTTCATGAATAAAGCGCCCAACTTTATTCCCTCGATTGCGGATCATATGTTTTAGACCATCACCTTAAGAATCGTGTCTTCCGCATAATCAGTCAATCATATGCCTAATTTTTAAGGTTTAGACTGACAGTCTCAGACTACTGTTTGCTTATCATACATTCAACAAATATGAACATAAAGAGGACAAGATTTGGTATATATAAATAAATGAATTCTTTATTGATAAAAATGTCTCCAAAAACGTATTACATTTTTACTCCTTAGGGCATACATGTCTAACAGATATACTATGATATATCATGGAGACTTAGCTATACGGACTTCCTAATTCTATGTAGTTCGAGAGCGCAGCTCCAAGCTTTTAGTGGAGTATCATTGAAGTTGATAATTATGAAATGTATATCTTGAATATTGGGTTTCATAATTATCGGGAGCTTGAACTATCTAGGTCCATTTGGTCCCCTTTGCTAGCTCATAGCATCCTGTAACGATATAGCGTGCTTTTCCAATAATTGGTGACTTATGTCAGATTTATCAGATTGGTTAAAATTAGGAAGAATCAAATAATTCATGTTTGTTTATCGGTTGAATTAATTTTGTGATAAAATTGATTTAAGATAAACTTGTTGAATTATTGGGATCGGATAATTCTTGTCTTTTTATTGATTGATTTAATTTTGGATAAATTAGATCAAGATAAACTTATAGAAATATTGGAAATTCATTTATTTTCTTAGAGATTATCTAGATAAAGTCGTTTTGATCAGATAACTTCTCTATTGGGTTATTTGAATTAAAATTGAGACTTTATCCTATAGAATCTCGGGTGGAAAATAAAAGATTAGCAGAGATATTTCGTCAGCAGTTCAGCCTGTCGATCCATGTGCTTGGCCTACCGATGGGTCTGTTCAGCCTGCCGAGCAAGCTAATTGGCCTGCCGATGAGCGAAGGATAAGATCACACGTTTTTACACGGATCTTATCACATATTGATCCGAACTTGATTCTGTTTCGAGTTTTTGAGACCTAATCTGATAAAGACTGACCCTAGACCCAACCTCTATAAATAGGGAGTAAGTCTTAAGAGTTATTTAGATCAATTAAGAGATTAAGAGTGATACTCTGTTGGTGAGAATCTAGAAACTCCCTGAGAGCTCTTGTTCACAAATCACGAACACTTACTTTGGGTTCTCTCGATTTGTTGGAAGGAGAGTCAGTTGGTGGAAGAGCTGTATGTGTGAGCCCACACTCACTCCAGTCGTGGATAGAGAATAGCAAAGAAGACCAGTTGGTTGAGGCTCTTTTGGAATGTTACTTCTCTTCACGCTTTGCGAGGGTTCTTCGACAATCAAAGGTTAGTAAGATCTAGTTAATTTATGCATATAGCATGTCAAACTTGTGTTTTGGAAAATACTCTGATGTAAAATTTTTAAAAAATTATGCTGCGTACTATTTTTCTAACATGGACTACATAGAATTACAAAGTCTGTATAGCTAAGTCTCCATAACATATCTTAGTGTATCGTATCCCCATAGGATTATTCATAATCGGCTTAAGGACAAGTTCTATCTTACCTTCCCAATTATTTTTATCTTACATTCCATTATCTCACCATCGAAAAACTTATCATCCAAAGACAGTATACCATTCGGTTAGACCTATGTATCCAAATGGTTGAGCACTCCAGTTTTCCAATTACAAGATAACGCATATAAGAGGATATCACTACTCCTAAAGAGGAGCTATGTCACGCCCCGGAGTACGGGAGGTGACGTGGCAAATTATTTAAATTAATTAAAAGAGAGTTTATTTAAAATCAAGAATTTTAGGGGTTAAATTGATATAAAAATGTGAAAGTTTAAAAAACAACCTTCTATGAAATAATTCATAACATTAGGCAAATAATAAATAATAAAATAAAGAACCGCGAGAATGGGTCCCACTGACCCACAACTTGTGCACACACACATAGTATTGACAATATAATAATACAACTACAGTCCAAGCACAAAGAAAATTAAAAACATTACATGCCTTGATTAGGTAATACAAAATGATCTACTAATCCTTCTACTGCTCCTGAGTTCGGTCTGATGAATCCTCTTAGAACCTAAATGGGAAACCACCTAGAAGGGGAAATTTAAAAACAAAGAAAATGTGAGCGAAAGGCTCAGTAGGACTATATTTTAATAAATCATTTAATTTAAAGAAAAATCTCATTATTCAGGGAATTATATAAAAGAAACATTGAATAAATAAATAAATTCAAATAAAACCGTTCTTACCCAAAACAGTTTATTAGATCGACCAGAAACATCATTTTCATTTTCCTTGGCAAACCATAAGGATATCACCACCGTAGTGGCCCAGCTGGGTTTCGGGACCTGCCACCAAGGTCGATCGCTACACGACCCGATCTCTGATATGGCATCATGCCTTTGTGTTTAATTTCATCATCATTCAAAACCCAATTACTGAGTATTGTCATTTACATTCATTATGAAGTTTATTTCAGTTCACGGTTTATTAAGATATAACCGATAAATTCATTTTCAATCAACCGTTGAAAACATTTTATAGAAACCCTTTTCAAAGCCCAATCATTTTTGAAACTAGGCTACCAAAGAATGGGGTAGAAGTCCTACCTCGATACTCGTGCTGGTGCCCCACACTAAAATTTTGGTCTGCTATACGTTAGCTCCGCGGAACCACGAACGATCCTAGATACATACTAAGTCGATCAATATCTAGTTCGAGACATTTTATGTTACTAAACCATTTCATGATGTCCTAGTCTGCCATTTGTATCTTTAGAATCATCTTACAAGGTTGGAATTTAAATCGGGATTCAAAACAGTGAAAATGGGTGAAAAATCACAAAATTTCCCATGCTCTGCCGGCCTACCGGAATCCCTGCTTCGGCCGGTCGAATTGTACAGTTCGGCCTGCCAGAAATCAGGTCCGGTCAGCCAGACATTTCTCAGGTTTGGCCTGCCAAACAATGCAGTCTGGCTTGCCGATCCTTTGAATCCGGCCTACCGAACACGTAGTTCGGCCTGCCAAACTAGAAAAACCCAGAAATTCCAGCCACGGGTTTTCAATCTCCCAAAATCCAAATCTTGATTTTAACCTGTTTTTCTCAAATCTCAGGCATGGAAAACATTCATAGATGATAGAAAAACATGCTAGAACACTTTTGAACTCACTTAAATAAGATTTAATCACAAAGATCTCAAAAATCTGAAAATAGGGAAAAATGAGGAAAAATGAAAAATCTTGAATCTAATCCGTTTTTCTTCAGTCCAAGCTTAGATTTTAGTTATTCTAAGTTCATTTAACTCAAATCAAGAGTTTTCTAAGCTCAAACAAACTTAGATTTCAAAAATATACAAAAACTAAAAATTTTAAAAAAGTTTAGAAATTTCAAAACTAACCTCGAATCGAAGCTTCAATTCGCGTTCTTGGTAGACAAATCACGTTCCTGAGCTTCCTCCTTGCTAACCCGAAGCTTGGATTCGAGTTTTGATTAAAAAATCTCAAAGAAATTTGAGAGGGAAAGAGGGAAACCGAGAGAGAGTGACGGGGGGTCTCACGGGAGAGAGGAAGAGAGAGAGAGATCAGAGAGAGTGAGAGAAAGAGAGTGAGAGAGAGGGAATAAATAGAGAAAAATAGTGGGCGGTTTTACCGTGCACAAAAAAAAATAAATGCCACCCACGGTTTTGTAAAATGGAATATTTTTAACATTTTACGAATTGTTATGTTTTAAAACTCATAACATCATTTTAAAACAATAAGAAATCATTTGATTTTATTAAATTAACAAAACAACCTAAAATTTAAAATTTAACCAAATGATCAAATTAATGTTGAAACATTAATTATGGCACACTAATTCATCATTTTACGTTACAATAACATTAAATAAATTTCAGGACGTTACAAGCTATGGATTCCATATCTATGAATAACAGGTCTACGCTATCAAGAGTCATGCCTCCAACGTACCAGCATGCATACCACTATAAAGATGTAGGTGTCACCCTTTGGTACATCAAAAGACACAAGTCAAGACAACGGGCCCACTATTCATCTTAGGATTAAGATACAATACAAATGATTGTCTAAAGTGAATCGATTTGCCGAGATAGAGTTATTAATCCAAATCAATTGACTTTATGTCCCAATCCAACACATCATCTCCTATGACAATGTGCCAATGTTACTATTCACGGGGTCCACCTCCGATGGTCAACACAAACCATCTCCCAATAGGGATATAGACAACATAACAATCTTTACATGAATAGAGTGCCCAACTTTATTCCCTCGATTGCAGATCTTATGATTTAGACCGTTACCTTAAGAATCGTGTCTTTTGCATAATCTGTCCATCATATGCCTAATTCTTAAAGGTTTAGACCGACAGTCTCAGAATTTTGTTTGCTTAACTTACATTCAACAAATATGAACGTAAAGAGGACAATATTTGGTATATAAACAATAAATAAATTCTTTATTGATAAAAATATCTCCAAAAACTTATTGCATTTTTACTCCTTAGAGCATACATGCCTAACAATCTCCCATTTACACTATGTGAGTAAATACGACAAATCTTGCATCCCCATGGCTTCCACATTCCTGTCAAAGACTCTCCTAGTAAATCTCTTCGTAAATGGATCATCTAAATTGTACTCTAACGTGATCTTGCACACTGTGACATGCCCGCCCTCGACGAAGTCCTTTATCACATGATACTTTTGATCAATATGCTTACTCTTCTTGTGAAATCTTTGTTCCTTAGCATTGCACTATTATCACAATACAGTGATACCACTTTATCCATACCAGGAATTACCTCAAGATCCTGAAGAAACTTGCAGAGCCATACTACTTCTTTCGACGCATCACTTGCTGCCACATACTCGGCCTCCATCATTGAATCTGAAGTGCAATCTTTTTTCACACTTATCCAACTAATGGCACTGTCGCCCAGAGTAAACACAAAACCCAATATTGATTTCCTAGAATCCGGACAGAATTAAAAATCTGAGTCAGTATATCCTAGAGAAGTTAAGTCCTCACCCGAATACACAAGCATATAACCTCGAGTCCTTCTCAGGAACTCAAAAATATGCTCAACAGCAACCCAGTGGTTCAGTCCAAGATCTGCCTAAATTCGACTTACAATCCCGATCACATAACAAATATCTGGCCGTGTGCAAAACATGGCATACATGAGACTACCCACTGCCGAAGCATAAGGCACCTTCTTCATGTATTCTCTTTCTTCATCAGACTTTAGAGTTTCTTTCTTGGAAAGAGTAATTCCAGACCTAGACGGTTGCCCACCTTTCTTGGAATCCTGCATTGCAAACCTCTTGAGAATTTTATCTATGTACCCGGCTTGGGACAAGGCTACCATTTTGTTCTTCCTATCCCGAAAGATCTAGATACCGAGAACAAAATTAGCCTCACCCAAGTCCTTCATGTCAAACTGCTTGGTTAACCATAATTTGACCGATGACAACGCCCCAATGTCATTGCCAATTAGCAGAATGTCATTTACATAGAGCAATAGAAAAACCACCTTCCCATCCTTAATGTGTTTGTAAACACATGGCTCATCCACATTTTGTGAGAACCCATAAGTCTTGATCACTTGATCAAATCTTATTTTCCAAGAACAAGAAGCCTACTTAAGCCCATAAATTGAGTTTAGCAGCTTACAAGCCTTACCCTCTTGACCCTTGACCTTGAACCTATTTGGTTGTTCCATATAAATGGACTCATCAAGATAGCCATTTAGAAAAGCCATCTTGTCATCCATCTACCAAACTCATAATTGAGAATGGCAGCTATAGACAAGAGAATCTGAATGGACTTAAGCATGGCTACAGGCGAAAAGGTTTCCTCATAATCGATTCCTTCCTTTTGCGTATAACCCTTAGCTACCAGTCTATCCTTAAAGGTTTTGACCTTTCCATCCATTCCTCTTTTTCTCTTATAGATTCACTTACATCCTATGGGTTTTACCCCTTCGGGAAGGTCTACAAGCTCCCAGACCTGATTAGTCTCCATAGACTTAATTTCTGTGTTTATGGCCTCTGTCTAGAGTTTTGAATCAACATCCTCTATAGCCTCTGCGTAAGTATAAGGATCCTTGTCATGTTCATCTGGTTCAGCCAAGAAGACCTCCCATTGAACATATACTTCTCAGGTTGATGCCCGATCCTCCCACTACGTCGAAGCTCCTTAGGTTGTCGTTCAGGTTCTTTTGGTTTTTCTACACTGATCGGAATAGTTTCATTTTGAACCTCTAGAGTTATTGGATCACTCCTTAACTCCCCAAGCACCACTTTGCTTCAAGGCTTAAAGTCATCCATGTAACTTTCTTCAAGGAAAGTTGCATTAGTTGAAACCATGACTTTATTTTCCTTTGGGTTATAGAAATAACCCCCTTTAGTCCCTTTTGGATATCCTATAAACATGTAAACTTCCAAATGTGCTTCCAACTTATTCGCATCCTTAAACAAGACATGAGCCGGGCATCCCCATATACGAATATGGGTTAAGGATGTCTTCCTGCCCGTCCACAACTTGTGAGGAGTTTTAGGGACCGATTTTGAAGGCACATTGTTCAAAAGATAACATGCAGTTTGTAGTGCATATCCTCAAAAGGATAAAGTCTTATTTCTTCTCTCTACTATGCCATTCAGCTGTAGAGTGCTCGGCAAAGTCAAATGGGATAAAATCCTATTCTCTAATAAGTGTCCCAAGAACTCATCAAAAAGGTATTCTCCACCTCGATCAGATCAAAGTGCTTTTATGGGTCTACCCAATTGTTTTTCCACTTCAGCCCGAAACTCCCTAAACTTGTCAAAATTTTCAGTTTTGCGGTGCATCAGGTACACATACCCATACCTTGAGTAATCGTCAATAAAAGTGACAAAGGGCTCATACCCTCCTCTTGCCCGGATGTTCATGAGTCTGCAAACATCACTATGCACAAGTTCTAGAACCCCTTCGGCCCTATTGCCCATAGTCCCGTATGGTCTTTTGGTCATTTTACCTTCCAAACAAGATTCACATTAATATATAGATTCGACCTTTAAGTGACTTAAAGGTCTATCCCTCACCAACCTTTGAATCCTATTCTGGTTAATATGAATAAGGCGTAAATGCCAAAGATAAGTCTTATTGGAGTGAGAAGTTTTAAGTCTTTTAGAGTTATTATCATTTATCTCGACATTAGGTAATAAGTCCATCTTAGGTTTGATAAAATATAGATTATTTTGCATCCATCCAGAACAGATAACAGATTTGTTTTTACGAATCACCACTTTGTCATTAAAAGAAACCAAATAGGAGTCTTTCAATAAACAAGCTATAGAAATTAAATTCCTTTTAAATTTAGGAACATAAAAACAATCTCACAAAATTAAATTCCTATAATTATCAAAATAAAGATGGACGTCCCCTACTGCTTTCGCTAAGACCAAGGATCCATCGCCCATCCAAAGCATGAAGTCTTCATGTAGCAGACTTCTCGTTTCTTTGAACCCCTATAGAGAAACACAAACATGATTAGTTGCGCCGAAATCTATGACCCAAATGTCACTGGATTCCTCAACCAAACAAGTTTCTAAATACAAAAGATCACACCTACCTCCTTTAGACTTGCAATGCTTCTTTATGTGCCCAACCTTCCCGCAAAAGAAGTACTTAAGCTTCTTTGAGTTCTTCTTCTTCTTCTTCTTCTTCTTGCTCTTGTTGTTAGCAGGAATAGAAGACTTCCCATTTTTGGCCCATTGTTTCTTTTCATTCCCAGAGTTGGGATTGGAACCAGAAGCATCTACCATATTGGCCTCTCCACCAGTAGGAGACTCCCTGATCAGCAGTTCAAACTCCTATAACTATTTCATTAATTTTGTTAAGGTCATATCCTATCTATTGCTTAAATTAAAAGTAGCTCTTAATAGAATAAATTCCTTTGACAGAGTCTCAAAGACCATAGTCATCTGAGTTTCAGCATCGATGTCGGCTCCATTGGTTTGAGCCTCAGCAAGGTAACCCATGACCAACATCATGTGCTCCTTCACAGATGTCCCTGGCGTCTGCTTACAGTTAAGAAGTTTTTGAAACACCCCTTGCTGCTTTGTTATGGCCTGACCTCCAAACATGTCTTCATGATTATCCAAAATCTGCTTTGTAGTTTCATAATCTTCATGTTGAGCCTACAACACGTTATTAATGCTGGCCATAACATAACAGAGGGCCTGATCGTTTGCATCTTTCCAGTGATCGTACGCTTGGAATTGCTCATTGGTGGAATCTCCCGTAGGCTCGGGAGGGTAAGGGGTTGTCAGCATAAATTTTAGTTTCTCAAAGGAGAGGATGATATCCAGGTTTCGTTTCCAATCATTTTAATTCTCTCCGGTTAATAGGTTTTTGTCAAGTGTTTAAGATAAAGCATTTTTAGATATTTTTAATCTACAATAAAGAATCATATACTAGACATAAGCAAACATATCATAATAATTTAGTAAGATAACACAATCATGTAAAAAAATACAATTGTGTTTATGTGTCCAAACTTTGAAAATATCACAACCTTACAACGATAATTCCCAACTTAGAATTGAATAAGCTCCTAAGGGAGTCATGCCAAATTCAATCAGGAACACAGATCCCCTCCTGATTAATATATGCCATCCAGGACCCGTATGATCCAGCATGTATTAATAATCGTTTCTTTGGCCATTAATTTTATTAACATTGCTCTTAGAGGAGGTTAATAATAAAATTAACATGAGTGTATAACCATCATTTCAATATTTTATCCATGATTTATAATCACCACCTAGGGGTGTGCAACCATAAATCAAGCTAAAATAACTTATCCTCTCAGAGATCCAATCTGGTGCATAATAGAAATCCCTTCTTAGGGGTCGGGACCACCATGTTCTTCCTATGGACCAACGATGGAAGCCTTAGGTCCTCTCTTCGAAAACCTTCTCCCACTCAGTCTTTTAAAATTAAGGTTTTATTTTAAGAACATGCATGAACAATTTTTAATATAAGTGGCACTCCCTATTCTATATGACATGTTATCAATATACATGACAAATCATATTATAATGTAGACAAGCAAAGCAATTAAGCAAAGCTACAAGCAAAATAATAAATAACCATAATATTATGGTTCCACCCTAGAGAATAGAAAATAAAGATTACAAGAGAATAATCAAAAAATTTTATCGATTCTTCATTATTAAATTCTCAAGCTGTATCCTTCTTCATGTAATGCCCATCTTCAAGTCTGCAATCCTGTATGAATCGAATACTTCATATTTCTGGTCATATCAAAATTTAATGTTTCTCAAAATTGTCCCAAAATAAAATTAAAACTGCATTGAAAAACTGTACCTTTTCTAGAAAAATTTCCAGCTCTCTGCCGGTAGGCTGATCTGGGTGATCAGCCTGCCGATCATGACCCACCATCCTACCGATCTTTGCAGATTGGGCTGTACCGATTCACGACAGATTGGCCTATCGAACTTGAAGTTTAGCCTACCGCTAGAGCCATATGATTTTTCCCCCGCTGTCTGCTTGTCGAACCCCACGTCTGGCCTGCTGATCTGCGACCATCGACCTGTCGAACTGGAGGGTTCGGCATGCCGACAGAGCAAAAATTACCCTTTTCCAAAAAATACAATTTTTAATGCAATTTATCAATTTTATTTTCAACAATTCAAAAACATAAAATTAGAGACTTAGAAAATACTTGGGAGCATCATCATCCATCTTCTAGATCCGTCTTCTCCGAATAATTATTTAATTACGAAACTCTTACAAAATTAAAATTAAATAATAATTCCAAGACGGAGATGATAGTCCGCCATCTATTTACATGAAAATCCTAGATACACATTCTAACCTCTAAGGAACCATAACCGGCATGAATTAATTAATTAATTAATTAATAATTATTTAATCAACCATAATTAATTAATAAGCATTCACCATATAATCCATGAGAACATATAAAATTATATAGAAACCTAGAGTGGCAACTCTCTATAATATTAAATTCAAGCATATGAGAGATCAAGACCACAAAATTTATATATATAGCATGATCACAAACTCGTAAATTTATATAAAAACCATGGCACTGATGCCAATTGTTGAAAAATTAGTACACGACTGAATTTTAAAAATTTTATATCAAAGTATTTTCTAAAACACAAGTTTGACACGCTATATGCATAAATTAACCAGATCTTACTAACCTTTGAATGCCGAAGAACTCTAGTAATCCGTGAAGAGAAGTAACGTTCCAGAAGAGCCTCAACCAACGGGTCTTCTTTGCTATTCTCTATCCACAATCGGAGTGAGTGTGGGCTCACACGTACAACTCTTCCTCCAAGTGACTCTCCTTCCAACCAATTGAGAGAACCCAAAGCTAGTGTTTGTGATTTGTGAATAGGAGCTCTCAGGGAGTTTTAGATTCTCACCAACAGAATATCACTCTTAATCTCTCAATTGATCTAAATAACTTATGTGACATACTCTCTATTTATAGGGGTTGGGTCTAGGCTCAGTCCTTATTAGATAAGGTCTCAAAAATTTGGATCATAATCAATATCTGATGAAATCTGCATAAAAACGCGTGATCTTTTTTTTGCGTAATGGCAAGCTGATCTGCCTAATCGGTAGGCCGAACTTGCCCCATCGACAGGCAGAACTTGATGATCAGCATGCCAAACTGCCAAAAAAATCTCAGTGAATCTTTTATTTTTTACCTGTGATTCTATAGGATAAAGTCTCAGTTTTAATTCAAATAACCCAATGGAGAGGTTATCTAATTAAAACAACTTTATCTAGATAATCTCTAGGAAAATAAATGAATTCCTAATAATTCTACAAGTTTATCTTGATTTAATTTATTCAAAATTAAATTAGCCAATATATAGACAAGAATTATCCGATCCCATTAATTTTATCACAAAATTAATTTAACCGATAAACAGACATGAATTATTTGATTTTTCCAAATTTTAACTAATCTAATAAATCTGACATAAGTCACCAATTATTAAAAATTACACCGTATCGTTACAGGATTTTATGAGCTAGTAAAGGGTACCAAATGGACCTATATAGCTCAAGCTCCCAATAATTATGAAACCCAATATCCCAGATATACATTTCATAATTATCAACTCCAATGCTACTCCACTAAAAGCTTGGAGTTGCACTCTCGAACTTGATAGAATTGCGAAGCCTGTATAGCTAAGTCTCCATGACACATCATTGTGTATCATCTCCCCATATGATTATTCATAATCGGCTTAAGGACAAGTTCTGTCTTACCTTCTTGATTACTTTTATCTTACGTTCCATTATCTTACCATCGGAAAACTTACCATCCAAAGACAGTATACCATTCGGTTACACCTATGTATCCAAATGGTTATGCGCTTCAGTTTTTCAAATACAGGATAACGTATATAAGAGGATATCACTATCCAGAGATATGGATTCCATATCTATGAATAATAGGTCTACGCTATCAACAATCATGCCTCCAACGTACCGGCATGCATACCACTAATAAGATATGGGTGTCACCATTTAGTACATTAAAAGACATAAGTCAAGACAACAGACCCACTATTTATCTTAGGATTAAGATACAATACAAATGTTTTTCTAAAGTGAATCGATTTGTCGAGACAAAATTAT
This sequence comes from Artocarpus heterophyllus, assembly GCA_025403435.1. NCBI lineage: Eukaryota > Viridiplantae > Streptophyta > Magnoliopsida > Rosales > Moraceae > Artocarpus > Artocarpus heterophyllus. Next base: position 15,044,398 of record CM046351.1, read on the forward strand.
TAATCCAAATCAATTCACTTTATGTCCCGATCCAACACATCGTCACCTATGACAATGTGCCATTGTTTCTATTCACGGAGTCCACCTCCAATGGTCAAGACAAACCATCTCTCAATAGGGATATAGACAACATAACAATCTTTATATGAATAAAGCACCCAACTTTATTCCCTCGATTGTGGATCTTATGATTTAGACTGTCACCTTAAGAATTGTGTCTTTCGCATAATCTGTCCATCATATGCCCAATTCTTAAAGGTTTAGACCGGTAATATCAGACTCTTTTTTGTTTAACATACATTCAACAAATATGAAAGTAAAGAGAATAAGATTTGGTATATAAACAATAAATAAATTCTTTATTTATAAAAATGTCTCCAAAAACTTATTACATTTTTACTCTTTATGGCATACATGTCTAACAAAAAGCTCTTGTAATCTGTGAAGGGAAAGGCATTCTAGAAGAGTCTCAACCAACTAGTCTTCTTTACTATTCCCTATCCACACCGGAGTGTGTGTAGGCACACAACGTATAGCTTTTTCCTAGTGACTCTCCTTCCAGCCAATCGAGGAAACCCAAAACTAAGGTTCATGACTTGTGAACAATAGCTCTCACGAGGTTGTAGAGACTCACAGACTAGAGTGCTTACACTTAATTCCTCAACTGATCTAAATAACTTATAAGTCTCACTCCTTATTTATAGAGTTCGTGCCCAGGTTGGTCCTTATCAGATAAGGTTTTAAAAATTTGAATATGGATCAATATCTGATAAAAACGCATGAAAACATGTGATGAGATTATCGTTCGATCAGTGGGCCAAACTTATGATAAATGATCCCTACAAATCTTTTATTTCTCACTCAAGATTCTAGGGATAGAGCCTCAGTTTTAATTCAAATAACCCAATAGACAAGTTATTTGATTAAAACAGTCATATCTAGATAATTTCTAAGAAAATAATTATTCCTAATAATTCAACAAGTTTATCTTGAATTAATTTACTCAAAATTAATTCAATCGATAAACAATCATGAATTATCTTATCCCGATAATTCAACATGTTTATCTTGAATTAATTTTTCACAAAATTAATTCAACCGATAAACACACATCAATCATCTTATCCTACCGAATTTTAGCCAATCTAATAATTTGACATAAGTCACTAATTTATTAAAAAAGCACGCAGTATCGTTACAGGATTTATTATGAGCTAACAAAGGAGACTTTATGGACCTATATAGTTCAAGCTCTACTAATTATGAAATCCAATATCCCAGATATAGATTCATAATTATCAACTCTAATGCTACTCCACTAAAAGCTTAGAGCTACACTATCAAGCTATATAGAGTTATGAAGCCCAAATAGCTAAGTCTTTGCAATGTTTCATAATGTATTGTATCCCCATAAGATTTTCCATAATCAGTTTAAGGATAAATTTTGTCTTATCTTTCCGATTACTTTTCTCTTATGTTCCATTATCTCACCATCAAAAAACTTACTATCCAAAGTCAGTATACCATTTGGTTAGCCAATGTATCTAAATGGTTGAGTGGCCCAGTTTTCTAATTACAGATAACGCATGTAAAAGAATATCAATGACTCCTAAATAGGAGCTATGGATTCCATATCTATGAATAATAAGTCTACGCTATCAAAAGTCATAACTCCAACATACTGGCATACGTACTAACATAAAAAAGTGGATGTCACCCTTTGGTACATCAAAAGACATAAGTCAAGACAACAGGCCCACTATTCATCTTAGGATTAAGATATAACACATATGCTTGTCTAAAGTGAATTGATTTACAGAGACAAAATTATAAATCTAAATCAATTTCACTTTATATCCCAATCCAATACATTGTTACCTATAACAATGCACCAATGTTTTTATTCACGGAGTCCACCTCTGATAGCCAAGAGAAACCATCTCCCATTTGGGATATAGACAATATAACAATCTTTGCATGAATAAAGTGCACAACTTTATTCCCTCAATTGCAAATCTTGTAATTTAGACTGTCACCTTTGGAATCATGTCTTCCGCATAATCTATCCATCATATGCCTGATTCTAAAGGCTTAGATCGATAGTCTTAGTCTTTTGTTTGCTTATCATACATTTAACAAATATGAATGTAAAGAGGATGACAATTTGGCATATGAATAATAATAAATTCTTTATTGATAAAAATGTCTCTAATAACATATTACGTTTTTACTCCTTAGGGCATATTGTCTAACATCTTCATGGATCCAAAGTACACTCACAGGAAAAAATATTTCCCTTCTATTTCTTAAAAGACTCTCAGAAAGAAATACAAGTGAGGATGATGCCTAGCCCTGACTTGGGGTTCCATCTCTCAAACTCTTTGTCTTCCATCTTCTTTTCTTTTGCCTAGGTGTGGAAAGTGCCTGGCTGTTGTACCTCCCCCAAACTTGATTTTCCATATCCTTGTGCTTAGATTATTGATAACAATTTTCTTGTTTTTGTTTTCTACCCTTTTTTTTTTTGCATATGTCTTTGGCAGGGTAGGAACGTGTCCTGCACTGGTTATGGATATCGTGGTGCCACAACACCCTTGTACCCCTAGACATGTTGAATCCTTTTAAATTTCATCAAGAGTAGTTGTGGTTAGGATTTTAGTCCCTGGGTTTTTACTAGTACTTAGTATGACCGTTGGTTAGGTGGTCTGCGATGCAATTGGACTAATGGACTAGTGTTTCGAGTCCACTTATTGTCGAGGCTTATACCGGCTAGCCCCCTATTAGGGAGTTAAGGTGGCCCTCCTAGTTGGGAGTTAATTGGCCTTCCTTGAGATTTGGACTTAAGAAGAGGTAGGCCGACGTCGACTTTGATCATGATCTCAACCCGCAACATAGGTGGGTAGATCTTTATCTTGTTATAAAAGAACATGGCCTAGAGGTCAAAAAAGTTGACCTGGTCCATGTTAGTAATAGAATTTCTTCAAGTGCTCAATATTCCAAGGGCAAACGGGCACATTCCTTTCTATATCAGTAATCATGTAAGTGCCTGGCCAAACAATATTGACCACTCTAAACAGGCCATTCCATTTTAGTCTAAAGGATCTGAGTCTAGGCTGTTGATCGGTGACCTTCTTCAAGACCAAGGCTGGAACTTTAAAGCTTTTCGATTGCACACATTTGTTGTGAGACCGAGCAATGACTTGATTTTGAGCTATAGTTTAGATAAAAGTGGTGCCCCTCTTCTCTTCTTGTAAATCAAGTTTGGCCATCATGGGCTCGATGTTTTGCTGCTTGTTGTAGTGTTCCACTCTATAGCTCGGCAAGCCAACCTTAGTAGGGATGATAGCCTCAGCGCCACAGACCAAGGAGAAAGGAGTCTCCTCGATGGTTGTCTAGACTGGTTTGCGGTAGGCTAGAGCACCTTTGAAAGCTCATTGATCTAGTGCCTTTAAGGCCTTTTAATTTCTTCTTAAGTTGTACTTTATGGTCTTGTTGAAAATCTTAACTTGTCTGTTACTCAAAAGGTAGCCCAGTGAGGAGAACACCTCCTTGATGCCAAGCTACTCATATATTTTGAGGAGACTTGCTGCATCGTTTGCTTGGCGTTGTCGGTCACTATCATGTGTGGAACACCGTATCAGCAAATTATGTTCTTCTAGATAAGGTTGGCGCACTTAGGCTTGGGTATGTTGTTGTAGGGCTTAACTTCAACCCATTTGGTGAGAAAATTGATGGCCACTATGCAGTACCTAAATTGCGATCAGGCTGTAGGAAGAGGTCCGATCAAATCAACGTTCCACTTGGTAAACAGCTAGGTACACATGATAGAGTTGAGCAACTTGTCATGGCATCCAAATGCCTAGGAAAATTGCTGACATTTGAGACACTTACTGGTGTACTCCTTGTAGTCCTTGTCTATGGTCGGCCAGTAGTAACCCTATCGAATGCACTTTAAAGACAAGGATTGTCTTCCTACATGATTGCTAGACAATCTGGCATGGATTTTTTCCATCAAGTACTGATCCTCATGAGGTCTGATGTACCTCTAGTAGGGTGTAGTGTAGCCGTGCCAATAAAGCCTTCCCTTGATTATCAATACCAAGCTAAGTTATTGCAAATTTGTCGAGCTTCCTTTCAGTTGTCAAACAATTTAGTTATGGTCAAGTATTAGATGATTAGCTCTATCCAAGTTCCTATTGGTCATCGACCTCATTGTTGATTCTTTCATAATTCTCGGCTATACTAAACTTTCGATCAGAACTGACATTACGTTATTGTCTTTAAGACCTGAGGCTAACCAATCAAGTGTGTCAACCTTTGAATTCTTTGTTCTTAGCATCTGAATGAAGCAGTAGCTCTTCAACTGCCCAAGTAGGGTTTTGGCTTCTCTTAGATAGGCTACCATGCACTCACTCTAGGCTTAGAATCCATTGGTTACCTATTGGAACACAAGCACAGAGTTGCTATGAATGTAGATACAATCTACTTTGAGCTCCTACATAATCTTGAGGCCATCTATCAGTGCTTCATATTTGGCCTTGTTATTGGAGATTCTAAAATTTAACTAGAGTTCATAGTTGGCCTTGTAGCTGTCAAGGCTAATAAGGATGAGACCAGCACTTGACCTGTTCATGCTTGATGATCCATCAATGAATATCTCCCATTTAGTTGGCTGGGTCAAAATCTTTGATAGGTGCCTTCTCAGTTGAAGGAATGGCCTTTTTGGCATCTAGAACTATGCTATTAAGTCAACCAGAGTATGTGTTTTAATGGCCATCTAGGGCACAAAATACATGTCAAATTCTCCAAGCTCTACAAACCACTTGGCCATCCGACTAGAGATTTCTAGATTTGGAGGATTTTGTGCTAGAGGTACTTGGTCAGGACCTCAATCGTGTGTCCTTGGAAGTATGGTCGGAGCTTCCCAACAAAGGTGACAAGAGTGATGGACAATTTCTCTAATAGAGGGTACCTCTCCTCAGCTCCCTATAATGCTTTGTTGGTGTAGTGGATCAGTTTTTGGATGTCCTCTTCTACTCATATGAGCACTGAGCTGACCTCCTTCTCTGACACTACTAGGTAGGTGTAGAGTATCTCTCCCAACAGAGGTTTTGATAAGAGTGAGGGTGTATCCTCACACTCCCTGCTCCATTCAAATCTCTTCTTGTGTGCTTGGAAAAAAGACTGGCACTTATCGATGGACTGGGAGACAAACCATGATAGGGTCGCGATCATGCCAGTTAACTTCTAGACTTCTTTGACTATTTAGAGAGAGTACATATTCACCACAGTTTGGGCTTTGGCTGAATTGACTTCAATGTCGCAATGGTTGACCATGAATTTGAGAAACTTGTCAGACTCCACTCCGAATGTACACTTGGCTTAATTGAGTTTCATCTTGTGTTCTTGGAGTATGTCATGGCTATCCTGGAGATCAACGATGTGATTGGTTGCTCCAATTGACTTGACGAGCATGTTGTTGACATACACCTTCATGATCTTCCTAATCTACTGTGCAAACATCTTGTTAACCAGGCATCGGCTAGTGGCTTGGCATTCTTCGATCTAAATGGCATGATGACATGGGAAAATAATCCCTGGTTTGTGGTGAATGCATCTTCACTTAATCATCCTCAGCCATCATGATCATATTGTAGCTAGAATACGCATCCATAAAGCTTAGCAGCTTGTGCTTGACAGGTCGTGTGTACTAGCTAGTCAATCTGGGCAAGTGGGAAGCAGTCCTTTAGGCATCTTTTTTAGGTCAATAAAATTGTTGTAGACTCGCCACTTCTCGTTGGCCTTTTTGACTAGGACCATGTTCACTAGCCACTCTAGATATGTAACCTCCTAGATAAATCTGGTCTTCATGAGTTTCTTAACTTCCTCGTTGATGATAGCATACCTCTCTTGATTAAATGCTCTTCTTTTGTGGATGACTGGCTTGTGCCCAAGATTAACGTTCAAACGATGGCTGATAATGCTCGGGTCAATCCGAGGCATGTCTTCATGGGACCTACAAACACATCCTAGTATTTTGTTATTATGTAGATGCATGAGCCTAATTGTTTCTTCCTCCATGAAGGTAATGGTAACATCCTCTTATTGGCAAATCTTATTGATATGCTTAGATATATTCATAAGGCCTCTCTATTTAACCAGCCTAGCCTCTCAAGCATAAACGTGGCAACCACTCGTAGTATACCTAATAATTGACCCGTCGAAGATCATGTCTATGGTGTTTGTGATCTGGGGTGTTCCCACCATCGGAGTTATGTGCCCTAGGTTGACTTTTTTGGGTTAGTTGATTGTTTGTCTTAGTATTGGTGCCAAGGGTTAGGACTCACACAAAAAATTCTCTAAGATGTCTATCTTGGAGGAGCGTCTAGATTTGATCTTTTATCAATTTTGAGTATTGTGTCTGACATCTATGTGGAAGTTACAGTACTTGTTTTGGTCTCTTTTCACTTTGTTTCCCTTTCAACGAAGGCAAATTCACTAACAAGTTTTGGTTGCTCATCGAGTTTAGCACCTCATCAAGTGGTACCAAAGTTGTATAGCTTTGGAATTTTTTAGTCAAGACTCTAGACTTATTGGTCTTAGGTTTCTTATTCTGGTCAGGGCTCAGACTGTTTTGGTGGCTCTTTTTGCTTTATGCCTTCCTTGCTGTTGCTAACTTCTTGTAACGTCCCGAAATTTATTTAATGTTAATGTACTATAAATAATGAATTAGTGTGCCATAATTAAAGTTTTCACTTTAATTAGATTATTTGGTTGGATTTTGAGTTTTGGTTGTTTTGTTAAATTGATGCATTCAAATGATTTCTTATTGTTTTAAAATGATGTTTTGAGTTTTAAAACACAATAATTTGTAAAATGTTAAAAATACTCCGTTTTGCAAAACCGTGGGTGGTACATGGTTTTCGCACAGTAAAACCGCCCACCGATTTTCTCTATTTATTTCCTTCTTCTCTCTCTCTCTCCTCACTCTCCCGTGACATTCTCTCTCTTCCCTCTCTCTCTCGGCAATCTCCCTCTCTCTCAATTCTCTCTCAAAATTTTTGAACTCCATTTTGAATCCAAGCTTTGGGATAGCAAGGAGGAAGCTCGGGGACGTGATTCGGAAACCGAGAATGCGGATTGAAGCTTCGATTCGAGGTTAGATTCGAAATTTCTAAACTTTTTACAAAATTTTCAATTTTGTGCATTTTGAAATCTAGGTTTGTTTAAGCTTAGGAAACTGTGGATTTGAGTTAAATGAACTTAGGACAACTAGAATCTAAGCTTAGATTGAAGAAAAATGGATTGAATTCAAGATTTTTCATTTTTCCCCTCATTTTCTCATTTTTGGATTTTTGAGGATTTTGAGTCAAATCTTGTTTAAATGAGTCCAAACATGTTTTAGAATGTTTTTCTATCAACTATGATTGTTTTTCATGCCTGGGATTTGAGAAAAACAGGTTGGAAACAAGATTTGGATTTTGGGGATCGAGAAACCCGTGGCTGGGATTTATGGATTTTCCCAGTTCGGCAGGCCGAACTGTGTGTTCGGCAGGCCAGTGTTCTTCTGACCGGCAGGCCGAATCTGGGGAAATGTTCGACCGACCGAACTTTGCTTCCGGCAGGCCGAACTGTGCAGTTCGGCAGGCCGAAGCAGGACGTCCGGCAGGCCGACCGAGGCATGGGAAATTTTGTGATTTTTACCCGTTTTCACTGTTTTGAACCCTGATTTAAATTCCAACCTTATAGAATGATTTTAAATATACAAATGGCACACTAGGACATCATGAAATGGTTTAGTAACATAGAATGTCTCAAACTAGATATTGATCGACTTAGTTTGTATCTAGGATCGTTCGTGGTTCCGTGGAGCTAACGTATAGCAGGACCGGGATTACGGTGTGGGGTACCGGCATGAATATTGAGGTAGGACTTATATCCCATTTCTTTGGTAGCCTAGTTTTGAAATGATTTGGCTTTGAAAATGATTTCTAACAAAATGTTTTCAACGGTTGTTTGAAAATGGTTTTATCGGTTATATTTTAATATACCGTGAACTGAAATGAATTTCATAATAAATGTAATTGACAACACTCGGTAATTGGGTTTTGAATGATAATGATAATAAACACAGGGGCATGATGCCATATCAGAGATCGGGTCGTGTGGCGATCGACCTTGGGGGCAGGTTCCGAAACCCAGCTGGGCCACTACGGTGGTGATATCATGGTTTGCCTAGGTAAAAGTAAATTGGTGTTTTGATTTGACGAGTGGACTGTTCTGTGACAGAACGGTTCCACTCAAATTATTTATTTATTTATTTACTTAAGTTTCCTTTGAATAACTTCTAATGATGCTATGTTTCCTTGCATTAAATTATTTTATAAAACATAGTCCTACTGAGCCTTTCGCTCACGTTTTATTGTTTTTAAATTTCCCCCCTTTCTAGGTGGTTTCCCATTTAGGTTTGGAGAAGATTCTTCGGACCGAACTCAGGAGCAATAGGAGAATTTATTTATATTCTGTATTATTAATCAAGGCATGTAAGACTTAACTTTATTTGTACTTGGACTGTAAATTGTATTTATGATATTGTCAGTACCATGTGTGTACACAAGTTGTGGGTTGTGGAACCCATATTCATCGTTTTTATTTAATTTTGATTACTTGCTTAATTTTTATAAATTCCTTTATAAAATGTGGTGGAAAATCTTCTTAATTTTTATTTAATTCGATTCTCAAACTCTCGATTTTTAATTAAATCCTCTTTTAATTAATCTAAATATTCCACCACGTCACCTCCCGTACTCCGGGGCATGACAGAATGGTATCAGAGCACAAGGTTATGAACCTTGGGAATTGTGCACACATAGGTTTGACAATGAAATACCTCTGACAGTCTAAATTTTGTTTTCAGAAGTGAGAGAATGGCACCTAGACGTCGTTCGACTGCTGACGCCGAGTTCGAAAATGATGAGAGCATGATGAGGTCTATGTTTGCGGCTTTCCGGCAGATGGCAGCCAGGGCTAGACCGGAAGACTCCAGTGTTGGTAGTCGGCATGCGTTCTTTAAGGAATTCCGACGGGCATCAATTCTGACTTTTGATGGCAATGGGGATCCGCAGTTAGCAAAGTATTGGTTGGATTTGGTCTTAAAGCATCTAGATACTCTTGGTGTGCCTGAGGAGTATCGTGTGGAGTTTGCGGCGTATAAGCTCGAGGGTGGCGCCAACACCTGGTGGAAACAAACTAAGCGTCTGGAGCGCGGTGGCGATATAAGTTGGGACAAGTTCAAGGAGCTGTTCTATGATCAGTATTTTCCGCAGGGGTATAGAGACCAGAAGGCAGCTGAGTTCTACAGGTTGCAGCAGGGTGATATGTCAGTTCGGGAGTATGAGGCAAAATTTAACGAGTTGGCTAGGTTTGCTCCATCAGCGGTGGCATCGGAGCGCGAGAAATGTATTAAGTTTCAGGAAGGACTCAAGGCTCCTATTCGGCGGCAGTTGGTTGCTCTACGGCTTAGGAGTTTCGGAGAGCTTGTGTCGTCGGTGATCTCTGTGGAGAATGATTATGTGCAGTATTGTGAGGGCCGAGCCAAGGCTTCAGGAGGACCGCAGAGGAGTGGCAGGAAGAGCACCAGTAGTCGTCCAGCTCCGGGGAAAGGCAAGCAAGGCGGTGCGACCAGTGGCAGCAGCAGTTCGTCTGGCAGCGGGCGCAGCAATCCCTACAGCTTTCATTGTCATTTCTGTCAGCAGCCCAGACACATCAAGAGGAATTGCCCGATCAGGAGTGCTCGTCTTGGATCACAGACAGGGGAGGATGCCAGTCGTTCATCTCAGCCTCAGCCTCAGACCCTACCTCCGCCTCGGCAGTACCCGCAGTTGCAGTATCCGTAGTTTTCTCCTCAGCAATTCTCATATCCAGCATGGGGGCAGCAGCCGCAGTATTTTCAGCGCAGTGTTCCTCAGTATCGAGCGTCGAGTGCAGGTAGTGTGTAGTTGTCTCCATCTCAGCAGCATCGGCCGAGTAATCTAGGACCCAGTAATGTCGGTAGAGGAAAAGGAAAGGCGCCAGTGCAGGTTCATGCAATGGCATCTGGGGGGTCAGATTCTCAGACTAGTAACGCAGTTGTCGACGGTATGGTTTTGGTTTCTAGATCTCTAGCTCACGTTTTATTTGATACCGGTGCCTCTCATTCTCTCATTTCGAGTTCTTTTGTACATGCCTTGGGATTAGAGGTAGAAGAGTTTAATGAACCCCTAGTCATAACTTCTCCCTTGGGACGGGTGTGTGTGAATTGTATGTGTAAATCATGTAAAATAAAGATTGGGGATGAGATTTTGAAAAGTGATTTGATTATACTCCCCATGAGTTCCTATGATGTAATCCTAGGGATGGACTAGTTGTCCAGATATAGTGCAGTCGTGGACTGCCAACTTAGAAAAGTGACCTCTAGTGTCTGATAGGGGGACGGTAATCACTTACCAGGGTGGTGGTGATTGGTTAATGAGTGAGCGTCTCATGAAGTCGTGTCTAGGAGGGCGAAAGAATCTAGGTTGTTGTGCTTTTCTTGCCAACCTGGATTGCGAGCCCTATGTTTCGAGTAGTAGTGTAGCGATTTCGGTGGTTGATGAGTTCGAGGATGTCTTCCCTGACGAGTTATCAGGGTTACCACCGCATCGAGAGATTGAGTTTGGTATCGAGTTGTTTCCAGGGACATCACCGATTTCTATGGCACCTTATCGGATGGCGCCAGTAGAAATGAAGGAATTGAGGAAGCAACTTCAGGAGCTTGCTGATAAAGGGTATATTCGGAATAGCACATCTCCGTGGGGAGCACCAGTTTTGTTCGCTAAGAAGCACGATGGAACTCTCAGGTTATGTGTGGATTATCGGCAGCTGAATCGTGTTACGGTGAAGAACAAGTATCCTTTGCCTAGGATTGATGAGCTATTTGATCAGTTGGGAGGTTCGCGATACTTCTCGAAGATTGATTTGCGTTCAGGTTATCATCAGCTCAGGATCAAGGAAGAGGATATTCCCAAGACAGCTTTTAGGACTCGGTATGGGCACTTTGAGTTTCTGGTCATGTCGTTTGGGTTGACGAATGCTCCAGCAGCTTTCATGGATATGATGAACAGGATATTTAGGCCGTATCTGGATCAGTTTGTGATCGTGTTCATCGATGACATTCTTGTGTATTCTAAGACTTGGGAGGAGCATGAGCAGCATCTTCGGATCGTGCTTCAGACTCTGCGGGAGCACTAGTTGTATGCTAAGAGGGAAACATGTGAGTTCTGGTTGACTGAGGTCAAGTTTCTGGGTCATGTTATCTTGGAGCATGGTATATCAGTAGATCCGTCTAAGATTGAAGCTATATTGGAGTGGGAACGACCAAGGAATGTAGCGAAGATCCGCAGCTTCTTAGGTCTTGCTGGATATTATAGGAAATTTGTAAAGGACTTTTCAAAGATTGCAGCTCCGTTGACGAGATTGATCAAGAAAAATGTCAGGTTTGAGTGGGATGAAGATTGTGAGCTTGCTTTTCAGGAATTGAAGAACCGGTTGACTTCAGCTCCAGTGTTGGTTATTCCTAGTAGTGACGAGCCGTATGAGGTTTATGCGGATGCTTCAGGGCGTGGACTTGGATGCGTGTTGGTGCAGCATGGACGTGTGGTTGCGTACGGATCAAGATAGCTACGACCTCACGAGCAGAATTATCCTACTCACGATTTAGAGCTTGCAGCGGTGATCTACGCGCTGAAGGTTTGGAGGTGTTATTTGTATGGAGCATCGTTTCAGGTCTTCTCCGATCACAAGAGTTTGAGGTATTTGTTCACTCAGAGGGATCTCAATCTGAGGCAGCGTAGATGGGTAGAGTACATGGAGGATTATGATTTCGCGTTGCAGTATCATCCCGGGAAAGCTAATGTGGTCGCGGACGCGCTTAGTAGGAAGTCTTCAGGGGTTCTCGCTTGTTTGATTTTTGAGGACTGGAGCAGGGATGCAACAGTGAGTGAGTATCGGCTACTGTATCATGAAGATGGTGATCAAGTTTCGTTATATCATGTGGAAGCGACTCCAGCTCTTGTTCAGACGGTGAAGCAAAGCCAGTGGCAGGATCGGCATTTGCGGGGGATTTGGTCGTAGATTCAGAATGGGGAGCAGTTCGAGGAGCGTGCATGCAGATGGATCGTTGTACTTTCGGGAGCATCTTGCAGTTCCAGTTATCGCCGAGGTGACGAAAGCCGTTCTAGACGAAGCTCATAGGTCTCAGTTTGCTATTCATCCAGGGAGCACCAAGATGTATCGTGATTTGAAGAGGCAGTATTGGTGGAGAGGCATGAAGAAAGATGTTCGCGAGTATGTGGCCAAGTGTCCGACGTGTCTTCAGTTGAAAGCTGAGCATCAGAAGCCTACAGGTCAGCTTCAGCCGCTTCCTATTCCAGGGTGGAAATGGCAGCATGTGACGATGGATTTCCTCACAGGTTTGCCGAGGACGGAGCAGCGGCATGATGCAGTTTGGGTTGTGGTCGACAGGTTGACGAAATCGGCGCATTTCATTTCGTTTAGGTCGACGTGTTCCAGGAAGATTCTCGGGGAGTTGTATATGCAGAACATTGTGAGGTTGCATGGAGTTCCTTTGTCCATCACCTCTGATCGAGACACCAGGTTTAATGCTAAGTACTGGAGGAGTTTTCAGGAGGCTTTGGGTACAAATTTGAACTTCAGTACGGCGTTTCATCCTTAGACTGATGGGCAGTCTGAGCGGGTTATCCAGGTTCTCGAGGATATGTTGCGTGCTTGTGCGTTGGACTTCGGCGGGAATTGGAAGCAACGTTTGCATTTGGCGGAGTTCGCGTACAACAACAGTTATCAGGCGAGTATCGGTATGGCACCATTTGAGGCATTGTATGGGCGACCGTGTCGATCACCTGTGTGTTGGGTTGAGCCAGAAGATAGAGTTATTCTTGGGCCGGAAGAGATTCGTGATAGCAACGAGAAAGTCGTGGTGATTCGAGGTCGGTTGAGAGCAGCACAGAGTCGTCAGAAGAGTTACGCGGATAGGAGACGTAGACCCTTAGAGTTCGCGGTTGGAGATTTTGTTCTCTTGAGGGTGTCGCCTCGTAAGGGAACTATGCGTTTCAGAGTGAGTGGGAAACTCGCGCCGAGGTATATTGGGCCGTTCGAGATCACTCAGCGTGTTGGTGTGGTCGCTTATCGGCTTAATCTTCCGCCTGAACTTTCTCATGTGCACGATGTGTTTCATGTGTTGATGCTTAGGAAATGTCCACCTGGGCAGGATAAGATAGTTTCGTTTCGCGATGTACAGGTTCAGGAGGATACGACGTGCGAAGAAGTGCCGATTCAGATTATCGACCGGAAAGTGATTAGCTTGCATCGTCGTGAGATACCGTTGGTAAAGGTCGTATGGCAGCATCATGGGGTTGATGAAGCCACTTGGGAATTAGAGTCGAGTATGCGAGAATTGTATCCGCATTTGTTTTGTTTTTGAAGTGAGTTGTAAATTTCGAGGACGAAATTTCTTTTAGGGGTGGAGAGCTGTAACGTCCCGAAATTTATTTAATGTTAATGTACTATAAATAATGAATTAGTGTGCCATAATTAAAGTTTTCACTTTAATTAGATTATTTGGTTGGATTTTGAGTTTTGGTTGTTTTGTTAAATTGATGCATTCAAATGATTTCTTATTGTTTTAAAATGATGTTTTGAGTTTTAAAACACAATAATTTGTAAAATGTTAAAAATACTCCGTTTTGCAAAACCGTGGGCGGTACATGGTTTTCGCACAGTAAAATCGCCCACCGATTTTCTCTATTTATTTCCCTCTTCTCTCTCTCTCTCCTCACTCTCCCGTGACATTCTCTCTCTTCCCTCTCTCTCTCGGCAATCTCCCTCTCTCTCAATTCTCTCTCAAAATTTTTGAACTCCATTTCGAATCCAAGCTTCGGGATAGCAAGGAGGAAGCTCGGGGACGTGATTCGGCAACCGAGAACGCGGATTGAAGCTTCGATTCGAGGTTAGATTCGAAATTTCTAAACTTTTTACAAAATTTTCAATTTTGTGCATTTTTGAAATCTAGGTTTGTTTAAGCTTAGGAAACCGTGGATTTGAGTTAAATGAACTTAGGACAACTAGAATCTAAGCTTAGATTGAAGAAAAACGGATTGAATTCAAGATTTTTCATTTTTCCCCTCATTTTCTCATTTTTGGATTTTTGAGGATTTTGAGTCAAATCTTGTTTAAATGAGTCCAAACATGTTTTAGAATGTTTTTCTATCAACTATGATTGTTTTTCATGCCTGGGATTTGAGAAAAACAGGTTGGAAACAAGATTTGGATTTTGGGGATCGAGAAACCCGTGGCTGGGATTTCTGGATTTTCCCAGTTCGGCAGGCCGAACTGTGTGTTCGGCAGGCCAGAGTGATGATCGGCAGGCCGGTGTTCTTCTGACCGGCAGGCCGAATCTGGGGAAATGTTCGGCCGATCGAACTTTTCTTTCGGCAGGCCAAACTGTGCAGTTCGGTAGGCCGAAGCAGGACGTCCGGCAGGCCGACTGAGGCATGGGAAATTTTGTGATTTTTACCCGTTTTCACTGTTTTGAACCCTGATTTAAATTCCAACCTTATAGAATGATTTTAAATATACAAATGGCACACTAGGACATCATGAAATGGTTTAGTAACATAGAATGTCTCAAACTAGATATTGATCGACTTAGTTTGTATCTAGGATCGTTCGTGGTTCCGTGGAGCTAACGTATAGCGGACCGGGATTACGGTGTGGGGTACCGGCACGAATATTGAGGTAGGACTTCTATCCTATTTCTTTGGTAGCCTAGTTTTGAAATGATTTGGCTTTGAAAATGATTTCTAACAAAATGTTTTCAACGGTTGTTTGAAAATGGTTTTATCGGTTATATTTTAATATACCGTGAACTGAAATGAATTTCATAATAAATGTAATTGACAACACTCGGTAATTGGGTTTTGAATGATAATGATAATAAACACATGGGCATGATGCCATATCAGAGATCGGGTCGTGTGGCGATCGACCTTGGGGGCAGGTCCCAAAACCCAGCTGGGCCACTACGGTGGTGATATCATGGTTTGCCTAGGTAAAAGTAAATTGGTGTTTTGATTTGACGAGTGGACTGTTCTGTGATAGAACGGTTCTACTCAAATTATTTATTTATTTATTTACTTAAGTTTCCTTTGAATAACTTCTAATGATGCTATGTTTCCTTGCATTAAATTATTTTATAAAACATAGTCCTACTGAGCCTTTCGCTCACGTTTTATTGTTTTTAAATTTCCCCCCTTTCTAGGTGGTTTCCCATTTAGGTTTGGAGAAGATTCTTCGGACCGAACTCAGGAGCAATAGGAGAATTTATTTATATTCTGTATTATTAATCAAGGCATGTAAGACTTAACTTTATTTGTACTTGGACTGTAAATTGTATTTATGATATTGTCAGTACCATGTGTGTGCACAAGTTGTGGGTTGTGGAACCCATATTCGCGGTTTTTATTTAATGTTTATTACTTGCTTAATTTTTATAAATTCCTTTATAAAATGTGGTGGAAAATCTTCTTAATTTTTATTTAATTCGATTCTCAAACTCTCGATTTTTAATTAAATCCTCTTTTAATTAATCTAAATATTCTGCCACATCACCTCCCTGTACTCCGGGGCATGACACTTCTCCATCTCAGTGGCGCTTCATGTGGTCAACTGCATTGACGTCTCTCTAGACATAGCCAAGCATTTAGGAAAACATGCTTGAGCACTCGAGGGCAAGCAACCATATCAAACCTTTGCGTTTTAGCCCTACAGAGAAGGCGTGCTTCAAAGTCTCATCTTCTAGGTGCCCCACTTCTAGCGCTACTCGGGTGAAGCGGTTCATGGAGTCTCACACAACCTCGTCACCTTGCTTAACAGCATAGCGGCGAGTAACTTCCTTCCTCTTAGTTGTGGATATGGTAAAGGTATCTGACAAGGCGTAAAACAACATGTGAAATAAGTACATAGTGCCTGACGAACATTGCAGAGCTGTGCCAATCAAAGTGGGTGAGAATGCCTTGCATATGGCGGCATTACTCGCATTCTAAAGCATCATGTGGCCCCTGTATAGTTTTAGGTACTTGTCGACATCTGTCGTCCCATCATAAGCTTTGATCTATGGCACTTTGCACTTGTTCGACATGGAACCCGCATGATAGCAATGATAAAGGGTGGGTCCGGCATGCCGCCCTTGTTTATTCCTTAGCGGTAGTTCCTGATCTGGACAATTTACTATTGCAAGTCTCATAGTTGATGACTGTTAGTGTCTTCAGCCAATTCCACCTTACGCTAGGCTCCACCCTCTACTCTATCACTTTTCCCTCTAGTCTGTCTCAAGTACGGCGAGCCTATTAGTCCCCAAGCCTGTCAAAGATTGAAGCTTAGGCGCCTTCAGGGAAGCAATCGTGGCCTTCCCAAGAACCGATCGGCCTTCCCTGGCTAGCTTGTTGTTGTCAGATACGCCTTCCATGCCTTGTGCTTGGTATGTTCAAAATCTCCTTCATTCTAAAAGCCACTCCTCGGCCTTGCTCAACTGCCTGCCTGATTTTCCTAGGCTAGAGGAAGGAGAACAAGGGTGGTTTTTGTGCTTGTTGCTAAGCCATTTGCTTCGTAAGCAGGCCAACCACGACAGTCAGCTTACTGATCATGTCCTATGTGGCTTGATCAGCCTTGGTCGCCTTGATCAGGACCTCATTACTTAGGGTCTCTCACAATGTCTACTCTGGTTTTGGGAATACCCTAACCCCTCTTGTTGGGCATCCTTATTCCAAGTATTTCCTCTTGTAACGATCAACACCACGTATGGCTACGCACGGTGGTCGGATGGTTTTCCCGACTTGTCCTAGCTTCCTGAGGTGAACCTGCATAAGAAAAGGGATGCTTGAAGATTAAGGGGACGCTGATGTACTGCCAACCAAAGGCTTTTCGGTGCTAATGTTAAGTACTTGTTTGGCCGAGTTTGGATTGTTGGAAAATAGTGCGTAGTAAAATTTTTAAAATTTTAAAGTCAAACATTTTCCAAAACACAAGCTTCATATGCTAAATGCATAAATTAATGGCAGATGTTACTAACCTCATTTGTGAACTAAAAAGCAGTTGCAATCTGTGAAGAGAAGAACGTTCTAGAAGAGCCTCAATCAATTGGTCTTCTTTGCTATTCTCTATCCATGATAGGAGTGTAGGTGGTCACACATCGTATAGCTTTTCCTCCAGTGACTCTCCTTCCAACTACATGAGAAAGCCTATAGCTCAGTTTCTTGATGTTGAACAATAGCTTTCAGGGAGTTTTAGAGTTTCTCTCATTAGAGTACTCACTCTATGCTTCTTAAATGATTTGAATAACTAAGAAAATTGTCCCCTTATTTATAGTGGTTGAATTTAGGGATAAACCTTATCAGAATAGGCCTCAAAATTCAAATATGGATCAACTTCTGATGAAAAATGCGTCAAAAGCACGTATACTAGTTGTCGCATGCTCGGCAAGCTGATCTAGAGAATCACCCTACAGAACTTACTCCATCGACTTGCCGAACTTTCCCATCGGCTTGCCGAACGTGCGATAAATTGGAATCCTCAGTGTATCTTATTTTCACCTAAGAATCTTAGATAGAGCCTTAGTTTTAATTCAAATAAGCCAATAGAGAAGTTATCTGATTAAAACAGCCATATATAGATAATCCCATTGTAAATAAAATACTATCCAAATAATTCAACATGTTTATCTTGTATTAATTCACAAAATAATTCAGCTGCCATGCTCAGCGATTGGATCCTGAAAGAGCTCATGGTTGTGGATGGACATCCCTTAATTTAGCAAGTGTAAATCAATGATTATATTGGATTCCAACTTAGTGAATGTTTAAGTGGAAACATCTTCGAAGGGTTCTTCTTCTACATTCCAAGGAATTATTTCATCTAGAGGCTCAAATTCCCAACAAGACTCGACATGATTTAAATTACTTTCCCGACCTTGGTCATTTAAGTAATCTAATTAGCAATCATCATCAGACCACACCACATCCTCCATCAATTGATGGTTGCGACAAAAATTAGATATTTCCACTTCCTTCTCTAGGTAGCCTTCTAAAATTGTGGTCGTAAGTAGCTCTATTTGTTCGTCAAGATAGCGCCTAAAGTCGGTGACTTGAAGTTTTTCTTCGTCGATGGCCTTGAATCAGTCCAAAATGACTTCCAAGGGTGTCTTCTCTTCTTGTTGGTCTCTAAAGAGTCAGCCCATCATGTTATTGAAAAACAGTACTCAGCGAAATTTTAAAAATTTAAAAACAAAATATTTTCCAAAACACAAGTTTGATAAGCTAAATACATAAATTAAGAACAGATCTTACCAACCTCTTTTGTATATCAAACATAGTAGGAAACAATGAAGAGAAGAACCTTTCAGAAGAGCCTCAACTAACCGGTGACTCTCCTTCTGACCACTTGAGACAGCCTAGAGCTAAGGTTCTTGATGTTGAACAACAATTCTTAGGGAGTTTTAGAGTTTCTTTCACTAGAGTACTTATTCTATGCTTCTCAAATGATCTTAATAACAAAGGAAACTCACCCCCTATTTATAGTGGTCAAAGTTAGAGTTAAACCTTATTAAATTAAGCCTCAAAATTTGAGTCTAGACAAACTTCTGATGAAAAACATATAAAAAAAGTCTATATTGATTATCGCATATTTCGCAAGCCGATATAAGAGATAGGCTTGGCGAACTTACTCCATCGATCATTGAAGTTTCCAACCGGCTTGCCGACAGTGCGATAATCTAGAATCCTCAAAATATCTTATTTTTGCCCAAGAATCATAGATAGAGCTTTAGTTTTATTTCAAATAACCCAATAGAAAAGTTCTATGATTAAAATAATCATGTACATATAATCCCATAGTAAATAAAATATTATCCAAATAATTCAATACGTTTATCTTGAATTAATTAACAAAATTAATTTAACCAATAAACTAACATGAATTATTAAATCTAGTATTATCGAATTTTAACCAACCTAATAATTTAAAATAAGTCACCAATATGTAGGAAAAACACGCCGTATCGTTACAGGATTATTTTGAGCTAGCAAAGGGAAATCGATAGATATATATAGATCAAGCTTCTATAATTATAAAATACAATATCCTAGATACATATTTTATAATTATCAACTCTAACGCTACTCCACTAAAAGCTTGGAGCTATACTTTTGAACTATATAAAATTACAAAGCTCCAACAAGCTAATCAAGCTATGACATATCATAATATGTCACATCCCCATAGGATATTCGTAATCGGCTTAAAGGATCCTGTTTATTTTTTATCTTACATTCCATCATCACACCATTGGAATGCTTACTATCGATAGATAGTATACTATTTGTTACATCTATGTATCCAAATGGTTGAGCACACTAATTTTCCAATTACAGGATAACGCATATAAGAGAATATCATTAACTCTACAAAAGAGCTAGGGATTCTATATCTATGAATAACTAGTCTACGTAAATCAACAGTCATGTTGTCAATGTACCTATATGCATACCATTATTAAGTCAAGATATCACCCTTTGATACATCAAAAGACATAAGTCAAGAATACGGGCCTTTTAGTCGTTTCAGGATTAAGACACAACACATGTGATTGTCTAAAGTGAATTGATTTGAACAAATAGAATTATGAACCAAATCAATTCAATTTTTTGTCCTGATCCAATGCATCATCACCTATAACAATGCACCAATGTTTATACTCGTGGAGTCCCACTCCAATGACCAAGACAAGCCATCTCCCATTATGGATGTAGAAAATACAACAATTTTAGCATGAATAAAGTGCCCAAATTTATTCCATCAATTGCAAATCTTATAATTTAGACCATCACTTTTAAGATTCATGTCTTATGTATTATTTGTCCATCATATGCATGATTCTTAAAGGTTTAGACTGACATTCTCAGACTTTTGTATGCTTATCATACATTCAATAGAAATGAACACAAAGAGGACAACATTTGGTATATGAATAATAAATAAACTCTTTATTGATAAAATGTCTTCAAATATGTATTACAACATTTTATTCCTAAAGGCACTATGTCTAACATGGGTTAGGTGGAAAAGAGCACGTTTCCTTTAAGTGCAGTAAATGCACTCAATTGATAGGCTACTACTTGGACTGACTGTTAGGTGGGTTCGACCAATGGCTTGGGTGTCCCATTAGGCTGTGTTAGGTAGTAGGTGACAAGTGTCATGATCCCTAAAAGATCAGTTCCCCATCTAAGGGTTTATAGAAAGCCATGCTTTGACCTTTGAAAGCAAGTAGCTACCTGGGTGTAGGCTTTATTTGATCATCCCGAGCATGTGTTCTTTCTAAGGAGGTGATGTCTTGTATCACAGCCTATAGGGTCACCTTAGAAGGAAGTGCCGATCATGTAGGAGTTATGGATTTGTTTGTAAGGGCTTCTCACTAAGCATGGTAACAAATAGCTGAGGTGGGTGTCTACGGGAGAGCACGTCGAGCACACCCCCAATCGTCCTATTTATGTAATAATTACGTCTTTTGATTTACTTGGTATAAATTTGAGAATCTAATCTGATCTCGTATATTTTATAGGCATAATAAAGTAAGTAGTCAGAATTATTTATATTTCAAGATAAAATACGTTCCTTCTTTAACAAGATGTAGATAAATAATTCTCTGGAGTATTGATCTGGGTCTTGAATAATATGAGCACTCAAATTCGTGACCAAGTTCATGAATTTATACTCAAGAATATAGAAGTGAATTAAAGAGTTTAGTGGATTTTACTTAACTATAATTATGAATTATTTATGGAGAATCAATTTGTATACAATGACTATATCAATGAATGATTCAATTCTTAAATAAATTATATTTACAACTTCAAGAATGCAATTTTAAGTTTTCAGAGGAGCAACGTTAGAACTAATAAAGTTGATATACTAATAAAATTGTTAATTATTATTAGTTTTACTTGATCTTAAAATTATAAGTCTGTAATTCCATGTGCTATCTTTGTAAATAATTTGAACTCATGGGTAGTAACTATTCATTAGTTTTAAATAAATACACAATTTGAAAATTAAATAATGTGATTATTTAAATTAGATGATACAATATAGGTGGGACTCATACTGTGGGCATGTTACAAAGATCAATTGTCCATGTGCTAGGCTTAATTTTCCGTTTAATTAAAATAAAAATGATTAATCTTCTCGGTGCCCACTGAACTTTTGGGCCATTCTTAGCTTGCCCCTTAAACTTTAAAAACTCTCACTTTGCCCCTAAACTTTAATTTAAGTCCCATTTAACTCCATTTATTAGAATTTCTATTAAAATTAGAGTGAAAAATGATTAACGATGGTTACATGGCCTTTTTCCATTTATTTTTAACATAATTTGTGATAGAGTGATTAGGTGATCACGTTACCACCTCTTTTTAGTCTACTTTTAACAAAAATTCTAAAAAAAGGGATTATGCTGATCTAATGTCAAAATTCAAAAGGCAAAGTAGAAGTTTTTAAAGTTGAAGCCTGAAATGAGAATGACTCTAAAGTTGAAGGGCACTAGTGAGATTAATCCAAAAAAAACTTATTTTGTTTTATTCAATTTGAACGTTGTGCTTAACTTTATCGGACAATCAGAAAAATATCACCTCTATGGCATTGTTTTTTAATCTTACTACTTCAATGAGATATTTTGAAACATACTACTTTCAAAGAGTGTGAAGGCATAATGAATCACAAGTATTACGCATTAGAATAAGGTAAATAAGTATTATCTAAGGAAATTTTGGCCTTTTTAGCTATGAGAAGGGGTATGAATCAGAAGAAAAAAATAAGTGGTAGAATACAATAGTGAAAACAAAAAAATAGTTTACCACCTAATTTACTCTAACTTTTATCATGTAGCCCTTCATGGCCTATTGGGCCATCATATTTTTGAGTGTCAACATTGCACTGTAGTCATAAGTGCATTTGATGCACTAATATAATGGAAAGTATTTTTTTTTAATAAAAATCTTTGAGGTAAACTTCAAATTTATCTAAAATAAATCCAAATTAGAAAAGGACTGAGCATAGTCTATAAATTGGTGTTTAGAGAGCTCTATTAATTATTCTAATTCTCCTACTCATTGTTAGAGAGAGAGCCTAGATAAGTGTTTTCTATAGCCATCTTTTAGTTTCTCATGTGCTGAGTACAAATCAAGGATCTAAAATAAAGAATGTGTGATTCCTTCCCTATAAACCCTAGACAACCAAAACATTTATTCAAGAAATCAGAGAGTAGGTGTGGATGAATTAAGGAGTTGCTAAAGTGAATAGAGAGTTAAGGTTTTTAGGATTGGTGTCAAAAGGAACAAATAATTTAATTGCATTTGTGATATTTTTTATGAAATAAACAATAAAAATATGAATATTTCATGTATAAATAATGGTCCTCATATTACATTCTTAACAATAATAGTGTATCAACAAACATGTGAGCTATGACTATTAGAGTTAGATCTTGGAATTGGGGATATACAGAGTTTATATGCTAGAAGATTCAATTTGGAGATTAATAGTCTAAATTATATAGTCTACAGTCTATGTATAGAGCTAGGCACTCTATACATGACAAGACTATAATTGGGTTCTACGTCCCATTAGGGCAGTGGCTCAACTTGGTTGTAAGAGCGGATTGACTCCATGGTAGACATATTAGTACTGTAGACCTAATGGTGGTCGTACACTAGACTGGCCCTAAAGCTGAATTAATCTAATAATAATTTGTTAACTTAAATCAATTCTCCTTAACAGTCATTTTTGTGTCATCTTAATCCTAAAGTGGATTCATGACTCTATGTTTATAGCCTGTATTTTTTGATATGCCAAGGTTGCAGTTCCGATGAACCGAAGCGATAGCTCTCCAACAAAGAGTTAATGTTATCATTTGAAAAATGTAACGAAGCATTCATCTAGATACATATGGTATAGAATAATATTCCTTTTGTACATGTTATAAAAGGAATGAATTTTTTAGAAGAAAAATAATAGAACTTTGAGATGAAAAAATCAAAAGGTAAAACAAAACTAAGTCTTTCATCCAATTGTGGATAACAAATGGGGATACATACAATATGTAGGGTCAATTAAGAAGTCTCGTAATACGTTATATTAATGATTAAATAGATAATTAATCAAGGATTAATTTATTTGTTATTATTCTAGCTTGATAATAGATGTCCATTGGCTCCCAATGCTTGCTTATGAATTTCTTTAGGACAGATTGGGCAAATATAGATTACCACGAGTAAGAAAGAAGTACAGGCGAGTCGGGCTATCAGGGCTAATGAGACGCATAGGGCATAGGCTAGTTGGACAGTTAGTGACACAGGCCCACTAGGGAATGGCACCACGTCTATTTTTTCTGGAAGAATTCATTATTCAATTATTCCAAGAAATTAATTATTCAAATTGGTAATTGGGATTTTAGATAATTAGATGAATTTTGTATTCGGACAATTAATTTAAATCCTAGTTAAATTGGAATTATGATAATGGATAATTATTCATAATTATTTAAATTAGATTATTTTTTTAAATAACAGAATTCTAATTTAAATTGAATTGACTGAATTAGAGCTATCCTGAATGATGCAAATAATCACAAACCATACACTATGATTGGTTTAGTTTTAGAGATAAATCTCCTTATGGATGGCACCATGCATAGGATGAAGATAGAGAGAATTTTTATCTTCTAGTTCTAATAGATCTATGACTCTTCCTACGACTTCTATAAATAGAGACGTAGGGCCTCATTTTTTTAGAGAGACAGTCTAAAAGCAAATTAGCTTGGAGAACTTGGATTACTCATCTTTAGTAATCTTAGTTCTTAAGCAATTGAGTGGTTGGAAGTAGTTATGGTGGAGGTTTATTGAGTTGTGCCCACACACATAACGATCTGAAGGAAAAGAATAGCATTGAAGATCTAATGGCAGAGATTTGTTCTAAGATAATTGTTTAGCTAGAAGTGTTGTTCTCGATCTCTAACTAGTACATTAAATTAGATTTAATTTCTTTTTTATAGCATCATGAGTTAGTTTTCTTAGTGATTCATAAAATTTTTAAAATTTTGCTTCATCACCAAACTTATTCCAATTGTTGGAAAACAGTATGCAACAGAATTTTCAAATTTTAAATTAGAGTATTTTCTAAAAACACAAGTTCGACATGCTAAATACATATATTAATGATAGATCTTACTAACCTTTTTTGTATACCAAAAGTGGCCAAAATCTGTGAAGAGAAAAACTGTTTTAGAAGTACCTCAACCAACTGGTCTTCTTTGCTATTCTCTATCCATGATCGAATTATATGTGGTCACACGCCATACAGCTTTTCCTCCGGTGACTCTCCTCCTAACCACTTGAGAATACCTAGAGCTAAGTTTCTTAATGTCGGACAATAGCTCTCAGGGAGTTTCAAAGTTTTTCTCATTAGAGTACTCACTCTATGCTGAGAAACTCACCCTCTATTTATAGTGGTCGAAATTTGAGCTTAAACCTTATCAGATTAGGCCTCAAAATTCGAGTTTGAATCAATTTCAAGGTAAAAATGCATGAAACATGTATCTGACTCTAAGTGCTATGGTTGACTGAGATACAAAGGTGCGGTCGACCTCGTTATCATAATCCAAAAGTTCGAACCAAGTTGGAACTCTGAAGTTGATCTAATTGATCCAATCTCAACCAATTGGATAAATCCTATCTTATTTGACCCTGGTCTCTTTTATAAAGCCTTAATTTTAATTCAAATAACCTAATACAAAAGTTATCTGGTTAAAATAGTCATATACAGATAAACCCATGCAAATGAAATATTATCCAAATAGTTCAACATGTTTATGTTGAATTAATTTACAAAATTAATCCAACCAATAAACAAACGTGAATTGCTAAATGCAATTAACTCAAATTTTAGCCAATCTAACAGTTTAACATAAGTCTCCAATATGTAAGAAAAACATGTCATATCATTATAGGATTTATTATGAGCTAGCAAAGGGGACCCAATTGACATATATAGATCAAGCTCCTATAATTATAAAATGCAATATCCTAGATACATATTTTATAATTATCAACTCTAATGCTACTCCACTAAAGCTTGGAGCTACATTCTCGAACTATACAAAATTAAAAAGCTCTAATAAGTTAATTGTCCATGACATATCATAATATTTCATATCCCTACAGGATATTCATAATTAGCTTAAAGAAAAATTCCATTTTACCTTCCCGATTATTTTTATTTTATGTTTCATTATCACACCATTAGAATACTTAGTATTCATAAATGGTATAACATTCGGCTATACCTATATATCTAAATGGTTAAGCTCTTAAGTTTTTCAATTACAGGATAATGCATATAAGAGAATATCATTAACTCTACAAAAGAGCTATGGATTTCATATCTATGAATAATGAGTCTACGTCAATCAAGAGTTATGTCTCCAATGTATCAATATACGTAACACCATTAAATCAGGATATCACCCTATCAAAAGACACAAGTTAAGAATACGGGTCCATTAGTTATTTCAAGACTTAAATAAAACACATATGATTGTTCAAAGTGAATTAATTTTAAAAAACAGAATTGATAACCAAATCAATTCTAATTTTTCCCCTGATCCAATACATCATCACCTATGACAATATACCAATGTTTCTATTTGTGGAGTCTTGCTCCGATGACTAAGACAAGCCATCTCCCGTTAGGGATGTAGACAACATAACAATGCTAGCATGAATAAAGAGCCTAACTTTATTCCCTCGATTGCAGATCCTATCATTTAGACCATCATCTTTAAGATTCATGTCTTCTGTATAATCTGTCCATCTTATATATGATCTTAAAAGTTTAGACTGACAATATCAGAATTTTGTTTACTTATCATATATTAAACAAAAATGAACATAAATTGGATAATAACTATATGAATGATAAATAAACTTTTATTGATAAAATGTTTGTAAAAACATATTACAACATTTAGTTTTTAGGGCACCACATCTAACAATCTCCCACTTGCACTATGTGTGAAAATGTGATATGTTATCGATCCCCATAGCCTCGATAGGCCACAATGTCCTCAGACGCAAACAAACACATCTCCACATTTCCAATCACCATTATGTTCTTTATCACATGATACTCTCGTTGTGCTTGCTTCCTCTACTTGTGAAATCTTGGTCCTTAGCATTAGCTATCACTATTATATTATCATAATGCAGCGATACTGCCTTATCCATACTAGGAACTACCTCAAGATCCCCAAGGAACTTGCGAAGCTACATTGCTTCTTTTGAAGCATCACTTGCTACCAAATATTTAGCCCCCATTATTGAATCCGAAGAGCAATCGTGCTTGACATTTCTCTAAACAATGGCACCTCCACCAAGAGTAATCACAGAACCAAAAGTCGATCTTCTCGAATCCAGACAGGATTGGAAATTTGAATCAGTGTATCTAAGAGATGTTAGATCCACACCCGAATACACTAGCATATAATCTCTAGTCCTTCTCATATACTTAAAAATATGCTTGACTATAACCTAATGGTTAGGTCCTAGATCTGACTGAAATTGACTTAATATCCTAACCATATAACAAATATCCGGTCGTGTACAAAGCATAGCATACATGTGACTACTTACTATCGAAGCATAAGGCATCTTCTTCACGTATTCTCCTTCTTTATCAGACTTTTGAGAGTCTTTCTTAGAAGGAGCAATTCCAACCTAGACGGTTGCCCACCCTTCTTGGAATTCTATATTGCATACTTCTCGAGAATTTTATCTATGAATGTAGGTTAGGATAAAGCTATCATTTTGTTCTTCCTATCTTGAAGGATTTGGATACTCATAACATAATTAGTTTCACCCAAGTCCTTCATATTACACTACTTGGTCGACCATAATTTGATCGATGATAATATCGCAACGTCATTGCCAAGGAGCAAAATGTCATCTACATAGACCAGTAGAAAAACCGTCTTCTCATCCTAAATGTGTTTGTAAAGTCATGGTTCACCCACATTTTATTTGAATCTATAAGTCTTGATCTCCTGATCCAATCTTATGTTAAAAGAATAAGAAGCCTGCTTAAGTCTATAAATTGACTTTAGCAGCTGACAGGCCTTGCTTTCTTAACCCTTAGCCTTGAACCCGTCTGGCTGCACCATATATATATTCTCATTAAGATAGCCATTTAGAAAAGCTATCTTGACATCCATCTGCCAAATCTCGTTGTCAAGAGAGGCAGCTATGGAAACACAATGCAGATGGACTTAAGCAGTGGCTACAGGCGAAAATGTTTCCTGGTAATCGATTTTTTCCTTTTGCGTGTATCCATTTACTACCAATCTAACCTTACAGGCTTCAACTTTCCCATTTGCTATTCTCTTTCTCTTATTCCACTTACAGCTTGCAGGTTTTAACCCTTCTGGAAGTTCCACATGTTCCCAGACTTGATTAGTATCTATAAACTTCATCTTAGTGTTCATAGGTTCTATCTAGAGTTTTGAATCAACATCCTTTATAGCCTATATGTGACGGTAAGGATTCCTATCATGTTCCACCGGTTTACTTAAGTAGGCTTCACTATTGAACACATACCTCTCGAGTTAATGCTTTATCCTCCCACTATGCTGAAGCTTCCTAGGTTGTTGTTCAGTTGGTTTTTCTATATTGATTGGAATGGTTTCAACAGAAACCCCCAAAGCGATCTAATCACTGGCCAACTCCTCAACTACAACTTCACTATGAGGCTTAAAGTCGTTCATGTAACTTTCTTCAATGAATGTTGCATTCGTTGAAACCACAACTTTATTTTCTTTTAGGTTATAAAAAAAAAACCCCCTTTATACTGTTTTGGATATCCTACAAACACACAAACTTCAGAACAAGCTTCCAACTTATTTGCTTCCTTGTACAGGGCATGAGCCAGACATCCCATACGTAAACATGGTTTAAGGATGTCTTCTTACTCGTTCACAACTTGTGAGGAGTTTTAGGAACTAATTTTGAAGGCACATTGTTCAAAAGATAACATGCAGTTTGTAGTGCATATCCCCAAAAGGATAAAGGTAATGTCGAATAACTCATCATGGACCTAACCATAGCCAACAAAGTTCTATTTCTTCTCTTAGCTATGCCATTCTACTATGGAGTGCCCTACGCAGTCAAATGAGATAAGATCCTATTCTCTAATAGGTGTCCTAAGAACTCATTGATCGGATCAAAGTGCCTTTATAGGTTTACCAAATTGCTTTTCTACTTTAGCCTGAAAGTCCTTGAACTTATTAAAAGTTTTGCTTTTATAATGCATTAAGTAGACATACCTATATCTTGAGTAATCATTAATAAAAGTTACAAAGTACTCATACCTTCTATGTGCCTTGATGTTCGTAGAACTACAAAAATTACTATGGATAAGTTCCAAAACCCCTTCAGGCCAATTGCCCTTAAACCTAAATAGTCTTTTGGTCATTTTGCCCTCCAAAAAAGATTCACATTGTAGTATAGATTCTGCCTCTAAGTGACTTAAAGGTCCATCCCTTACTAGCCTTTGAATACTATTTAGGCTAATATCACCTAATTGCAAATGCCAAAGATGAGTCTTATCAGAGTGAGAAGTTTTTAGTCTTTTAGAGCTATTATTAACCTTAGCGTTCAGCAGTGAGTCTATCTTAGATTTGATAAAATATAGATTGTTTTGCATCGATCCATCTTAGATAAAAGATTTGTTTTTATAAATCATAACTTTATTGTTAAAATATACTGAATAATAAAGAGGACAACAATTTGGTATATGAATAATAAATAAACTCTTTATTAATAAAATGTCTCCAAAAACATATTACAGCATTTAGTCCTTAGGGCACCATGTCTAACATTTTCAATAATTAGTATCAGAGTGATCTCATGATTCATTACAACAAATTCGAGATTATATGACCTTTATTTAACGACCATTTTGCAAAAACCATCGTGATAAGGAAAAAAAATGTAGAGAGTTACGCCCACAAAGACGAAAGCTGTTGTGGTATGGACGGTACCTACCATGTCAATTTTTTAAAGAACCATCGTGGTAAGTTAGACATACCATGACAGTTTTCTAAAAAACCGTCATAATAGAATGGAGGCATACCACGACAGTTTTTGAAAAAAACCATCGTGTTCGCTCACTTAAAACCCCTTTTCTTGCTTCAACAATCAGACACAAATCAAAAGTTCAACTCTCAAATACGAACATAGACCCCTCTGAAACAACTGTCGTCGTCCCTCTCCGCCTCCACACTCCTTAATCTCATTCCAAATTGTTAGTTTTTGTTAGAAATTGATAAATTCTTGTTGATTTTGTTGTTTAATTAATCTAAAATTAATAAATTGTTGGTGATTTTGTTATTTAATCCGTGATTATTGTATTGTGGATTATGCGTATGATTTATTTGTTTTATGATGGGTATGTGTAATTTGTTTTATGATGAGTGAATGTTTTTGTTTTATAATTAGAACATATATGGTGGTATGTATAATTTGTGAATTTAGTTTTAATTGAATATTTGCTATTTATTATTTCAATTTAGGACTTGCAAAATGGATAGGAAATGGATATGGGATTTTTGATTGTTTAGAGAATATGTTGATGGTGTGGAAGAGTTCTTGGATTTTGCCAAAAGCTATGCCAATGGTGATAAAATTTAGTGTCCTTGTGTTCAATGTAGAAACCATAGATTGCATCCAATTCTAATTGTTAGCGGACATTTATTTCAAAATGAAATTATAAGTAGTTATCAAATGTGGCATTTTCATGGCGAGTCTAATTTCAATCCAACTTTAGTAAGTAAAGAAAAGGAAGCTATTATAGAGGATAATATGAATGATCATGACAATATGGTTGACATGATCAATGATTTGGAAGAACACTTTGTGCACCGTGTGGATTTATTTGAGACAATGATGAATGATGCCGAGACACCCGCGTATGAGGGGTATACCAATTTCACCAAATTGTCCATTTAGTTGGATTATGGAATTTGAAAACATCGGGTAGTTTCACAAAGCTTTTGAAATTTTTAGAAAGGTGATGAGGACATCATTAGTACAAGCAAGAGCACGTGGGAGACATATTCAGATCCAATTAAAGTTCCCATTGGTCCAGTTACGAGAGCTCGTGCGAAGAAGTTTAAAGAAACGCTTATTGGGCTGATTCAAGCAACTTGGGCTCAAGCCATTGCATGGAGGCCCATTGATGGAATTGCATGCGACAACCAGACCAATAAATGTGTGATTCAAGCTCTAGAAGGGATTGAGTAATTTCCATTTCAATTACTTTCCCGTTTTGAGGTGACACATGGCGAGAAGAATCAGCTTATGACCTTTTAATGTCTAGTTTCCTTTTTTGTGTTTGTTTTATTTCTATTATTGTAAGGCTTTAAGCCATTATGGGAACTTTCCTTATTTGCTTTAGATTTGACATTTGGTAGTTGATTTGCCCGAAATTCCATGGGCAATTAGGAGCTGAAAATTCGCATAGGGGAACCCCTATATATTGTAACGAATTTCAATCAATTGAATACAGGTATTAACACACAATTTGAGGTTTTAATTCTCTTTGGTTCCTAAACGAACTATTTGAACTTATCGAAAATTTCCGTGGTGTTCATAGACTTATCAATCAGTCCATCCATAGCTGATTGTGGCGTCCTCACATACCAAGACTTATCAATCAGTCCCTCCATAGCTGATTGTGGCGTCCTCACATACCAAGGTCCGTGCTTCTTGTTAGGCATCGGGTCGTGGTTCCATTCAAAAACCAGTTAGGAAGTTGATCTTGGAAACCAATTTTGGTTAGGGTCGCGTCAATTCTTGGCGGGGTTCATATCATTTGGTAATCAGAGCGAGGTTCTAATCAGGTTTTGCTTATCCGTTCTCTTAGTTTATGTTTGTTTCAGTTATTCGTGAGTTTTGATCTCCATTATCAAAGTCGGTTTAAAAAAAATCCAAAAAGAAAAGAAAGAAAAGAAAAGAAAAAAAAGAAAAAAAAAGGGAAAAGAAGAAAAACAAGAGGATCTGAAAAAAAAAAAAAAAAAAAAAAAAAAAAAAAAAAAAAAAACTCT
Organism: Artocarpus heterophyllus; assembly: GCA_025403435.1. Classification (NCBI taxonomy): domain Eukaryota; kingdom Viridiplantae; phylum Streptophyta; class Magnoliopsida; order Rosales; family Moraceae; genus Artocarpus; species Artocarpus heterophyllus. The sequence goes on from CM046351.1 coordinate 15,075,683, forward strand.
GGAAACCTTCCTTAAATTTTTTTTTTCAGATTCTTGTTATTCATCATTTAAGGAATCCAAAATTGAATTCCTTACATAGACCAAAAATTTTTGTTCAAAATTCGTTCCTTTTGGGTGTGATTTCTGAAAGCCTAAATTATTTGTTCTTGTTATAGTCTTGTCTCTTTGGTAATCTATTTGTGAATTGTCAAGGAAATTTTGACATTGATTTGACTAGTTTTATAGGAACTGAGTGAGAATTAACGAGTGGAAAAAGGCATAGAGGCGAGAGCATTAGATTGGACAAAAGCCGAAAGTATTGAGTGTAAACACGAGTGAAATTGAGTGAACCATTTCACGAGTGAAACACGTAAGGGAGTGTGGTAAGGTCCTTTGCAAAATGTCAAACAACAGCAAGAACACTATTGAGGGTACCTCGGGTGCAGCAGACCCAAAACTTCTTATGGAAGTGATGATGGGGGAGATGAGGCGATTGTTGAGGGGAGAGTTAGGACAGCTTCATGAGAGGATAGACCGGATAGAAAACGCACGTGTGGAACAGCCACAACATGTTCCTCATGCACATAGGTGAGAAAGGGTTCCGGTTAGAGGAGAGGTTGATGACTACTACAGGATTGATGGGGAAGAGTTTGACGAAGGAGAAGATTCAGCGGGTAGTCACCGAAGATTTGGACGGGATAGAGGAGTTAGGAACAGGGAAGATGATAGTTTGAGAGGCATAAAATGAAGATACCATCATTTCAAGGCAAATCCAATCCAGAAGCGTACCTAAAATGGGAGAAGAAATTGGAGTTCATCTTTGACTGCCAGTACTATTCCGAGGCGAAGAAGGTAAAACTGGCTGTAATTGAATTTTCTGATTATGCTATTACTTGGTGGGATCAACTTGTTATAAACCAGAGACGAAATAGAGAGCGACCTATTGAGTCATGGGAAGAGATGAAGACCGTGATGAGGAAGCGGTTTGTACCAACTTACTACTACCGGGAGTTGTATAACAAACTACAAAATCTTAAGCAAGGCAACTGGAGTGTAGAGGAGTACTATAAGGAGATGGAGGTTATGATGATTCGGGCTAATATAGAGGAGGATCAGGAGGCTACAATGGCAAGGTTTTTGGCGGGCTTGTAACTGAGATATTCACAATGCCATTGAGTTACAACATTATGTGGAGTTGGAGGACATGGTGCACATGGCTATTAAAATTGAGAATCAACTTATGAGGAGGGGCAGTAACACACGTCCTAGCCAAAACCCGAGTACATCTGCTTGGAAAATGAACCAATGGAAGAAGGATGAGAAGCAACCCAACACCAAGCCAAAGACCGAGCAAAAACAAGAGGTGGCCAGCCATGGGAATCAAGGTTAATCCGATTCTTCCACTACTCAGAATCGTGATATTAAATGTTTTAAATGTCAAGGCAGGGGTCACGTAGCAAGCCAATGTCCGAACAAATGAGTTATGGTGATGCGGGACAATGGAGAGATTGAAACCGAGGAGGATTCAGACAATGATTCTATGCCTTCATTAGAGGATGCCGACGATGAGGAGTGCGCTGTCCAAGGAGAATTGTTGGTTACAAGGAGAGCTTTAAGTGTGCAAGCCAAAGAAGAAGATGAAGAGGTGCAACGGGAAAACATCTTCCACACTAGGTGCCATGTCCAAAACAAGGTATGTAGTGTGATTATTGATGGTGGGACTTGTACTAATGTTGCTAACACAACCATGGTAGAGAAGTTAGGGATGCCAACAATTAAGCATCCTAGACCATATAAATTGTAATGGTTAAATGATACAGGTGAGGTAAAGGTGCATAAACAGGTGTTAGTTCCTCTTCGCATTGGAAGATATGAAGATGAAGTTTTGTGCGATGTGGTTCCAATGCAAGCTGGGCACTTGTTATTAGGTAGACCATGGCAATTTGATCGGCGAGTTAAACATGATGGTTTCACCAACAAGTACTCATTTGTTCGCAATCAAAAAATGATCACTCTTGTTCCGTTAACACCAAAACAGGTCTATGAAGACCAAGTGAGCTTACAGAGAGAAAGTGATAAAAAAATGAAGAGCGGAGAAAAATCAAGAGTGGGAGTGCAGAGAGAGAGTTCGGCCAGTGAGAGAAAAAAGGAAGAGATGGCCGAGAAAAAGGAGAGAAAAGGAGAGAACATTGAGAGAACCAGTACAAAAGAAGATTTGGCCTATGAGGTAAAAATAGAGAGAAAAACAAACTTTTATGCAAGAGAGAGTGATACGAGAAGAGCTTTGCTTTCTAATCAGCCGATGATTTTACTCATGTACAAGGAGGCATTATTAAACACTAACGATCTTGATTCCACCTTGCATAGTTCTGTTGTTTCTCTTTTGCAGGAATATGAGGATATCTTTCCCGAGGAAACACCGCAAGGTTTACCTCCAATCCGCGGGATTGAACATCAAAAATACTTCATACCTGGAGCTACAATCCCAAACCGACCAGCCTATAGGAGTAATCCCAAGGAGACAAAGGAACTCCAATGGCAGGTAAGTGAGTTGATGGAGAAGGGACACGTGAGAGAAAGCATGAGCCCGTGCGCCGTACCAGTTTTACTTGTGCCTAAGAAAGATGGGACTTGGAGGATGTGCGTTGATTTTCGAGCCATCAACAACAACACGGTAAAGTATCGACATCCCATTCCTCGCTTGGATGACATGTTAGATGAATTGCATGGTGCTTGTGTGTTTTCTAAAATTGATCTGAAGAGTGGATATCATCAAATTCGCATGAAAGAGGGAGACGAGTGGAAGACGGCTTCCAAAACAAAACAAGGCTTGTATGAGTGGTTGGTAATGCCTTTCGGTTTAACCAATGCGCCTAGCACATTTATGCGTTTAATGAACCATGTTTTGCGAGCTTTTATTGGGAAATTTGTTGTTGTTTATTTTGATGATATCCTTATCTATAGCAGAAATTTGGATGATCATATTGAACATTTGAAACTTGTTTTAGATGTTTTATGGAAGAAAAAGTTGTATGCTAACCTCAAGAAGTGTACCTTTTGCACAGATAAGCTTGTGTTCCTTGGTTTTGTTGTTAGTGCTCAAGGTATACAGGTTGATGAAGAAAAGGTGCGAGCCATCCCAGAGTGGCCGAGTCCAACTAGTGTGAGAAACGTACGGAGTTTTCATGGACTTGCTAGTTTCTACTGGCGGTTTGTGAAAGATTTTAGTACTATAGCCGCACCACTGACTGAAGTGATCAAGAAGAACTGTTGGGTTTAGATGGGGAGAAGAGCAAGAAATGGCATTTCAGCTACTCAAGGAGAAGTTGACAAATGCTCCATTGTTATCTTTACCTAATTTTTCCAAAACTTTTGAGATTTAATGTGATGCTTCAGGTGTTGGAATTGGTGCTGTTTTAATGCAGGAAGGGAGACCAGTAGCATATTTCAGTGAGAAGCTGAATGGGGTAACTCTTAATTACCCAACTTATGATAAAGAGATGTATGCATTGGTTCGGGCATTAGAGACGTGGCAGCACTACCTATGGCCTAAGGAGTTTGTGATTCACACCGATCATGAGTCCCTGAAACACTTGAAGGGCCATCACAAGCTGAACAAGAGGCATGCTCGTTGGGTAGAATTCATAGAGACGTTTTCGTATGTCATTCGCTACAAGCAAGGTAAGGAAAACGTCGTTGCCAAAGCACTTTCTCGCAGGTATGTCTTAATCTCAACTCTTAATGCTAAACTACTGGGTTTTGAACACATTAAAGAGTTATATGCTGATGACCATGACTTTAGTACTGAGTATCAAGCTTGTGAGAGATTTGCTAGTGGTAAGTACTTTAGGCATGAGGGATACTGGTTTCGGGAGAATAAATTATGTGTGCCTAATTGTTCATTAAGAGATTTGCTAGTGAGAGAATCCCATGGGGGAGGATTGATGGGACATTTTGGAGTAATGAAGACTTTAGCTATGTTGTAGGAACACTTCTATTGGCCATATATGAAAAGAGATGTTGAGAGGCTTTGTGGTATATGTGTAACTTGTAGGCAGGCTAAATCAAGAGTGCAGTCCCATGGTTTGTACACCCCTTTACCAATACCTAGTGAACCCTGGATTGATATTTCGATGAATTTTGTGTTAGGATTGCCTAGGTCTAAACGGGGAAGAGACTCGATATTTGTGGTTGTGGATAGGCTTTCCAAGATGGCCCATTTTATTCCATGCCACAAGACAGATGATGCTTCCAATGTTGCTGATTTGTTCTTTAGGGAAATTGTGAGACTTCATGGTATGCCTAGGACAACTGTTTCTGATAGGGACACCAAGTTCTTAAGCTACTTTTGAAAGACTTTGGGGGCTAAGTTAGGGACTAAACTATTGTTTTCAACTACTTGTCACCCACAAACCAATGCTCAAACAGAAGTTGTGAATAGAACCTTGTCTACTTTGTTGCGGGCTGTCATTAAAAAGAACGTCAAAACATGGGAGGAGTGTTTACCACATGTTGAGTTTGCTTATAATCGATCTATTCATTCTGCTACTCAATTTTCACCGTTTGAAATTGTTTATGGTTTTAATCCTTTAACTCCTTTGGATTTAATGCCATTACCTTTGTCTGAGCATGTGAATTTAGATGGAAAAAGAAAAGCTGATCTTGTTAAGCAGATACACGAGAAGGCAAGACTCAACATCGAGTGAAGGACTCAACAATATGCTGAACAAGCCAACAAAGGGCGTCACAAGCTCGTCTTCGAGCCTGGTGATTGGGTGTGGTTGCACTTACGCAAGGAACGGTTTTCGGAACAAAGGAAATCCAAGCTATTGCCTAGAAGGGACGGTCCTTTTCAAATTCTCGAAAGGATCAACGATAATGCATACAAGCTAGACTTGCCAGGTGAGTATGGTGTAAGTGCCTCCTTTAATGTTTCTGATCTAAGTCCTTTTGATGCAGGCGACGATTTGAGGACAAATCCCTCTCAAGAGGAGGGGAATGATGAGGACATTATTAGTACAAGCAAGAGCACGTGGGAGACATATTCAGATCCAATTCAAGTTCCCATGGGTCTAGTTACGAGAGCTCGTGCGAAGAAGTTTAAAGAAACGCTTATTGGGCTGATTCAAGCAACTTGGGCTCAAGCCATTGCATGGAGGCCCATTGAGGGAATTGCATGCGACAACCAAACCAATAAATGCGTGATTCAAGCTCTAGAAGGGATTGAGTAATTTCCATTTCAGTTACTTTCCCATTTTGAGGTGACACATGGCGAGAAGAATCAGCTTATGACCTTTTAATGTCTAGTTTCCTTTTTTTGTGTTTGTTTTATTTCTATTATTGTAAGGCTTTAAGCCATTATGGGAACTTTCCTTATTTGCTTTAGATTTGACATTTGGTAATTGATTTGCCCAAAATTCCATGGGCAATTAGGAGCTAAAAATTCTCATAGGGGAACCCCTATATATTGTAACGAATTTCAATCAATTGAATACAGGTATTAACACACAATTTGAGGTTTTAATTCTCTTTGGTTCCTAAATGAACTATTTGAACTTATCAGAAATTTCTGTGGCGTTCATAGACTTATCAATCAGTCTATCCATAGCTGATTGTGGCGTCCTCACATACCAAGACTTATCAATCAGTCCCTCCATAGCTGATTGTGGCGTCCTCACATACCAAGGTTCGTGCTTCTTGTTAGGCATTGGGTCGCGGTTCCATTCAAAAACCGGTTAGGAAGGTGATCTTGGAAACCAATTTTGGTTAGGGTCGCGTCAGTTCTTGGTGGGGTTCATATCAGAAGGCTTCTACCAGAGGGTAATAAATTACCAACTAGTATGTATGAGGCTAAGAAGACTTTGAGCACTTTGAGAATGGAGTATGCAAAAATTCATACTTGTGAAAATGGTTATGTTCTTTATAGGAATGAGTATAAGGATGAGAATTATTGTTCGGTTTGTTAACAAACAAGGTGGAGGAAAGAAAAGGAGCCAAAAGACGGTAAGAATGGAGTGCCAAAGAAAGTGTTATGGTATATCGATACCACGTTTGAGGCATTTATTGAAAAACCTAGAACATACAAAGAATTTGACATGGCATCATGACAAACAGGTCAACGGTGGTATGCTTAGACACCTGACGGATTCACCACAATGGAAGACTTTTGAAGCCGATCATTCCGACTTTAGTATGGATCCAAGAATATACATTTCGCTTTGTCAACAGATGGAATGAACCCACATGGTAGCATGAGTAGTAGGCGTAGCACTTGGCCTGTAATGCTTGTTAACTACAATCTCCCTCCAAAGATGTGCATGAAGTGGAAGTTTTTAATGTTGTCTTTATTGATTTTGGGTTCTCACTAACTAAGCAATGACATTGATGTATACTTGACATCGTTAATCAATGACCTAAAAAACTTATTGTAAAATGGAGTCGAAGTTAGAGATGCTTACCGAGAAGAGACATTCACACTCTGTGCAATGTTGATATGGACAATTAATGACTTCCTTGCATATGACAATTTATCTAGTTATTTGGAGCAGAGTTCTATTAGTTGTCCTATTTGTATGATAGAAACATGTCGTAAACGGTCAAAGAATGGTTAGAAAACCATTTTTCTTAGTCATAGAAGATGGTTGCCAAAAGAACATCATTACCATAAACAAAAGAAATCCTTTGATGGCAACAACGAAGAAAGGGACCCTCCTCGTCCTTTGACAGGGTGAACAAATATTTGAAATAGTAAAAGATACAAGAGTGGTATTCGGGAAGACAAAGCAAGGTAAGCTACCGATTGATGAACCATGGAAAAAAAGATCAATCTTTTTTTATCTTCCACACAGGAAAAAAATTTTGTTCGCCATTGCTTGGAAGTTCTGCATATTGATAAAAATGTTTGTGAATCCATAGTAGGCATGTTGCTTGACATTCCGGGCAAGACTAAGGATGGTGAAAAAGCTTAGTTGGATCTCATAGAAATGGAGATTAGGCCTAATTTGTTTCTGGAGAAAAGAGGGAACCATACTTACTTACCTCCAGCGAAGCACAAGTTGTCAAAATCAGAAAGAGAAAGCTTTGTGAATGGCTTGCTTTGTTGAAAGTGCCAGATGGGTATTCTTTGAAGTTTAGAAAGTTGGTGTCGGTGAAGGATTTGAAACTTATTTGCATAAAAACACATGATTGTCTTGTGTTGATGCAGCAATTACTACCACTTGCTTTACAGAGAATTCTAACAAAGGATGTGAGATTTGCAATTACCAAGTTGTGCTCGTTTTTTAATTCAATATGTTCCAAGGTAATTGATCCACTTATCCTAGATTCACTGCAGTGGGAATTGGTGCAAACCTTATGCATGCTCAAGAAGTATATTCCACTGGCATCTTTTTTACATCATGATTCATCTAACGATGTACTTAGTACATGAAGTTAAGTTATGCAGACCGGTGTATTTGAGATGGATGTACCCATTTGAAAGATATAAGAAGGTTTTGAAGGGCTATGTGAAGAACCAAAACAGGCCAGAGGGATGTGTTGTAGAAAGTTACATAGCTGAAGAATCGGTTGAATTTTGCTCTGAGTACTTATCTAATGCGGAAGCAATTAGGGTGCCAAAAACTATAAACATTGAGGCTAAGGGACTATCTACAGGCAATCCTTCCTCATTAAATCGAAAGTAGTGGGAGCAAGTTTGTCTTTATGTCTTGCACAATGCTAATGAAGTGAAGCCTTTCATTGTGGTGCACATGAACGAATTAAAAAAAGAAAAGCCAAAAAGAGCAAGGAATGAGAAGTGGTTGCAAGATGAATGCAACCGGACCTTTTGGTTATGGATTAGAGCACACATCTAGAACAAGTCCTCCACATCACATGATGGAGGCATGTCACAAGACTTGAAAAACCCAACTAGAGGATCGTCATTGCTAGTTACAATTTGTACATCATATTCTATAAATGGTTACACTTTCTACACTCGCGAAAGAGATGAGAAGCATCCTGTCCAAAATAGCAGTGTAACTCTTCATGCCGAGGCTATGCATATTGCCTCCACCAAGGATAAAAATCCGGTATATGGGAACATGAACTACTTTGGTTTCATTAAAGATATTTGGGGAACTTGATTATGGGGGATTGTGCTAGTACTTTTTAAGTGCAAGTGGACCAACAATAACTATGCTAAGAGTGATAATGACGGCACCACGGTGGTTGACTTTAGAAGATTGGGATACAAGAATGATCCCTTCATTATGGCATCACAAGCAATCCATGATTTTTGTACCACAGATCTCTAAGACATGGAATTGTCTCTAGTTATTTCGATTAAGCCAAGAGTAGTTATTGATAGTTAAGAGTTGCTGAGGATTGCGCAAACATCCCTTCATTCACAAAGGGGTGCCACTGGTTGAAGAGATAGATAATTTTGAAGATGATGCTTCGCACTTGCTTTATGAAGATGTGAAATGGATATGTATTAAGGAACCAATAAAAAAATGAAAAAAAATGAGCATCTATAAACCAATTTATGTTAATTTATTTTAATATATTTCTTTGTTTCATTTTTCATCCGTTTTTAAGGGTTTGGGATATCTATTTATAATTATATTTGTGATGAAAATAGCAAAAAGTAAACATTACGGGCCATTTGATGCTTAACACACTGGGTTGGCCACCCTGGGCAGAAGAGAAAAACATATGTAAGAGGTAATTTTGACCTATTTTTATGACAGTTTTTTGAAGAAACTGTCATAAAAAAGTATATTCCACAATGGTTTCTATAGAAACCATCGTGCAAAAAGTGTAAACCTAAATACCTTACAAGACGGTTTCTTTAAAAACTGTCATGTTATGTGCATTTAGGGCTTTATATTTTTTGAAAATTGTGCTTCCCTTACCCATTTTGAAACCGCGATCGAACTCTCTCTCTAAAAGCTTTATCTCTCAAGCTCTCTCTCTAGTCGTCGAAAGTCACCTCCGCCTCTACCACCTCTGCCATCATCGTCCTCCCGCCAATAAGTCCTCCCTATCTCTCTTCACTTCCCCCTTTCCCCGTCCCACCTCCCCCACCTGCCATTTCCCCCTCCTTAAGCCCCGCCCCCACCTGCTATTTCCCCCTCCCTCCACCCACCTCGACCCGCCCTGCCATTTTCCCTTCCCTCTACCCTGACCCCACCCAGCCCCCACCCCCCAACCCCACCCCGCCCACCCACCCCCCCTCACCTTCCACTTCCCCCTTCCTCTATCTCGCCCCCTGTCCCCCGCCCTCACCCCTATCCCTCGCCCCCTGAACCCACCCTGTCACCACCCCCCGCCCCCCAACCCCACTTTCCCACCCTGATCCCACCCTGCCCCCCGACCCCGCCCTGCTCCCACCACCCACCCACCCCCACCTCAAACCCCCACGGCCCCTTCCCCATCCCCAAAATTTTTTTTCTTCGTTTTGTGGTGTGTAAATGTAAGTTTTTTTAATTGTATATTATTAAATGTTTTTGGTACGTTAATTTAATTTTCATTAGTTGTGTGAAATTGTTTAAAGTATTATGTGAATATGTGTAATATATGAAATTGTGTAATTGAAATTGTAAAATTGTGATATTATTTAATTGTGAAATTATGAATATGTCATTATTTTAATCTGTGTAATATGTGAATTTATAAGATTGTAATTTATAATATGTTAATTTACAATATGTTAATATATAAGATGTGAATTTATAATATGTGATTTGTAATATATGAATTTATAATATGTCAATTTATCATATGTTAATTTGCAATATGTTAATTTATAAAATGTGGATTTATAATATGTGAATTTATAATATGTCAATTTATAATATATTAGTTTACAATATGTTAATTTATAAGATGTCGATTTATAATAAGTTAATTTACAACCTGTCAATTTATAATATGTTAATTTATAAGATGTGGATTTATAATATATGATTTATAATATGTTAATTTATAATATGCTAATTTACAATATGTTAATTTATAAGATGTGGATTTATAATATGTCATTTATAATATGTCAATTTATAATATGTTAATTTACAATTTGTGAATTTAAAAGATGTGGATTTATAATATGTGATTTTTAATATGTTAATTTATATTATGTCAATTTATAATATGTTGAATTACAATATGTTACTTTATAAGATGTGAATTTATAATATGTGATTTTTAATATGTTAATTTATAATATTTCAATTTTTTACTATAAGATTGTAATTTAATATTAGTATGTGTGTGCTAGTTTTTGCTTACTTTGAACAAGTATAATATCTCATAAGACTGATAATAGCTAGTAAGAGGAGAAGTATGAAGAGAGCACTCCATCTTCATCGAAATATAGCAAGGGAAAACAATGCAATAAGCCATGAAGGCAAACTGAATTTGATCCAAAAGTAGACTTTGAGCGAAGAGCTACATTGATGAAAACTTTTCCTCAGATGAAAAATAAAGGTTTAAGAATAAAAGTGACGTTTGATTCAAAAAGCCAACCGAAAAGCGCACCCAGCCATGAATTAAGCAGTTGGATCAGAGTCTTTAGTTGAGAACGCATTTCTATATGGATAAAAGATTAGAGGTCTAAGGATTTGGAACAAGTAAAAGATGTGATTTTGAGAGAGATTTATGAAGCTTTCATAGTCGAATATTGGTATAAGAAAAAGGCTTTCAAGGTTTGTGGAGAATTAGTAAAGGGGTTTAGATCTGACCTCTACATTACCTCCATGTAGCCACACCTTTCTATTCTAGAGGAGGATGAAAATGTACATAAATAGCCTCCTACAGTAGTGCACTACTACCCCTCGATAAACGATGACGGTTAGGAAGCTTTTGTGAGGTATCAACGTTCCGCCGAATTCCAATTACAATCATCAAATGTAAGAAAAATAAAAGCAAAAAATGAATAGTGCTCCATGGTTGGCCGACTTGGATATAGAGAGCTCGAGCAATCATTGGTATGTTAATATGTTACTCGTATTACATATGTTAATTATTCTATCATTAATATGTTACTAACATAGCGTAATACAATTAGCTAAGATGGGCATGCTACCAACACTGGCAGAGTTGTCGGTAAAATCACGTCAAGCTCCCAATGGATAGTTTAAAATCTAAGAGTAGCAGAAATTGAGAACTTGATTGTAAGTTTATTGAACACAAACCATTAATTCATAATTTAATACCTGTTGAAGGATCTTAAGAATAACATGGTTTTGTTGTTGTTTTACAAAATGAATACACGATGTGACAAAGTCAAGGGAGCTTCCAATCCATCAGTAATGATGACATATTGACAAGGGCACTAAGGAAACTGAAACATTTAGGAAGTGTTCGCGGTCAATTGAAGTATGAGAACCAGTCTCAATACTTTGACCTCCAATCAGGTTCAAAATTGAATTCCAAAATGTCAAAGATGCAGATGGAGATTGTAGAACTGTGAGATCTTGTGACCGAGCTCATTTCATAAGGACGTGCCAGGTCGACTAATGATAGCATCTCACAACGCAATAGCTTCAAGGCTAGTTATAACCTTCCCAATAATGCAAAAGCTCCACAAGCTCTAGAATTCTAATTGTCACCTCATCGTCAATAGCCCGAACAAGGTCAAGAATGTAGGGTCTTTGTTGAGGATAAAATTAATGGTGGGTGCACACTTGTTGCGCTTGGGAAGATCTTCCAATTGATATAGTCCATGGAAGACCATTAGGGAAGAAAACATGTGCGTTAGCATCGCTACCATTAGAGTTAGAACAGTTGAATTGCCTGTTCTAACACTTGAAGCAACAACTATGGGTGAAGCCGCTGGAAGCTTCATTGCATGGCCGAAGAGGTTAATTGAAGTCATCGCAATGACGAAGATGAGTCGAGTGCCTAGCCACGTTCCATAAGATCTAAGCGGAAAGAAAAGCCAAAAAAAGAAAAAGCTCCACAAAAGCAAGATAATCACAATCTGAGGTAGAACAAGAACAAGAACAACCCATTGTGAATGAGCCACTGCTTGCTTTTAACTTCGCTTCAATACCTCCAGAATTTATGCAGTTGGCTTTATACGCACATTCTTTCATAGGCGATGGGTTGATGATTTAGTGCCTGATGCCAGTAAATATCACTGGCAATGAATTACCTATCTATGTGGGATATGAAGACATTTACTACTTCATCAACTTTGATCAAATCGGGGCAAACTTTATCTAAGTATACCTTAGGTAATAGCTCTATCCTTAATTCGTAAATTTTAAAATATAGGTAGAGTTGTAATGTGCTTATACATAATTGACTGTATTATTTTTTTATTATAGTTTTTTGGTAGAATATTGTGAACTTCAAGACATGGCGCATAAGTTCAACTTCATATCTCTAGCGATTGTTTCAAGTGCTGCAAGAGACCTATAGAGTGATTGCAGAGAGCGTGCCACGTCACTCCTCCACCTATTAGCTCAAACACTGTGGGGGAAATTATTCTTTGTACCATATAATGTTAGAGAACATTAGATATTGGCACTTATTTTGCCAAAGGAGGACCAAATATATTGGTTTAACCCCCTTGAGCACGCACCATGTGATGATTTCCTATTTGTCATGAGATTGTAAGTATTAATGTTCTCTTATAAAATTAACTATTTGGAGTTTTACATAATTGTATTGTCTATTAATTCATTTAATCATGACATATTGTTAGGACACTTAACGATTGGAAGCTTCAAGCGGGAAGCAGTGTCACAAACTGACCGAGCAGAACGCTGTATTCCAAACGTAAGTGTCCAAGACAACAAAGAAATATAGAAGATGGTTTATTTATTTTATGTTTCATGTGAGATATAATTACAAGTAGTATACAAGCCCTAGGAAGAAAATATTTTTATAAACATACAGATATAAATGAAGTAAGATGAGAGTGGGTACAATTTGTAAATAGGCATATCATTTGTAGATAGATAAAGATAATAGATAAACAATTGCTCAAAATAGCTCAAATGTAAATGATCTTGTAAATACCTTGTAATTTCAATATAAATTAATTTTTATATGCAATTAGGGCCTTGTTATAATGGATAACACACGAGACTAGCCATCCCATGGGAAATCACAAATTTTGTCAATTTTTTTTGGCAATACCAATTTTTCGCGATGGTTTTCTAAAAAACCGTCGTGGAAGTGACCATTGTGCACGATTATTACATGACGGTTTTTTAGAAACTGTCGTGGAATGTCGAGTTTCCATGATGGTTTTTTAGAAAACCGTCATGAAAACTCTCTTCTTTCATGATGAATTTTTTAAAAATCTTCGCGAAAGAGATGCTTCCATTCCTAATTTTTGCGCCTATTCTGAGGTTCCACAATGATAAAAAAGCCGTTGTGAAAATTTGATTTTGTACCATGACTAAAGTTTTCACAACGGTTTTTTAATCGTCGTAAAATTTTCCATGACAATTTTAAACTGTCATGAAATTTGTAGTCTGTAGTAGTGATTATGCAGTAGACATAAATTATATGATATAATTTTCACTCCTTATGTATTGAATTAATATCTTAGACAACACTCTATGGTTTTATACATTAATAATATGTATCAGGAATATTAATTTTTGTTATCAGGGAATTTATGGTAAATGGTATTAATTATAATTTTTAATTATTGCTAGTTATGGTTAGTTGGAGTTTAGAAATAAGTATCTAGGGTTTCTTCATGTAAATGTAATTGCAATAGGTTGCGGCCTATCATCATCATTTGGAATTTATTGTTTTTTTAGAATTCATGTAAGCTAGAAATAGTATAGAGTTTTCTATGTGATTTAATTCTATGAAGATGGACTTTGAAGATGGAGCATTCTATTAAAAAAAATTTACAATTTGTTTTTTAAATTTTTTGCAATTTTTTTCTAGACTGTATTTGAACAATCCCTTCGATGAGTAGGAAGTAAATTAGGAGACTACATGGACTGCATAGTACTGTGTTTGGCACTACACCCGGTGCAGCCTAATAGCCTTGTGAGAGGCAACGTCAAGGTAGGGGACTCTACAAGGATGCCACAAATTTCAAGACTTGAATTGATTTATGCCACAAAGAAAAATATTATAGAAAATACAATAGTCAAATCACAATATATTTAGAATACAAAGTATATCCATAAGCCTTAAAGTTCATGTGAATTAAGTTCTATGGTTTTTTTTTATTAAAATACTCGTTGATCAAGAGGTATAATTGTCTAACAAAATATTTTTGTTTAAACAACATGACAATAAATGCAAGACTTTTCTAGCATGTGGCAAAGTTCAATCCTTTGGATTTTTCTATAACGTCTTCTTTAAATATCTTGTTCAAGTCGGACACTAAAAAGCTCCTCACACGCCAAAAACTAGAGCAACACCAAGTGTTACTGGACCAAGAAATTGGGCCAGCAATTTCTAACAAATTGTTAAACAAAATATTTGTTGATCAAGAGGTATAATTGTCTAACAAAATATACAAAATATTTTTGTTTAAACAACATGACAATAAATGCAAGACTTTTCTAGGATGTGGCAAAGTTCAATCCTTTGGATTTTTCTATAACGTCTTCTTTAAATATCTTGTTCAGGTCAGACACTAAAAAGCTCCTCACACGCCAAAACCTAGAGCAACACCAAGTGTTACTGGACCAAGAAATTGGGCCAGCAACTCTCTGTTCTATTATGTCTATGATCCATGCCACACATGGCATGGATTTGTTCATAAAAAACACACAGACATGTAAGTCCATGTTATTAAATAACATGTGTAATATATAAGTAATATAATATGCATTACAATATGTAATATATATGATATATTATTTTATATATTACTAATAATAACGATAATAATTTAATTTAAAAGAAAATTCAAAGAATGATTATGTGAAATTATTTGAAATCCTGAAATTTTGAATTTTGATCTATTGTGATCAAAATAAAGATTATGGATAAATAAAATCTTGAGTTTGAATGGGATTCAAATAGCTAAAATTGAATTTTGTGATTCAATTTCAGTAGCTAGATTTTATTTAGATAAGATCTAAGTTTGGAATTTAAATCTGGAGTAGTTATCAAATCCCTAACCCTGTAAAAAAATCATAAATAGATAAATGCTATTTGTTTTTATTTTTGATGATTACTAAATCTTTAATCTTATAGAAAAATAATAAAAATAATAATTATAAATAAAAATTATTTGAATAGTTTTTTATTTTCTATGAGAAAAATTATGGATAAAATTAATTAAAATAATTTTATTAATTTTCTAAGGGAGAAAATTATAGGAAAACTATTTGTTGAATTTAGGAAATAGTTTGACCTATTGTGGTCAAGATATTTTATTGGAAAGGATTATTCAAAAAATTAGAAGACATGAAGACAGATTCATGGAGGAGATGCAAAAGTGAAGGCCGATATATGTTTTGGTTTATATTGTAATCTTTATTTTCTTTTCGAAAGGATAGAGCCATAATGTTACGGTCATGTGCACATATTGCTTGTTGCTATGCTTTATATCATGCTTGTTTGCTTTCTGATATGGTTTGCCATATGTTTAATAACATGTCATGTAGAATATGAAGTGGCTCTCATAAAATTATGCAAGCATGTTTGCACAAATTCTATTTTAAAATATTAAGTGGGAGAGGGTTCTCAGTTGGGACCTATGGTCTTCGTTGTTGGTCCATAAATGAAACCAGGTGATAATAACCCCGAGGAAAGTTGTTCATAACCAGTGGTATATTGTTTTGGACTTCCAAAAGGAAAATGTCTATGGGCATGATTCATGGTTGTATGCTTAGAGCGGCAATTTATAGGTCATGGATCATAAGATATCAATAATGGTTATGCACTTAAGATGAATTTTATTATTAACCTCCCTAAGAAGCTCTATTAGTTAAATTTTTGACCAAAATAAGTGAGAGTTAGTTGGTATATACTATCAAATCGGATCCGTGTTCCAAGCTAGTTTGTGTTTGACTACCTCGAGGTTGCTGACATGAATAGGGCTAGAAATTATCATAGTAATGTATGTGTTTTTAAGATTTTGCACATAGACATACTTGAATTATTGTGTGTTTATATTATTAAATGTTATTATGTTTGCTTATCATTAATGCATCTTATATAATTATTATACAAAAATGTCGCCTAATTCATAATATACTGGTACTTAATAAAGACCCAGACCGATAGAACTTTAACGATTAGAAAAACGAATCTAATATGCAAGAAACACAAATACGTACTAAAACCTTATCAATCGGAACCCTAAAGGCATTATTTTAATCGAATATTCTACTGCCTAGAATCACCAGCAAGATTCTAATGAGATCATGTATTGTTATAGAGAACACATCAACAAATCTCCAAGAGTAACATAAAGATTAAATGACTATTAGACAGATAATTGATAATCTAAATGATATGTTTGTAGATCAAGTTCTCTTGATCAAAATAGTGGTTATCCTTAAATTTCATTTATTGCAAGCAAGAGTCTTGAATTACTATTTAAGAACATGTATTCCAATTATGCTTTGCTATTTTGTTGACCCTAAATCAACTGGAGTCAACATAGATGCTAACACCTAAAACAGAGGAACTTTAGAACTTTGTTGAAGGACCCGTTGTGACGCTCGAGGGAGGGGGTCGGTAAGTTTTGGGTAAAGAAGATGAAAACTAAGGTAAATAAGGCAAATTAAATGAGGTAAATAAAGAAAGAGTAAATAAATATATGTAGAAAGTGAATAAATATCATCAAAAATAAATAATACCATCGGCGGTCACCATCACGTGAATGTAGGAAAAATAGTATGCAGTAAAATTTTAAAAAATTTTATATTAGAGTATTTTCTAAAACATAAGTTTGACATGCTATATGCATAAATTAACCAGATCTTACTAACCTTTGAATGTCGAAGAACTTTTGTAATCTTTGAAGAGAAGTAACGTTCTAGAAAAGCCTCAGCCAACAGGCCTTCTTTGCTATTCTCTATCCACTATCGGGGTGAGTGTGGGCTCACACGTACAGGTCTTCCTCCAGGTGACACTCCTTCCAACCAATTGAGAGAACCCAAAGTTAGTGTTCATGATTTGTGAACAAGAGCTCTTAGGGAGTTTTAGATTCTCACCAACAGAGTATCACTCTTAATCTCTCAATTGATCTAATTAACTTATGAGACTTACTCCCTATTTATGGAGGTTGGGTCTAGGGTTAGTCCTTATCAGATAAGGTCTCAAAAATTCGAATCAGAATCAAATTTGAATCAATATCTAATGAAATCTGTGTAAAAATATGTGATCTTTTTACCGCGCATCGGTAGGCTGAACTTGCCCTATCGGCAGGCCAAACTTAAGGATCGGCATGCCGAACCGCTGATAAAAAATATCAGCAAATCTTTTATTTTTCACTCGAGATTCTACAGGATAAAGTCTTAGTTTTAATTCAAATAGCCCAATAGAGAAGTTATCTAATCAAAACAACTTTATCTAGAAAATCTCTAGGAAAATAAATGAATTCTGAATAAAATTTGAGTTAGATTAGGTCTCAAAAATTGGAATTAGAATCAAATTTGGATCAATATCTGATAAAATCAGCATGCAAATGCGTAATCCTATCCTTCGCATATTGGCAGGCCAAACTTGCCCATCGGTAGGCCAGACTTGAGGATCGGCACGCCGAACTGTTGAAAAATATCTCAGTGAATCTTTTATTTTCCACCTGAGATTCTATAGGATAAAGTCTAAGTTTTAATTCAAATAACCCAATAGAAAAGTTATCTAATTAAAACAACTTTATCTAAATAATCTCTAAGAAAATTAAATGAATTCTGAATAACTCTACAAGTTTATCTTGATTTAATTTATTCAAAATCAAATCAACCGATAAACAGACAAGAATTATCCGATCCCAATAATTCAACAAGTTTTTCTTGAATTAATTTTATCACAAAATTAATACAACCGATAAACAGACATGAATTATTTGATTCTTTCAAATTTCAACCAATCTAAAAAATCTGACATAAGTCACCAATTATTGGAAAAGTATACCGTATCGTTACAGGATGTTGTGAGCTAGCAAATGGGACCAAATGGACCTATATAGTTCAAGCTCCCGATAATTATGAAACCCAACATCCTAGATATACATTTCATAATTATCAACTCCAACGGTACTCCACTAAAAGCTTGGAGCTGCACTCTCGAACTACATAGAATTATGAAGTCCATATAGCTAAGTCTCCATGACATATCATAGTGTAACGTATCCCCATAGGATTATCCATAATCGGCTTAAGGACAAGTTCTGTGTTACCTTCTCGATTATTTTTATCTTACATTCCATTATCTCACTATCGAAAAACTTACCATCCAAAGACAATATACCATTCGGTTACACCTATGTATCCAAATGGTTGAGTGCTCCAGTTTTTCAATTACAGGATAATGCATATAAGAGGATATTACTACTCCTAAAGAGGAGCTATGAATTCCATATCTATGAATAACAGGCCTATGCTATCTAAAGTCATGCCTCCAACGTACCAGCATGCATACCACTATTAAGATATGGTTGTCACCCTTTGGTACATCAAAAGACACAAGTCAAGACAACGGGCCCACTATTCATCTTAGGATTAAGATACAATACAAATGATTATCTAAAGTGAATCAATTTTCCAGGACAGAATTATTAATCCAAATCAATTAACTTTGTGTCCCGATCCAACACATCGGCACCTATGACAATGTGCAAATGTTTCTATTTATGGAGTCCACCTCTGATGGTCAAGACAAACCATCTGCTAAAAGGGATATAGACAACATAACAATCTTTATATGAATAAAGTGCCCAACTTTATTCCCTCGATTGTAGATCTTATATTTTAGACCGTCACCTTAAGAATGGTGTCTTTCACATAATCTATCCATCATATGCCCAATTCTTAAAGGTTTAGACCGACAGTCTCAGAATTTTGTTTGCTTAACATGCATTCAACAAATATGAATGTAAAGAGGACAAGATTTGTTATATTAATAATAAATAAATTCTTTATTGATAAAAATGTCTCCAAAACTTATTACATTTTTACTCCTTAGGGCATACATGTCTAACAATCTCCTACTTGCACTAAGTGAGTAAATATGACAAGTCACGCATCCCTATATCTTCCACATGCCTCTCGAAGGCTCTCCCAGCAAGTGTCTTTGTAAATGGATCGGCTAAACTGTCCTCTGACGTGATTTTGCACACCGTGACATGGCCGCCCTCAACAAAGTCCTTTATCACGTGATACTTTTGATCAATATGCTTACTCTTCTTGTGAAATCTTGGTTCCTTAGCATTAGCTACCACCGCACTATTGTCACAGTACAGTGATACCGCTTTATCCATACCAGGAACTACCTCAAGATCCCCAAGGAACTTTTAGAGCCACACTGCTTCTTTCGAAGCATCACTAGCTGCCACATATTCAGCCTCCATCGGTTGAATCCAAAGTGCAATCTTGCTTCACACTTCTCCAACTGATGGCACTGTCGCCTAGAGTAAACACAAAACCCAAAGTTGATTTCCCATAATCCAGACAGGATTGAAAATTTGAGTCAGTATATCCTAGAGGAGTCAAGTCCTTACCCGAATACACAAGCATATAACCTCGAGTCCTTCTCAGGTACTTGAAAATATGCTTAACCACAACCCAATGGTTTAGTCCTGGATCTGCCTAAAATCGACTTACAATCCTGACCGCATAACAAATATCCCGTCGTATGCAAAGCGTGGCATACATGAGACTACCCATTGCTGAAGCATAAGGCACCTTCTTCATGTATTCTCTTACTTCATTAAACTTTAGAGAGTCTTTCTTAGAAAGAGTTATTCCGGACCTAAATGGTTGCCTACCTTTCTTGGAATCCTGCATTGCAAATCTCTTGAAATTTTATCTATGTATCTGGCATGGGACAAAGCTATCATTTTGTTCTTCCTATCCCAAAAATCTGGATACCAAGAACAAAATTAGCCTTACACAAGTCATTTCATGTCAAGCTGCTTGGTCAATAATAATTTAACTGATGACAATACCCCAATGTCATTGCCAATTAGCAGAATGTCATTTACATAGAGCAGTAGAAAAACCACATTTTG
The DNA here is from genome assembly GCA_025403435.1 of Artocarpus heterophyllus. NCBI lineage: Eukaryota > Viridiplantae > Streptophyta > Magnoliopsida > Rosales > Moraceae > Artocarpus > Artocarpus heterophyllus. Next base: position 15,095,817 of record CM046351.1, read on the forward strand.
TAAACACATGGCTCATCCACATTTTGTAAGAACCTATAAGTCTTGATCACCTGATCAAATCTTATGTTCTAAGAACAAGAAGCCTACTTGTGTCCATATATTGACTTTAGCAACTTACAAACCTTACCCTCTTAACCCTTGACCTTGAACCCATCTGGTTGTTCCATATAAATGGACTCATCAAGATAGCCATTTAGAAAAGCCATCTTGACATCCATCTGTCAAATCTCGTAGTCAAGAGCGGTAGCTATGGACAAGAGAATCTGGATGGACTTAAGCATGGCTATAGGCAAAAAGGTTTCCTCCTAATCGATTCCTTCCTTTTACGTATAACCCTTAGCTACCAGTCTAGCCTTAAAGGTTTTGACCTTTCCATCCACTCCTCTTTTCCTCTTGTAGATCCACTTACACCCTATGGGTTTTACCCCTTCGGGAAGATCCACAAGCTCCCAAACCTGATTAGTCTCCATAGACTTCATCTCTATATTCATGGCCTCTATCTAAAGTTTTGAATCAACATCCTCCATAGCCTCTACGTAAGTATAAGGATCCCTATCATATTCATCCGGTTCAGCCAAGAAGACCTCCCCATTGAACATATATCTCTCAGGTTGATGCCTGATCCTCCCACTACGCTGAAGCGCCTTAGGTTGTTGTTTAGGTTTGTTTGGTTTTTCTACACTGATCGGAACGGTTTCATTCAGAACCTCCTTTGCTTTGAGGCTTAAAGTCATCCATGTAACTCTCCTCAAGGAAAGTTGTATTAGTTGATACCACGACTTTATTTTCCTTTGGGTTATAGAAATAACGCCCTTTAGTCACTTTTGGATATCCTACAAACAAGCAAACTGTTAGACATGTATGCCGTATGGAGTAAAAATGTAATAAGTTTTTGGAGACATTTTTATCAATAAATAATTTATTTATTGTTTACATACCAAATCTTGTCCTCTTTACGCTTATATTTGTTGAATGTATGCTAAGCAAACAAAAGTCTGAGACTGTCGGTCTAAACCTTTAAGAATTGGGCATATGATGGACAGATTATGCGGAAGACACGATTTTTAAGGTGACAATCGAAATCATAAGATCCGTAATCGATGGAATAAAGTTGGGTGCTTTATTCATATAAAGATTATTATGTTGTCTATATCCCTATTGGGAGATGGTTTGTCTTGACCATCAGAGGTGGAGTCTGTGAAAAGAAACATTGGCACATTATTATAGGTGATGATGTGTTAGATCGGGACATAAAGTGAATTGATTTAGATTAATAATTCTGTCTCTATAAATCGATTCACTTTGGACAATCATTTGTATTGTATCTTAATCCTGAGATGAATAGTTGGCCCGTTGTCTTGACTTGTGTCTTTTGATGTACTAAAGGGTGACACCCACATCTTAATAGTGGTATGCATGCCGATACATTGGAGGCTTGACTCTTGATAGCGTAGACCCAGTTATTTATAGATATAGAATCCATAGCTCCTCTTTAGGAGTAGTGATATCCTCTTATATACGTTATTCTGTCATTGGAAAACTGAAGCGCTCAACCATTTAGATACATAGGTGTAACCGAATGGTATACTATCTTTGGATGGTAAGTTTTCCAATGGTGAGAAAATGGAACGTAAGATAAAAATAATCAAGAAGGTAAGACAAAGTTTGTACTTAAGCCAATTATGGATAATCCAATAGGGATACGATAAACTATGATATGTCGTGAAGACTTAGCTATACGGGCTTTGTAGTTCTATGTAGTTCGAGAGTGCAGCTCTAGGCTTTTAGTGGAGTAGCGTTGGAGTTGATAATTACTAAATGTATATCTGGGATATTAGGTTTCGTAATTATCGGGAGCTTAAACTATATAGGTCCATTTGGTCCCCTTTGCTAGCTCACAAAATCCTGTAACGATATGGCTTGCTTTTTCAATAATTGGTGACTTATGTCAGAATTATTGGATTGGTTGAAATTTGGTCAAAATTCTTGGGAAATGAGCTCGGTCACAAGATCCTGCAGTTTTGCAATCTCCATTTGCATCTTTGACATTTGGGAATTCAATTTTGAAGTACCTGATTGGAGGTTGAAGTATTGAGACTGCATCACATACTTCGATTGACCGCGAACACATCCTGAATGTTCCAGTTTCCCTAGTGCCCTCAACAAAATGTCATCATTACCGACCGATTAGAAGCTCCCTTGACTTTTTTGCATTGTGTATTCATCCTGTAAAACACCAACACAACCATGTTATTCAAGCAATCCCTCATCCACCCATATTAAATTACAAATTAAATGTTCGTTTCAGTAAACTTACAATCAAGTTCCCAATTTCTGCTACTTTTGGATTTTTAAACTGGCCATCGGGACCTTGACGTGATTTGACCCACAACTCCTCCCGTGTTGGTAGCACGCCCGTCTTTGCAAACTATGTTACGCTATGTTAGTAACATAGTAATGATAGAATAATTGATATATGTAATTTGAGTAAAATAGTAACGTACCAAGGATTGCTTGAGCTCTCTATATCCGACTCTGCCAACCATAGAGCAATATTCATTTTTTGCTCTTATTTTTCTTGCATTTGATGATAGCAGTTGGAATTCGGTGGAACGTCAATACCTCACAAAAGCTTCCCGACCGTCATTGTTTATGGAGGGGTAGTAGTGTACTATCATAGGAGGCCATTTATATACATTTACATCCTCCTCCGGAATGGAAGGTATGGTTGTACGAAGGTAACATAGAGGTCGGATCTGAACCCCTTTGCTAATTGGCCACAAACCTTTAAAGCCCTTTTCCTATACCAATCCTCGACTGTGAATGCTTCGTATATCTCTCTCCAAATCACATCCTTTACTTTATCTAAATCCTTAGACCTCCAATCTTTTGTCCATACCTAAACATGCTCTCGACTGAGGACACCGATCCAACTGCTTAATTCATGGCCGGGTGCGCCTTTCGATTGGCTTTTTGAATCAAAAGTCACTTCAATTCTTAAACCTTTCTTTCTCATCCGATGAATTTTTTTTATTAATGTAGCCCTTCGCTCAAAGTCTACTTTTGGATCAAATTCGGTGTGCCTTCGTGGCTTACTTCGTTGCTTTCCCTTGCTATATTGCGATCAAGATGGAGTGCAGTCTTCGTACTCCTCCTCGTACTGGTCACTATCGATATCACGAGACATTGTGCCTGTGCGAAATATTCAGAAACTAACACATACATACTAATATTAAATCACAAACTACCCATATTATACATATTCACAAATTTACAGTTTCAATTACATATATAATTTCACAACTTGCACATATTCACATAATCTTACATGTTACACATATTTACATAACCTCACATATTACAAATATTCATAAATTTACAATTTCAATTTCACAATTTCACATATTACACATGTTGACATATTCACCATAAATTGCACAAATACTTTTCATCTTCACATATTCACAATTTCATATATTGATATAATTTCATGTAATTGACATATTCACAATTTCACAATTTCACGATTTCAAACAATATGCAAAATAAATGGAAAACCGAAAATGAAATTAGTTGTAAATAGGCAAAAAACTCATAATCCAACATTTGTGTTTGAAAAAAAAAAAGAACAACAGCCACTAATCACCTGCAACATATGGATATCATAATGACAAATCACAATTTTTTTCACCAGATGAACCACAAAGGCAGAGGTTCTTTTCTTAGAAACGAGAAAAAAATTATTGTAAAAAACTCATGTGAACATATGGTAATCCAAAAACTCATAATCCAATATCTGATTTTTGTAAAAAAATAAAAAAATAATTAAAAAAAACCCTAACAGTCACCAATCACCCATAATATATGAATAGAAACCACGATAAATTTTTTCTTAATAGATAAACAATCAATGCAGAGGCAATTCATAGCATGCAAAAAAAAAAGTTACTGGAACCGTTGTGGAAGACATTTCCCACATCGTGCAAAAATACTGCTTGCCTCATATTGAAAAAAGCTTTCCATGATGGTTTTTGTAAAAACCATCATGGAAAATACTATCCACGACGGTTTTTCATTGGTTCCTCAATACATGTCCATTTCACATCTTCACAAAGCAAGTGCGAAACATCATCTTCAAAATTATCTATCCCTTCAACCAGTGGCAATCCCTTTGTGAATGAAGGGATGTCTACGCAATTTTTCATCAACTTCTTCACCCTCGATAACTATTCTCGGCTTTGTCGGAACGACTAGAGACAACTCCATGTCTTGGGGATCTGTAGTATAAAAAACTTGGATTGCTTGTAATGCCATAATGAAGGGATCATTCCTGTATTCCAATCTTCTAAAGTCAACCACTGCGATGCCGTTATTGTCATTCTTAACGTAGTTATTGTTGACCCATTTGCACTTAAAAAGTGCTATGCATAATCCCCCATAATCAAGTTCCCAAATATCTTCAATGAAACCAAAGTAGTTCATGGTCCCATATACTGGATTCTTGTCCTTGGCGAAGACAATATGCATCGTCTCAGCATAGAGAGTCACACAGCTATTTTGCACCGGATGCTACTCACCCCTTTCACGAGTGTAAAAAGTGTAACCATTTATGGAATATGACGTGTACCTTATAACTACCGACGACGGTCCTCTAGCTAGGTTCTTCAACTCTTGTGACATGCATCCATCTTGTGATGTGGAGCACTTGCCATAGATGTGTGCTCTAATCCACAACTGGAAGGTCCGATTATGTTCATCTTGCAACCACTTTTCATTTCTTGCTCTTTTTGGGTATGCTTTTTTTAATTCGTTCATGTGCACCTCAATGAAAGGCTCCACTTCATTAGCATTGTGCAAGACATAAAGTCAAGCTTGCTCCTACTCCTCTCGATTTATTGATGAAGGATTGCCCATAGATAGTCCCCTAGCCTCAATGTTTATAGTCTTTGGCACCCCAATTATGTCCGCATTAGATAGGTACTCGGAGCAAAATTCATTCGATTCCTCAGCTATGTAACTTTCTACAATACATCCCTCCGGCCTGTTTCGATTCTTCACATAGCCCTTCAAAACCTTCATATATTTTTCAAATGGGTACATCCATCTCAAATACACCGATCTGCATAACTTAACTTCATGTACTAAGTGCACCGTTAAATGAATCATGATGTCAAAAAATGCCGGTGGAAAATACTTTTCAAGCATGCATAAGGTTTGCACCAACTTCGATTGCAGTGAATCTAGCACTAATGGATCAATGACCTTCGAGCATATTGAATTGAAGAACAAGCATAACTTGGAAATTGCAAATCTCACATCCTTTGTTAGAATTCCCTGCAAAGCAAGTGGTAGTAATTGTTGCATCAACATATGACAATCATGTGTTTTCATGCTAATATGTTTCAATCCTTCACTGACACCAACTTTTTGAAGTTCAAAGAATACCCATACAGCACTTTTAATGAAGCAAGCTATTCACAGAGCTTTCTCTTTTCCACTTTGGATAACGTGTGCTTTGTCAGAGGTAAGTAAGTACGGTTGCCTCTTTTCTCGGGAAACAAATTAGGCCTAATCCCCATTTCCATGAGATCCAACTGAGCTTTTTCACCATCCTTACTCTTGCTCAGAATGTCAAGCAATGTGTCGACTACGGATTCACAAACGTTTTTCTCAATATGCATAACATCCAAGCAATGACGAACAAAACGTGTCTTCCAATAGGGAAGATCAAAGAAGATTGATCTTTTTTTCCATGGTCCATCACTTGGCGGCTCGTCCTTACCTCACTTTCTCTTACCAAATATGACTCTTATATCTTTTACCATTTCAAATATTTGTTCACCTGTCAAAGGGCGCGGAAGGTCTCTTTCTGCGTTGTTGCCATCAAAGGCTTTCTTTTGTTTGCAGTAGTGATGATCTCTTGGCAACCAACTTCTATGACCAAGAAAACTAGTTTTCTTTCCATTCTTTAACCATTTGTGAGACGTTTCTGTCATGCAAATGGGACAACCAATAGAACTCTTCACCGAATAACCAGATAAATTGCCATATGCGAGAAAGTCGTTAATTGTCCATATTAACATTGCACAAAGTGTGAATGTCTCTTTTCAGCAAGCATCTCTAACTCTAACTCCATTTTCCCACAACTTTTTTAGGTCATCAATTAATGGTGCCAAATATACATCAATTGTAACGCCCCCCTTACGAACGTCACAGATGTCGTTAGATACAATCCTTACATACTTTTATTTTAGGATAAACCATTTGAACAAAACTTAATTATTTTATAAAAAAAAAACATAAAACTTAAGTGGAAACATAATTAAGAAATCATATACAGGATCCATGCATACATTTTTTTTTTACAACATTCAAAATCTTAATCCATCCTTAAAATAATAATTTACTTATTCATAAATATCCTTTAAATAGTTTACCATATCCATCGAAGATTAAAACAATCTTTTAAAATGACCATTAAAAACTTACTTACAGTTCGGCAGGCCGAACCCAAGCCGAAGTTGTCCGGCAGGCCGAAGATCAAACTTCGGCAGGCCGTCCGAGGCTCTGCAAAAATAGGATTTTTAGAGTTGATGAGATCGGCAGTCCGATCTATACATCGACAGTCCGAACAATAATGTTCGGCATGCCGACCGATTATAAAACCAACTTTTAAAATCAAAACTCCATAATTTAAATGCGGAAGATGAAATACTTAAAAAGGAATAAGATAAAATAATAAAAGATAGTTCATGGGTTCTTTAAAACTTATCAAATAAATGTGTCCAAATAATAAAACATAATTTTATATTATAAAGTTAAAAATTCCTTCTTGGCATTCTTCCGATTACAATTCATCTTGCTTAGCTCACATGCCTTTCCTCGCCCTCCGCCTAGTCCAGCACCTTCTTACCCTTATCTGCAACATGATATAAACTGAATAAGCTAAAGCTTAGTAAGTACATTATTATCTCACAACTTAAAACATTTTATGAACATCATCATCATCATACATCATAATAGTGCACTAGGCACATTTGCATAGGAACATATCTTTCATTACTTTGACCATATTAAAACTTAATTCATTTTATCTTAAGGGCCTAAGTGTTGCACCATAATCATCATCGTAGGTGCACCGTCACGAGAGGAAAAGGGTAGCTAATCTTAAACTAAACATGACATCATAACATTGGTGTGCAACACTTATTTAGGTGATACATATATATACGTATTTAAACTTTCATGCTTTGAAATACTTCATCATCATACATGCATAACTTTATGAACATCAAAATATTTCATAAGAAAACTTTAAATGAAACCATGATAAAATCATCATAGATATCATCACGAACATAATTTCAAACCTTTTATAAAACATATCATGTTGCAGGTGAGAATGTACTTACCGTTTTAAGCTAGCTTACTTAACCTTAATAGCTAACCTTAATATTGTTGGTGACGATGCTGCGGTCTCGATGTGCTCTTCTTCATAATGTGTTCATGTCATACATTCATTAAAAAGATACATAATAAAATTAATATTTATTTTCATAAAATGAATTATCCATTTCTTAAATCATCATACATACATTCATGTATTTTGCAAACATAATTTATAACACATATTCATTATCCATAAATCATAAGAACATACTACCAACACCAATATTTTTTGACCTCCATGAATTCTCAATTCAATGACTCAACATTCTCACATAATTTAGGTACCACACTTGGCAGGAACCAAAATAACACATCAATATATTATCGTGACTTTTCCTAGGTCATAAAAATTACATTTAATGTCTCAAACAAAACACACAACATACTCATAAAAACTGCCAGCCATTAGAAAAACAAAAACAGTGAATGGTTCTTTCTTGCATTCCTATAATTAAAATAAAATCATAATGACCCTAAAATTCAAATGACAAATTTTTAACATATAGTTACAGTACCACACAAATTCTTGACACCAAATAAAATCATTTGATCATACAAAATATCACACAATAAGAGTTCAACACTTTACCGATAAGAACAGTCTAAAAACCTAACTTCAATAAAAATTTCATATTACATAAAATATATATCATATTATCATTAGACTTTTCAATTCATACATTAACATATACATAAACATATTTGCCTAATTTTGTGAAAAATAACATTCATTTGCGTTATGAACAAAACTCATATTTTCGTGCAACATATTTAATCAGCATTAATTTACTGTGAGCGGCAGAGAGAAGAGAGAGGGGGAGAGAGAGAGCGTAAATGAGGATAACATAAAAGGAATTCAATACTCTCTATTATGTCAGGAATTTCCTGACTAAAGTTGAGGCAATTCGCGTGGAATGGAGGGAATTGAGGGAGAAAAAGTCAAATCAATTAGTCTCTCTTACCATATTTTCCTTCTAAAAATAGGAAACCATTTAAAATAATTCCAATCAATGAAAAGTCAATGGTTTTATTTCCTTAAATGAGGAAAATAATCCATAAATATACCAATCAATCGGCAATCATTATTCAATCACAACCAATCATCATCGTCACAATTTTAGGAGACTTCGACTAACTGCTCGTCAGCTGTCGTCAGCCTACCGATTCCTCACTTTGGCCTGCCGATTCTCCTAAGTCTGGCCTGTCGATTATTTCCATCGGCCTGTCGATGCTTGAGGGGCAATTCAGCCTGCCGAACTTGAAGGTTCGGCCTGCCAAACTTTCCTTACATACATGAATGCTTCATACATTTAAATCATTAAGGAAACATAATTAAACATACAATGTAAATAACATGAACACTTGAGCACATTACTTTCATGTGATCGTCACCTGTCATAACACTTAAAATAAATAGTTAGTGATAATAATATCATATATCATAACATATATCAATAAAAATTACTTAACGTTGTCACTAAAATAACATTATCCGTTGCATAAAATAGGCGGGTGTTACATCAATGTCATTGCCTGGTTGGTGAAGACCCAAAATCAATAAAGACAACATTAAAAACTTTCGCTTCATACACAACTTCGTAGGGAGATTATAGTTAACAAGTATTATGGGTTAAGTGCTATGCCTACTACTCATGTTACCATGTGGGTTCATTTTATCTATCAACAAAGCGAAATGTATGTTTCTTGGATCCGCACTAAAGTTGGGATGATCGGCTTCAAAAGTCTTCCATTGTGGTGAATCCGCTGAGTGTCTAAGCATACCATCATCCACCCGTTTCTCATGATGCCATGTCAAATTCTTAGCATGTTCTGGGTTTTGAATAAACGGCTCAAACATGGTACCGGTGGAATGTACCATAACACTTTCTTTGGCACTCCATTCTTGCCGTCTTTTGGCTCCTTTCCTTTCTTCGACCTTGCTTGTTGACAAACTGGACAATAATTCTCATCCTTACACTCATGCCTATGGAGAACACAATCATTTTCACAAGCATGAATTTTCTCATAATCCATTCTCAAAGTGCTCAAAGTCTTCTTAGCCTCATACATACTAGTTGGTAATTTATTACCCTCTGGTAGAAGCCTTCCTAAAAATTCCAACAGCTTTGTGAAACTAGAATTTGACCACCCACCCGATGCTTTCAAATTTCATAATCCAACTAAAGTAGCCAATTTAGTGAAATTGGTACACGCCTCATACACGGGTGTCTCTGCATCATTCATCATTGTCTCAAATAAATCCAGACAGTGTACAAAGTGTTCTTCTAAATCATTGACCATTTCAACCATATTGTCTTGATCCTCCATATTATCCTCCACAATAGCTTGATTTTCTTTACTTACTAAAGTTGGATTGAAATTAGACTCCCTATGAAAATGCCATGTTTGATAACTACTTATAATTCCATTTCGAAATAAATGTCCTCTAACAATTGGAATTGGATGCAATCTATGCTTTCCACAATGAACACAATGACACCGAATTTTATCACCATTGGCATGACTTTTGGCAAAATCTAAGAACTCTTCCACACCATTCACATACTCTCTAGACAATCGAAAATCCCACATCCATTTCCTATCCATTTTGCAATTCCTAAATCCAAATAATAAATAGCAAATATTCAATTAAAATTAATTTCACAATTTATATATATATTCAACTATATATATTAATAACTCATAATTAAAACAAAAACATCACCCATCATAAAACAAGTTACACATACTCATTATAACATGAAGAAATCATACCCATGTTCCAGAATACAAATTTCACATAATAAACAATAAAATTAACAACTATTTATCAATTTTGGATTAATTATACAACAAAATCAACAACAATTTATCAATTTCTAACAAAAACTTCAATTTGGGCTGAGATTAAGGAGTGTGGAGGCGGAGAGAGACGGCGGCAGCTGATTCGGACGGGTCTGTGTTTGTATTTGTAAAGTTTGTTTCTGAATTGCGTCTGAATGTTGAGGTGGGAAAAAGGGGTTTTAAATATGTTACCATGACGGTTTTATTAAAAAACCATCGTGGAATATGCTAATAAATACCATGACGGTTTTTCAAAAAACCGTCGTGGAAGTCATGGAATATATGAGCTACCACGACGGTTTTTCAAAAAACCGTTGTGGTAGCTTACTTCTTCCACGATGGTTTTTTAAAAAGCAGTCGTGGTAGCTCGGGCCCCATCCCACGACGATCTTTGTTTTCACAAGTGTAATTCGCCGTGCTTTTTTCACCTTACCACGATGGTTTTTAAGAAACGATCGTGAAATAAAGGTCGTGTAATCAATAATTTCTTATAGTGGTTGGTGAAAAATGCTACGGTTAGTAGAATCGCTTATAACAACAGCTACCAAGTGTCAATTAGAATGGCACCTTTTGAGGCCTTATATGGGCGAAAATGTAGGTCGCCGATATGTTGGCATGAAGCTCGAGAAAAAAAGATAATGGAAAACATTGACATTGAAAAGATTGATTTTGTCAATGAAACTTCTGGGATGATAAAGTTGATAAGGAAGAGAATTTGAACCACTCAAAGCCATCAAAAGTGTTACGCTAATAAAAGAAGAAGACCCTTAGAATTCGTTATAGGAGATTTTGTGTTCCTAAAGATTGCACCAATGAAAGGAGTTATGAGGTTTAGAAAGAAAGTCAAGTTGAACCCGAGGTTTATTGGACCTTATGAAATCGTGAAGCGGATAGGCAAGGTAGCTTACCAATTGAGATTGCCATCAAAAATGTAAGCTATTCATGATGTATTCCATGTTTTGATGCTCAAAACGTATGTTCCAGACCCCACACACGTGATTAAGCCGCATGTGATTGAAATACGAGATGATCTTAGTTATGAAGAAAAGCCGGTGGAGATTTTAGATTGGAAGACTAAAATCTCAAGGAATAAAGAGATTCCTTTGGTCAAGGTGTTATGGTGAAATCACCAAGTGGAAGAAGCTACGTGGGAACGTGAAAATGACATGAGGGTTAGATATCAGCAATTGTTCTGAGTTTCGAGGATGGAACTCTTATAAGGTGGGGAGAATTGTAACAACCACAATTTTCCATGTAATGGTTAATGATAGATATTTAATGACGTTAAGTATTTTCTTTATGATATAATGTTACTGACCCTTTATTTGAGAATTATGACAAGTGACGGTCATGTGAAATTAATTGCTCGAGGTGTTCATGTCACTTATAATGTATGTATGATAATTATTTAATGTTTTAATTATGGGTAATATTGAATCTAGTACTTCGGCAAGCCAATCTTTAGTTCGGTAGGCCAAATTGTCTCTTGGAACAGCAGGCTGATGGATTCCATTGACAGATCGAACTCACAACTTTAGCAGGCCGATCCTAAGTAATCAGCAGGCCGAAGGGTGTTGACGAGAAATCAGTAGATCCTTCCCAAAATTGTGGCATTGATGATTAATTTGATTTGTTGTGAAAATTCTAAATAATTGATATATTTTTATCTCTTTCCTTATCCATGTTAGGGAAGGTTTGACTCTTTTGAAGATAATTGATATTGTGATAAGGTTTCCTATTTTAAAAAGATGAGAGTTGGTAGTTAGAGCAAATCTTGGACTTTTTCCTTATGTCTCCTCATCATACATGCATATACACCCTTATTTTTAAAGAAAATCTGTTTCAAATATAGAGAAGATTATTTCCTTTTCACACCATTCTTAGTTTTCACAAATATCTCTCTCTATATCGCTCTTTCCCTCTCTCTCTAAGTTCTCTCAGTTTTCTCTTTCTTTCTCTACATTTTCATCCTCTTCTCTCCCTTATTTTTTCCTATAAATATTTGAATAAAATATTGGGTTTTCACTTAGAAAAAATCAAGAAAATTTGAGAAGAATCATTTTGAGGCAAGAAATTCCTTCTAGGCTTATTCTTGAAATTGTATTTTCTCAATGTTCCGACTCCCATAACTTTGTCTAGGAAATTTCCTTTTTCTCTAAAATCTTAGTATGATGTTTATATATGTGTTATGTAATGTTCCTCAAAGTTTCATGTTATTTAGAATTTTCTATGCGAAGTTATTCAATTTTCATTCTTTGTCACTCCTGGACTCTTCGTTTCTAATTGGTAAAAATTTCACAAAATGCAATCATTGTTCATAGGGCAAACAAATTTTTATTTCCCTAAAATTTTGTAGATATGTTAAGTTATGGTCTAGAAAGTTTCATAGTGATAAGGTGAATCTTGTATGTGTTCTTGAACTTTCTTTAAGGTTAGGTTTTATGGCTGTCTATTCAGTGAATTTTGGACTTCTTGTTTGTGCGACCTTTTTGCATGGATAAATGAATTTATTTGCTAATGAAACTTTTTGTGGTACTGTATTTATATGTTAATAGGCCATGATAAAAATTTTAGGATCAAAGTGATTTTATTTTAATTATTTGAGTATGATGATCAAGTGTTGCTCACTGCTTTAGATATTTAGAGTTTGTTTGGTCTTTGAATTCTAATGCATATTTCGAATTGTTGAAAATTTATTTGAAGCTAATTTTTGGATATGTTGTAGTTTTAGGTGTCTATTGTATGCTAATTTTTTATGACATTATTTTATTATATAGACAATTTTTTTTATGAAGGTTAGTTAAGGCCGCTCATTGTTTTGTTATTGCTGGTTGATTTTGTGTTGCATATTGTGTGACTTATTTTAGTCATCTAGTGGAATTTTTATAGCTAAAGAAAAATTAGGTAATTTATGTATATATGTTCATTATGTCTCTACAAAGTTTCATGCCTTAATTGTGTATGAATGGTGAATAATTGAGTTGTGTATCTTTAAGGGTCAGGCAGGTTGTTATATCATAGATTTTGCATGAACAATTGTAACATGGGCAAATGATCAGGCCCGCTGCTATGTTATGGCCAGCATGAATAATGTATTGCAGGCTCAACATGAAGATTATGAGACTGCGAAGCTGATCTTGGGTAATCTTGAAGATATGTTTGGAGGCCAGGCCATAACAAAGCGACAAGGGGCGCTTTAGAAACTTCTTAACTGTAAGCAGAGGCCGGGGACATCTATAAAGGAGCACATGATGTTAGTCATGGGTTACCTTGCTGAGGCTTAAACCAATGGAGCTGACATCAATGTTGAAACTCAGATGACTAGTTTGGGCATCTGAACCTCCTGATGCCATCGCATGAACCTGAACTGGAGCTTTTCCTTTTCCCCGACCAGCACTGCTAGGTCCTGGATTATTCGGTCGATACTGCTGTGACGGAGATGACTGCACACTAGTTGTACTCGATGCTCGATACTGAGGGAAGTTGCGTTGGAAGTTCTGCGGCTACTACCCTTGTGCTGAATATGGCGATTGCTGGGGAGAGAACTGAGGAAACAGCAACTACGGATACTGCTGAGGCAGAGGTAGAGGCTGAGGTTGACGACTGGCTCCTTCTCCCATCTGAGTTTCTAGACAAGCACTCCTGATCGGGCAATTCCTCTTGATGTGTCCTTGCTACTAGCAATAATGATAATGAAAGCTATAGGGATTACTGCGCCCATTGCCAGATGAACTGATGCTACCACTATTCATGCCACCCTGTTTATTCTTCCCTGGAGTTGGACGGCTACTGGTGCTCTTCCTATCGCTCCTCTGTGGCCCTCCTGATGTCTTTGCTCGATCCTCACAATACAGCGCATAATCATTTTCCACTGATATGACTGACGACAGAAGCTCTCCAAAACTCCTGAGTCGTAGAGCAACCACCTGCCGCCGAATAGGAGCCTTGAGCCCTTCTTGAAACTTAATACATTTTTCACGTTCCGATGCCACTGTTGATGGAGCAAACCAGGCCAGCTCATTAAACCTTGCCTCATACTCTCGAACTGACAAATCACCCTGCTGCAACCTATAGAATTCAGCCGCCTTTTGGTCTCTATATCCTTGCAAAAAATATCAGTCGTAGAATAGCTCCTCGAACCTGTCTCAACTGATGTTACCATTGCGTTCCAAACTCTTAGCTTGCTTCCACCAAGTATTAGCGCCACCCTTGAACTTATATGTAGGAAACTCCACACGGTACTCAACTGGCACACCAAGAGTATCCAAGTGCTTCACGATCGAGTCTAGCCAATATTCTACCAATTGCAGGTCCCCATTTCCATCAAAAGTCGGTATAGACGCACGCCGAAATTCCTTAAAATATGTATGCCGACGACTAACATCAAAATCCTCCAGCCTAGCCCTAGCCGCTATCTGCTGAAATGCAGCAAACATAGACCTCATCATACTCTCATCATTTCCAAACTCAGCGTCAGCTGTCGAACGACGTCTAGGTGCCATTCTCTCACTTTTGAAAACAAAATTTGGACTGTCAGTAGTATTTCATTGTCATACATATGTGTGCACAATTCCCAAGGTTCATAACCTTGAGCTCTGATAGCATTCTGTCACGTCCCGTAGTACGGGAGGTGACGTGGTGGATTGATTAAGGCAATTAATGTAAAATTTAATTAAAATATGAGTTTAAATCTTTAATTTAAATTATGAAAATATGGAAATTTTTGAAGCAGTTATATTTATTAAATAGATAAGAACTTGAGGTAAACATTAAGTAGGTAAAAATAAATAAGATAAACAAGAATGGGTCCCACTAACCCACATCTTGTGTACACACATAATACTGACAATATTACATTACATCCACAGTCCAAATAAAGAGAGTTAAAATGTTACATGCCTTAATTTAATAATATAAATGACCTACTAAGTTTTTCTACTGCTCCTGAGTTCTGTCCGTGGAATCCTCCCTGAACCTAAACAAAAATCCACCTAAAGGGGAAAAAGTTTAAAAACAAATAAATGTGAGCGAAAGGCTCAGTAGGACTATATTTTAAGAAATATTAAATTCAAAAGGAAATATCATTATTCAAGAAATTATTTAATAGGAGACTTGAATAAATAAGTTTAAACAAAATCATTCTTACCCAAACAGTTTATTGGTCGACCAGAAAGATAATCAATTTCTTTTCCTGGACAAACCATATAAATAACACCACCGTAGTGGCCCAGCTGCGTTTCGGGACCTGCCCCCAAGGTCACACGCTACACGACCCAATCTCTATTATGGCATCATGCACATATATTCATTTTTGTCATTATTCAAAACCCATTTACCAGGTATTTTTATTTACATTCATTATGAACTTCATCTCAATTCACGGTTTATAAAGATAACCAATAAAATTCATTTTTCAATCAACCATTGAAATCATTTTGGGAAAAACCCTTTTGAAGGCCAAATCATTTGAAACTGGGTAAGGGCTAGAAGTCCTACCTTGATATTCGTGTTGGTGCTCCACACCGTAATCCCAGTCAGCTATACGTTAGCTCCGCAGAATCACGAATGATCCTAGATAAAACTAGGCCTATCAGTATCTAGTTTAAGATATTCTACGTTGCTAAACTAGTTCATGGTGCCCTAATGTGCCATTTGTACCTTTAAAATCATTTTATAAAGTTGGGGTTTCAATTGGGGTTCAAAACAGTGAAAACGGATGATAGATCACAAATTTTCTCCTTGCTCGGTCAGCCTGTCGGTCTCCCTGCCAGTCGAAAAACCAAGTCCGATCGGTCAAACTTTTTTAGGTTCGGCCTGTCAGACGGATGAATCTGGCCTGCCGATCCCTTGAATCCGGCCTACCGAACACGAAGTCCGAGCTGCCGAACTGGAAAATTTTAGAATTTTCCAGCCATGAGTTTGGACCTCCCAAACCCCAAATCTTCATTTCAACCTATTTTTCTCAGTTCTCAGGCATGGAAATCAATCATAGATGATAGAAAACATAATAGGACACTTTTAAACTCATTTAAACAAGATTTGCACTCAAAATCCAAGAAAATCAAAAAATAGAGAAAAATGAAAAATCTTGTTTGGAATCTTTTTTTCTTCAAACAAGGCTTAGATCCTAGTTGTTCTAAGTTTCTCTAACTTAGATCAAAGGTTTTTTAAGCTCAAATAAGCTTAAATTTTCAAAATGCAAGAAAAATTAAAATATTGAAAAAGTTTTAAAATTTGAAAACTAACCTCGAATCGAAGCTTCAAATCACGTTTTCGGTTGTTCAAACATGTTCCCGAGCCTCCAATCCACTAACCCGAAGCTTAGGGCTCAATTTGATTCAAAAATTTTGGGAGAAATGGGAGAGAAAAAGAGAGGCAGAGGGAAGAGAGAGAGATGAGCGTGAGAGGGAGAGTGAGAGAGAGTGAGTGAGAATGAAGGAGAGAGGGTGAGTGAGAGATATAAATAGAGAGAAAAAGTGGGCGATTTTATTGTACGAAAACCGTGTGCCGTCCACGGTTTTTGTAGAACAAAACATATTTGATACTTAATAAATTGTTTTGTTTTAAAACTCAAAATAACTATTTAAAACAATAAGAAATCATTAGAAATCATTAAAATAAGAAAAACAACTCTTGGTTCAAATTTCACCAAATGATGAAATTAAGTTTAAAATATTCATTATGGCACACTAATCCACCATTTTACATTCTAATATCATTTAATAAATTTTAGGACATTACAATGATAAGAGGATCTTAAGTAGGTTAGTAGTTGTAGTAAATCAAGGCATGTATTATTTAGATTTTATTTTCTTTTATATTGGACTGTGACTATAATAATTTATTTCGATACTATATGTGTGCATAGTTGTGGGTCAGTGGGACCCAACTTACGTTTCTTATACTTTTTATTTATTTATTATTTTTATTATTTCCTATTATTTATTTCTTTATTCCTATTTATTAAATGGTTAAAATTACTTGTTTTAAACGGGTTTTTAATTATCACATTTTCATAATAAATTTTGAATTCTTAAACGTATGTTTTAACCAAATTTCTACTTAATTAACTTAATTAAACCGTCACGTCACCTCCTGTACTCCGGGGCTTGACAGAGCTTAACGATTTGGTGCAGGCTAGTCTACTTGATTATATTCATATGGACAATGACGAAGATCATGACCGTTGGTTTCGACTGTTGGATTCTATCTCAGCCTTAATGAAGCCACGAATGGTTGACAAAAGCAATGGCCTTGATATCAAAGGAAGATCAGGTGCACTTCTTGAACATAACACGAGGGTTGGTCCTTTGTTAATCTTTGGTGGACAGATCCCTCTTAGGGTGTTTGGAAATAGTGGGTTTGAAGCCCTTTTTAATGGGACTCCTGGGATCGGTCTTACACGGGGTAATGTTGGTGATTATTTTATTGGTCCCAAGCTTGAAGAACTGTTCGAGCAGCTTTTGACTAATGACCGGCAAGGCCCTCCCCCAACGTCAAGATCATCACTAGATGCAATGCCTACTATTAAGATATCTAACTGACATCTTCATTCTGATTCACACTGTCCCGTTTGCAAAGACAAATTCGAGTTAGGATCTGAAGCAAGGCAAATGCCATGTAACCATATATATCACTCGGATTGTATTATACCCTGGTTGAGCCAGCACAACTATTGCCCTGTCTGCCGCCAAGAACTGCCAGCACAAGGACTTGGTAGTGGTCATAGATCGACTAACAAAAGTAGAAGCAGCGGCGACGGCAGCAGTTTCGGTAGCAACACCAATGGAAGGGAAAATACACGACAGCCATGGAAGACGGCATCCATTATCTTATTTGTGGCCGTTTCGCTCGTCTAGTTGAAGCCCCAACAACAATGGAACAGCTGGAACTAGCTTCGCAACTGTGCATGAAAATAACAGCCATCGTCACCAGCATTAGATGGGGTATACCGGATGGCCGGTTGACAAAGGCTAGTTGCAAGCATCTTTTGATATCTCTACCCTTGTCTGAAGGCAAGAAAATTGTTTGTAGTGAAATTGCTTGACACCCTGGAGATCGCTTGTTTGTTGTTGAAAGCCTAAATGTAAGAATTGAATGTGCTGCTTTCAATGTAGATGTCCCATTTGGTGGAATGTACTTTCGATATCATGCTTTCCGTCTGTGGCTTTGATTTTCTTAGAAATCTTGCTTAGGTGTACGTATAACATTTCTCTGTTTTGCGTTCGGTCATCGCCATTTGTTCTGCCGACTGGACAGAAAGGACCTCTGCAAGAACGCTCAAAACTAAGCACTACAACCCAATTATATGCCCTTTGACGGAAAATTAAATATTACAAGGAAACTACAAGGTTAATTAATAGTAGAGGGCTATTGGCAAGCAAGGAGATTGAAGCACTCAGGGAGATGCATCAATGGCTACTACCCCAGGCAAATAATCTTTTCTTCCAACCCCATTGCATGATACAACGAAGATCCTGCATGCTAAATTTCGAGAAAAGAATAATTTTATCAGCCTGCTGAGTTTTAACTCGTGTACTAAAACGTAGTATAGTTTACGTATAAATCCACACCACATTATGCTGACCGATTCTTGCCATGGTCTTTTGTCGGTTTTCCTAGGGCATTAATTGAGTTAGCAAGCTCTTCAAGAAGATAATGAACAAGGGAAGAGGGAAAAACCCGTATCAACCAGTCATTTGAAATCTGAACGGGGTCCCTTTCCCGTTAATTTAATACGCTATCAATAGAGTAAATACGTACAGGGCAGACAAGTTAGAGCTGACTTAAAAAACTTTAAGGGAAAGTTAAGACATTACATGGGCCCTTGCAAACCAGAAGCGCCTGCTGCACCTACCTTACAACGATGCCATTTAGTTTCACTACAACCGTGCAGTTGGAGAGCCGCAGCCGCTTTGAGCAATGGAAATTTGTTTAGCTTCACCAACCACCACCACCACTGCCAGACTACCCATTGCCACTTTGAGACTGACTTGAACTTCTTTTAGGGTCACAACCCCAGCCAGAGTTCCCAGTGGTGGCAGCAGCATCCCTTCCACCTGAGGTGCTCCATCGTCCGCCATCAGCAGTTCCACGACTCCAGCCATCACCATCATTGGCACGAGCCCCACTACAACTACTGCCACCACCACCACTCCAGCCACCGCCACCACCTCTGCTACTCCAGCCGCTGCCTCCACCACCCCCTGAAGTGTTTCCCCAACCATCATCCCCATCCTCATTACCTGAATCCCATCTAGAAGCATCATAACCAGAATCCTGTCTCTCGTTATTTCCTCTGCTATTGTATGAGTCTCTACCTCGGCCACGCCCACCACCATATGGTCGAGGTACCCCACTTGGGTGTCCACCTCGACCACCACCCCCATTTCTGAAATCGTTGCGGCCTGCAAAAAGGGAAAAAATGAGCATGTCATGAAGCCTTAACACAAGCACCCTGTTATATTTGGGGTCCTAACATTAAAACAGAGTGGAACGCGCGACGACCTTTTTTCTAAGGAAACACCGTTAATTGATGGGGAAAAAAATCAATTATAGGAAATAGAGGATAGTGTATCCTCATAGCAAGAAAGAAACAATAAAGCATCAATGTAAAAACATGGAAAACACCATACCAACAAATTATCACCAACACCACCAAACAAAATCAAAGGGAAAACCATGTGTTATTTTGTAAGAGTTGATCGATTGATCTAGAAGAACAAGATGATAGGAATAGATCTACAAAATCATAGACGTGAACATCTAAAGGCACGGCACAATAGCCTCTTTAAATAAGTAATTCAAAAGGTAACTAATATAGTGCACCAGGAAAAAAAAAAAAAATGAGAACAGTCTGACTCCACGTGAAGGGCAGCAAAAAATAGATTCATGCAATGGGCTATAAAGAAATCGATCAAAATCTGGATATGACATTGTTTGGTTGACTTTACCTGTTCTTGAACCAGGTGTAGAAGAGCGTTCCCTGTCAAAAGACTGACCTCTCCAGTCACCCTCATTCATTGAACCACCCCAGCCACTGCCGACAGAGGCACCTGAAGAGCCCCCAGCTGCAGGGCTTCGCATGGGGACCATAGCAGCAACTGATCTGATTGATGGTGCAGAATCATGCTGGGGATCATCAATATGCCTCTGAAAATATGCTACAAGTCGATCTATGTCCTCAAACATTCTTTTCCTGAACTTGAACCCTTTTGGATATAGACCAATATACTCATGGTGTGGATTTGTACTTCGTATGTAGGTCAGAATGAAAGTACCAGGATGCTCATGAGATATGCCAAAGCAATAAACTATCCTCATGGGATACTCTGCTTTCTCAATTCTCAAGAGTTCGTCAACTTCTGCTTTCGTGCCCCTCCTAAACTTCCGGTAATTCAGCATTGTCTTCAAATGAGCCACCAAAGGATCAACATATCGATCCATCACCTATCATAAAGTCATGAAAAAAGAACACATCATGCTTTCAAATAAATTTATCTATTTGAGAGAAACAAATATCATTAGCACCAAAGGCGACGTTTAAAGTACAACATGGAAATGATAAAATAAAAAAAAAATAAAAAAATAAAAAAATAAAAAAATAAAACTTACACCACAATTTCAAATAAATGAATGACTGTAAGGCTATAAGTTTAAACTTAGGCTTCTGCTATCGGAGAGCTCACTAGAACTCTAAAATGAAGTATTGGTAACCCAGAGCAAAATATCAATAGATAGAATATCCGTATGAAGTTCAATCAATATTTAAAAACACATTACTGCATGTTTCCAACTCACAAGAAATTTCACTTGTCTACAAGTAGAGAGAACTTAAACAACTAAAGAAATATCCTTGTTAATTTATAGTTTTAATGCAAAAGAACTAGGAGAGGAATGCTAACCTCATCCAGATCTTCAAAAGTATCCTCCCCAATTTTCAATGTCTTTCCTATGCGAAGTAAGCTGGTGATGTCCTTGTGTTCCTTTCCACCTTCGACAATATCTTTGTGAGCATAAACTCCCTCATAAACTTTCAGAGTTAAAGTTAAAAATGATGGTCCACGTGAACTAGGACGGATAACACTTTCACCCGGAACCTTGTCAGACAAGAACTGACAAACAGAAAAGATGACGTACAAGTTCATCAGTCTTGATGATATATTAAACGAATGCAAAAAAACAAAACAAAACAAAAACAAACAAATATACGTATCGATGATAGAGCTTTACCCAAGTAATTGTATGCTATGACAATTCCTTCAACAAAAACTTTCGAGGACGGTATGACATTTTTTTCCCCCGAGAAAAATTTAGGACAGATTTGAAGCCCCAAAGAATATGAAAATCTTTAATAAGTGATTTCAATCCAAATGTTTTAAGAAATGTTGAGCATCTAAACGTCATCAAAAAAAAGTATTACAAACAACCCTAATTTCTCATATTGAAAATGTCCTATAAACTGAACGTGCAGCCTAAGTCAAAATTCATGTCTTCAAGCTAAACCAGCATATAGACGTAGTTAAGCGCACATGAAGTGCATACACATAATTGCCAAAGAAAATAAAGCCAGTACATGAGTAAAATTGGATAATTATGTGAAGAAGCAGACTAGAGGAGAGAGCAAAATAAATGGTACTTCTTGGTCTTATTAAAATCGGAAAACCTTAAGTTAACAAGGTCCAGCATCTGCCTTTTATTTATTTCCTTGGCAGCTAGGAATAGAACTTTTCTAACTATCCTAGATATCAGGAAACTACCCAGCTTATTCTACTAACCAACTTACTAGAAACTTAAAATAATAAAAAGACTGAATTAGCCCTGCTAACACTCCCCCTCAAGTTGGGCTGTACAAATTGAACATGCCCAAATTGTCTACAAATTTTTCAAATAAGAGTCTTGAAACTCCTTTGGTAAACACATCAGCCACTTGTTCAGAGGTAGGTACATAAATTACGCAGATTGTCCCATCTTCAATCTTTTCCTTAATAAAATGTCTATCCACCTCCACGTGTTTGGTTTGATCATGTTGAACTGGGTTGTGTGAGATGTTGATTGCGGCCTTGTTATCACAGTATACCTTCAGAGGAGTCTTTACTTCCACTTTTAATTCTTCCAGCAAGATTTTTAGCCAAAGAACTTCACAGATCCCGTGAGCAACTGATCTCAGTTCAGCTTCAGCACTACTTCTTGCAACCACTGTCTGTTTCTTACTCCTCCAGGTTACCAAATTTCCCCAGACAAATGTACTATATCCTGAGGTTGACCTTCTATCCTCCACAGCTCCTGCCCAATCAGCATATGTATATACGTCCACACCTCTTTCCTCGAACTTAGCAAAGAATAAACCACGACCTAGTGTACCCTTTAGATATCTCAAGATTCTATAGACTGCATCCATGTGTGCCTCTGTTGGACATTGCATGAATTGACTTACTCGGCTTACAACAAATGCAATGTCGGGCCTTGTATGTGAAAGATAGATCAGTCTTCCCACTAACCTTTGATATCTTCCTCGATCCACCGGATTGTTTGTTGCTTTATCCTCGAGTTTCACATTTGCTTCCACCGGGGTTTCCACTAGTTTGCAACCCAACATTCCAGTTTCATTTAAGAGGTCCAAAACATATTTCCGTTGTGACAGAAATTCCAGACTTGTTTCTAGCTACCTCCATGCCTAGAAAATACCTCATGTTCCCAAGATTCTTCATCTCGAATTCAGCTGCGAGCCTCCATTTTAAGTGTTCCATCTCCACTGTGTCATCCCCTGTTAATATTATGTCATCTACATATACGATGAGTATGGTGATTTTACCTTCTTGATGCTTGTAGAACAGGGTATGATCAGCTTGAGCCTGTTTATACTTGAGACTTCGAATTGCCTTGGTAAATCGCTCAAACCATGCTCTAGGGGACTGTTTTAAGCCATACAAGGATTTCTTCAGCCGGCAGACCATACCATCTTCTCCTTTCTTATTGAAGCCTGGGGGTAACTCCATATAGACCTCTTCTTCCAAATCTCCATTTAAAAAGGCATTCTTTACGTCCAACTGTTATAGGGGCCAATCTAGGTTTGCAGCAAGTGATAGTAATACTCTTACTGTATTTAGCTTTGCCACCGGTTCGAAGGTTTCTTGATAGTCGACCCCATACGTTTGAGTGTAACCTTTTGCAACTAACCGTGCTTTATACCTCTCAATTAATCCATCTGCCCTGTACTTGATGGAGAAGACCCATTTGCAACAAACAAGAACCTTCTGTTCTGGCTTCTTCACGATCTCCCATGTTCCATTTTTTTCAAGAGCCTCCATCTCTTCGTTGATAGCTTCTTTCCATTTAGGATTCTCCCATGCCTCCTGTATATTCTTTGGAATCTCTTCACTCGCAAGGCTAGACACAAGCGTTTGAACAGGTCTTGATAGATGAGAGTAAGTGACAAAGTTTGATAAAGAATGTTTCGTGCAAGACCGAACCCCCTTTCTGATTGCAATTGAATCTGTAAATTCAGAATTATGAATATTGAAAAAACCCGGGTTAGGTTTAAGAGAAATACTTGGGTCTGATGGTTGCCCTGGATTATCGCTTGGATGAGAGATATTCGGTTCCAAACCAGATTTCAGATTGGATTTTTGGCTGTGATTGTGAGATATATCAAGTCCTTGTTTATTTGTTGGACGTAGCCTCCGTGAGTAGGTAATATCAAATGGCCGTAGTGTGTCTCCCCCTGTCGTTTGATGCTCCTGAAAATTAGGCTGAGAATGCGAGAGGGATTTAGTGGAGATAAAATCGGGATTGGTCACGGGGGAACTAACAGAATCAGGTAACAGATTTTCGAAATCTGGGGGGGAAGCAGATGGGAGAGAATCAGGGAAAGTCAATGGAAGATTGCCCGAATCTTGGAGAGAAACAGATGGGAGAGAATCACGGACATTCGGGGAAGGATTTTCCGAATTTTGGAGATAAACGGGTGAGAGAGAATCAGGGGAAGAATTCCAAAAATATTCCCAAAGATTTGGTGGAGATTTAGTTCCGGACTCAGGGGAGAGATCATGGAAAGTTTCCCCCTGAACCGAATTTGTTCCAAAAAACGGCTGAGATTCAAAAAATGTGACATCCCTAGAGACGAGATACTTTTGCTTATCCGGAGAGTAACACCGATAACCTTTCTGAGTTAATGAATAACCAAGAAATATACACTTATGGGAACGAGGATCAAGTTTAGTACGAATCGGGTCTAGATTGTGAACAAAAGCCGTGCATCCAAATATTTTTAAATCTAAATTTGAAAGGAATCGTGAGTCAGGATAAGAACTGGAAAGGCACTCTAAGGGAGTTTGAAATTTTAAAATGCGGGATGGCATCCGATTGATCAAATAGCAGGCTGTTAAAATTGCATCCCCCCAAAAACGTTTAGGGACATTTGTTGTGAACAATAGAGAACGTGCTACCTCTAAAAGATGGCGATTTTTTCTTTCAGAAACACCATTTTGTTGTGGTGTATTCACACAAGAACTGTGATGTATAATTCCATTGTTTTTAAGGAAATTCCCAAGAATGGAATTAAAATATTCTATACTGTCAGAATATCTAGGATATAATAGTTAGGATTCTATGTTATTTTAAATTTAATTAGTTTAGATTTTTATGCTCCATAAAATCTTAGTTTAGTAGATTCAGTTAAGTTAGGATTTTTTTCTTATTTTAATCTTTAGTTAGTTGAGATTATAGGCAGGAACTATTCTATAAATATCCTACCTTGTATTACGATCAAATTAATAGAGAAAGTCAGATTTCTTCTCTTCTCTTCCACGACTTTCATGGTATCAGAGCCGAGGCTCTTTGGACCCCATTTCCTATGGTGAAGACGGCGATGACCGGAGCCAGAGGAACCTCTACTGAATCAGAGGTTACATCAGTCCCTGCTGCAACAAGTGGCGACATCCCAGCTGTGCATTCTCCTCTACAAATCACTGTCCACCGATTGAATGGCAGAAACTATTTAGAGTGGTCTCAATCTGTGAAGCTGGCCATTGATGGTAGGGGAAAGCTTGGCTATTTGACGGGTGAAACAAAGAGACCTGCCGAAGATGAACCATCATTCAAAATTTGGAGATCAGAAAATTCATTGGTGACAGCATGGCTCCTAAACTCGATGGAATCATTCATTGCCAAACCACACATGTTTATGACAACAGCTAAGGATGTTTGGGATTCTGTTCGAGAAACCTATTCCGATTTGGAAAACTCATCTCAAATATTTGAATTAAAAACTAAACTTTGGCAATCCAGGCAAGGTGATCGGGAAGTCACCATCTATTATAATGAGATGGTAACTCTATGGCAAGAGTTGGATCAATGCTATGATGATACTTGGGAAAACCCAAACGATTGTGCTAGGCATAAGAAAAGAGAGGAGAACGATCGGGTCTATACGTTCCTTGCTGGAGTTAATCGAAATCTGGATGAAGTTAAAGGTAGGATTCTTGGCCGAAGACCTCTCCCGTCTATCCGAGAGGTATTCTCTGAAGTGAGACAGGAAGAATGTAGGAAGAAAGTCATGTTTGGAGACTCCGAAGCAAAATCTGCCACAGAAACCGATAGTTCAGCCCTAACCT
Source organism: Artocarpus heterophyllus (assembly GCA_025403435.1). NCBI lineage: Eukaryota > Viridiplantae > Streptophyta > Magnoliopsida > Rosales > Moraceae > Artocarpus > Artocarpus heterophyllus. The sequence continues at coordinate 15,121,724 of CM046351.1, forward strand.
CACGAAGCTTAGAATCAGAAGAAGAAAGGAGGAAGAAGCCATGGTGTGATCACTGCAGGAAACCGTGGCACACAAAGGAAACATGCTGGAAGATTCATGGAAAACCAGTCAATCAAAAAAGGCGTCCTAATGGGAGAGCTTTGCAAACCGTGGCTGAAACTTCTCAAGAGCAACAAGTTAATTCGAGTACTCCTAACTTCACAAAGGACCAACTGGAGAAACTGTATAATCTCTTCCAATCTACACAATTCACCAATCCTTCGTGTTCCTTAGCACAAACCGGTAACTTCTTGACTACAACCTTTCCTAGTGTCAAAGATAATTCAAATCTTGCTTGGATTGTCGATTCTGGAGCAACCGACCACATGACAGGGTGCTCTAAATTGTTTTCGTCCTATAACCCATGTGCTGGAAACAGGAAAATAAGAATTGCAGATGGATCTTTTTCTGCTATTGCTGGAATTGGGACCATTAAAATATCTCCTTCTCTCACACTTCATAAAGTCCTTCATGTCCCTAATCTAACATGTAATTTGTTGTCAATAAGTAAAATTACTTGTGATCAAAAGTGTTCTGCTAAATTTAGTCAGTCTTGTTGTGAATTTCAGGACTTGGGCTCGGGGAGGACGATTGGCAGTGCTAGGGAATGTGGAGGTCTTTACTTTTTTGAAGATGGATCCTACTCAAGTAAACCAGTTCAAGGTTCTTGTTTCAAGTCTGTATCAGTTTCTAGTGATAAAGAAATAATTTTGTGGCATTACAGGCTAGGTCACCCTAGTTTCTTTTATCTAAAAAATTTGTTCCCAAACTTATTCAAGAATAAAAATCCATCTCTCTTTCAGTGTGAAGTTTGTGTTTTAGCAAAGCAACATCGTGTTCCTTTTTATCCACGTCCTTATATTCCCTCTGCACCTTTCTCTCTAATACACAGTGATGTTTGGGGGCCTTCCCGCACTTCATCTCTCTATGGAAAAAAATGGTTTGTTACTTTCATAGATGATCATACAAGAGTAAGTTGGGTTTATCTTCTTAAAGACAAATCGGATGTTGAAAGTGTTTTCAAAAATTTCTATACCATGGTTCACACACAATTTCATGAAAAAATTAAGGTGTTTCGAAGTGATAATGGTAAGGAATATTTTAACCAGGTTCTAGGAAAATTTTTGTTAGATAAGGGCATAGTTCATCAAAGTTCATGCACAAATACCCCTCAACAAAACGGGATTGCTGAAAGAAAAAATAAACACTTGTTAGAAGTTGCTAGAGCGATACTTTTCTCAAATAAAGTTCCAAATTATCTCTGGGGCGAAGCTATTCTCACAGCTACATTTTTAATTAATCGAATGCCTTCAAAAATTCTGGGTTTCAAATCACCTCTGCAGATTCTTCAATCTCTTTTCCCTACATCTAGACTTATCTCACCATTACCTTTAAGAATTTTTGGCTGTACAGTGTTCATCCATAATCATGACAAAGGGAAAAGTAAGCTAGATCCTAGGGCTAGAAAGTGTCTTTGTGGGCTATGCCCCAAATCAGAAAGGATATAAGTGTTTTGATCCAATTTCCAAAAAAATGCACGTCACCATGGATACATCCTTTTTTGAGCATCTCACGTTTTTCTCTCCTCATCTTCAGGGGGAGAATAAATCCAAAGAAGATTCGGTGCAGGTGGTAGAAGAAGTGCTTTCAAAGTTCAAACCTGATTTTGAACAGGTCTCTAAATCTAACTTGGATTTGCAATCTGATATGGAGTTTGAATTGCTGTCAAAAAATCTGTCAAAAAATCATTCTGATTTGTTTTCAAACAAGTTACAATTAGATTTGCAATCTGATTGCCTTCCAAATCGGTTGCAGTCAGATTTGCAACTTAATTCTTTTTCAAATGAGTTTGAAATAGATTTGCAATCAGGTTCAATTCCAAATCAGCAATCACCAAATCGGCAATCCAATTTAAATTCAAATCAGGATCAGCCAAAAATGGACCCAAACTTGAAATCAAATCAACAATCTGAATTAAATTCAAATTTGCAACCTGATTTACCCTCTCACATTGAAACCGAATCTGATATCACATTAAAAGACACTTTAAAATCAAAAAGGGATGGTCAAAAACGTGAAGAAAACAAATCTGCAAGATCTTTTCAGGATCACGATACTTCTGGTACAGGTTTAAAAAATATATTTGGACTGGTTTATGAGAGAAGACGTCCAGATCAAAGAAAAGTGACTAACACACTCTTGCCTAGCCATGAAGCCAACCCGAATCACCCAGGTAATTCTAAAACTGTCTTTGACATATCTCAATCAAATTTTGAAGTTCAAGACAAGTCTTTTGATGATTTAGATATTCCAATAGCAGTTCGAAAAGGAAACAGGTCATGTACTAGTCAACCCTTATACCCTATGTCTAAATTTGTTTCTTTCAAAAACCTCTCTCCGTCTTTTTCTGCCTTTACCTGCCAATTATCCAGTGTAGAAATTCCTAAGAATATACAGGTTGCTTTGGAGAGTCCTGAATGGAGAAAAGCAGTACTCGAAGAAATGAGAGCTCTTGAGAAGAATAAGACATGGGAAGTTGAAGATCTACCAAAGGGGAAGACAACAGTGGGCTGTAAGTGGGTTTTCTCCACTAAGTATAATTCCGATGGAACATTGGAACGGTACAAGGCAAGACTTGTGGCCAAGGGGTTTACACAGACTTATGGCATTGATTATTTGGAGACATTTGCACCAGTGGCAAAACTAAACACAGTGAGGGTACTCTTATCACTTGCAGCTAACCTTGAATGGCCTTTACAGCAATTGGACATCAAGAATGCATTTTTAAATGGAGATCTAGAAGAAGAAGTATACATGGATCCTCCTCCGGGTTTTGAACAAAGATTTGGAACTAAAATTTGCAGACTAAAAAAATCTCTATATGGATTGAAGCAATCTCCGAGGGCCTGGTTTGAGAAATTTACCAGATCAGTTAGAAGACAGGGGTATACTCAAGCTCAAACTGACCACACTATGTTTTTCAGACACTCACAAGAAGGGAAGGTGACGGTGTTAATAGTATATGTTGATGACATTATTCTAACAGGTGATGATCAAAGTGAGATGGACCGGTTAAAAGGCAGTCTTGCAACTGAGTTTGAGATCAAGGATCTGGGAACTCTCAAGTATTTTCTTGGCATGGAGGTAGCACGATCTAAGAAAGGGATAGTGGTTTCACAGCGAAAGTACATTCTAGATCTCCTAAAAGAGACAGGAATGAGTGGATGTAAGCCAGCTGATACCCCGATTGACCCAAATAAAAGACTCGGTGATAGTGACCAAGGAGAACCAGTGGAGGCAACTCAATACCAAAGGTTGGTAGGAAAGTTAATATACCTATCACACACACGACCTGACATTTCTTTTGCTGTAAGTTTGGTGAGCCAATTCATGCACTCCCCACGGAAGGAACATCTTGAAGCTACCTATAGGATACTAAGGTATCTAAAAGGCTCTCCTGGAAAGGGTTTGTGCTTTAAAAGAGGAGAACAACGCACCATTGAAGCCTACACTGATGCAGACTGGGCAGGTTCAGTGAAAGATAGGAAGTCTACTTCAGGTTATTGCACTTATGTTTGGGGCAACCTTGTTACATGGAGGAGTAAAAAACAAAGTGTAGTGGCACGGAGTAGTGCAGAAGCCGAGTACCGAGCTATGGCTAATGGGATCTGTGAACTCCTATGGCTACAACGCATACTAGAAGAATTGAAGAAACCAGTGGAAAAGCCTATGAAATTATACTGTGATAACAAGGCTGCAATCAGCATTGCTCATAACCCTGTGCAGCATGATCGAACTAAACATGTGGAGATCGATAGACATTTTATCAAGGAGAAACTCGAAGAAGGAATCATTTGCATGCCATTTGTCCCTACCTCACAGCAAACTGCCGATGTCCTCACAAAGGGATTGTTTAAACCGGTTTTTGAACCTCTTGTTAGCAAGTTGGGCATGATTGATATCTATGCACCAACTTGAGGGGGAGTGTCAGAATATCTAGGATATAATAGTTAGGATTCTATGTTATTTTAAATTTAATTAGTTTAGATTTTTATGCTCCATAAAATCTTAGTTTAGTAGATTCAGTTAAGTTAGGATTTTTTTCTTATTTTAATCTTTAGTTAGTTGAGATTATAGGCAGGAACTATTCTATAAATATCCTACCTTGTATTACGATCAAATTAATAGAGAAAGTCAGATTTCTTCTCTTCTCTTCCACGACTTTCATATACCATTATCTGTACGGAGTATTTTAATATTTTCATTATATTGGGTTTGGATCATTTTATGAAAAACTTGGAACACACTTTCTGCTTCAGATTTTTCTTTTAAAAGATACACCCAACAAACACGAGTGTGGTCATCTGTAAAAGTAATAAACCATCTTTTATTGGTAACACTTGAGACACGTGAGGGACCCCAAACATCACTATGAACTAACATAAAAGGCTTGGAAGCATGATAAGGTTGAGGAGGAAAAGAAACACGTTTGTGTTTTGCTAATTGGCAAGTCTCACACTGAAATAAATCACCTCTATGGAATAACATAGGGAATAAATGTCTTAAATAAACAAAGTTCGGATGCCCTAGCCTATAATGTAAAAACATGATTTGTTGTCTTCTAGACTGAGAGACATTTCCTACAATCTGTTGAACATGCCCACTCACAGACACATTGTCTTCAAAATAGTACAGTCCATCAATCTCTCTAGCACTGCCAATCCTCCTCCCCGAGACCTGATCCTGGAAAACACAGAAAGAGGGAAAGAAATTAACTACACAATGCCAATCTTTGGTTATTTTGCTAATGGACAACAGATTACAGGAGATGCCAGGGACATGGAGAACGTTTTTGAGAGTAAATTTAGAGTTTAAATTCACGGTTCCCATTCCCGCAACAACAGAAAACGACCCATCAGCAACCTTGACCTTATGATTACCAGGGTTAGGAGCATAGGAAGTAAATATCTTTTCACATCCTGTCATATGATCTGTAGCTCCGGAGTCTATGATCCAAGGCTCACCTTTTTCGGTTAGGCCACCAAATGAAGTCAGATTGGTACCTTTTTGTGCCATAAGGGATGTAGATGAGGACTAAGAAATAGAGAACATTTGTCTGAGTTGTTCTATCTGTTCCTTTGAAAAAAGACCTACGGTGTCTGATAGTTTTTTTGAATTAGCCTCAGCAGCAACTTGAAGTACCTTCCCTTCATGATTACGAGGTCGGTTAGAAGTCCAATTAGCCGGCTTCCCATGTATTTTCCAGCACGTCTCCTTAGTATGGTAGGGCTTGTGACAGTGCTCACACCACTTCTTGTATCCTTTTGAGTCATTGCTTTTATTTCCATCATTGTGCGGTTCCACACTTCTAACCACCAGACCTGAGTTCTCTATTACGGGAATACTGGACCCACCAAGCATTACACGGCGTCAACTCTCCTCTCGTCGTACCTCAGCAAAGATCTCCTCTATGAATGGTAATGGTTTAATTCCCAGTAGGCGTCCACGAACATCATCCAGTTCTTTGTTTAGCCTAGCCAAGAAGTCATAGATCCTGTCGCATTCCACCATTTTCTTGTAAATAATTGCATCCTCATGATCCTTCCAAGATGGAGTAGTGAAGAGATCCAATTCCTGCCAGAGTTTAGTCAGGTCATTGTAGTATTGGGTGACATCGTTTTCTCCTTGTCTTAAATTCCTTGACTTATTTCGTAGTTCAAACATTTGAGAAGAATTTTCCAGGTCTGAGTAGGCAAGTGTCACAGCATCCCAAATTCGTTTTGCAGAAGGAAAGAGTATATACATGTCTGCGATATGGTCCTCCATAGAGTGAATTAACCATGCCATCACCATTGAATTTTGAGCCTCCCAATTCGGATAAGGGTCATCGTGGCCGGGTTGCTGGAGTGATCCATCCAAATATCCTAATTTACCTTTCCCTCGGATCACCATTAAAATGGAGCGGGACCATTTTAAGAAGTTTGTCCCATTTAACTTATGAGTGGTGATTTGAAGGGAGGTATGATTTGAGTTTTCCGGAATTGCAGTGGAAACAATTGTGGAGGCTGGTTTTGAAGTGCCAGAAGTCACTTCAGAACCCTCAACTCCTCTTGTTCCTGCCATAGCCATTTTAACCATTGTCTCTCTCAACTCTAAATTCGCTCTGATACCATGAAGAATCAGACTAGAGGAGAGAGCAAAATAAATGGTACTTCTTGGTTTTATTAAAATCGGAAAACCTTAAGTTAACAAGGTCCAGCATCTGCCTTTTATTTATTTCCTTGGCAGCTAGGAATAGAACTTATCTAACTATCCTAGATATCAGGAAACTACCCGGCTTATTCTACTAACCAACTTACTAGAAACTTAAAATAATAAAAAGACTGAATTAGCCCTGCTAACATTATGTAGATCAAATATGAAGTAAAAAAATAGTTTTATCTGAAATTCAAATAAGCTTGTGACCAAATAATATTCATGATTCAATATTTACCTAATTCATATATTCATATAGAAATTTAAACTACAAAGCAAGCATTAGAATTGTTATTGAAAACACACCTGCATTGCTTGATCTGCTGTTATGTTCTGAAAACGAGGATGAAAAATCAGTCTTGCCTTGAAAAGTTTCTTTGCTAGTTCCTTTTCTTTGCAAGCTTTTTCTTGCTCACTTTGCAGGGTACTTCGATCTTCCTGATAATAAGGGTCGAGGTCTCTAGCATTATGATATCGATTGTTTCTCATCTCACTCTCTCTACAAATTAGGAACACCTGATACCTATTCTTTTGGATAGATTTTATCTTGCAAGTGAGAATATCACCTTCATGCAACCTGTCAGTTAACTCAGAAATATCCTTCCAATCATCTGTGTAGTCCTCTTTAGTAAGCATTCCGGTCAATCCAGAATCCAGAACACAGATGGCCTTTTGAGCTTGCACTCTGCGGACTGTGGCTTGCACAATTCTCCCTTCGGAAAGGGTATCTTCAGTTTCACCAGAGATCATATAAAATTCTTCATCCTGACTTGGCTCTTCATATTGTTTACGCCAATCCTGGAAGCCTTGCATTAGTTCCCTCTTTATATCATAAAATGTTTCGATTTTATTCTCACGGTTCTTGCTTTTTGCATATTCCTCAACTGCTAAAGTTTTCAAAACACTAGGGCGGTCTCTAACATGCTCTATTGCCATCTCCAATGCATCCTCATCGTCATTTGCACCATCTTCATCATAAACATCTTTAGCCAACTCTTGTGCCAGAGCATAAGATTCTGGATGTATTCTGGTATCATCCAACAAATCAATGAATTGACTGCTGCTAGCAGCCAACCCACTCCGCCGAACACGCAAAAAACCAACCGCATTGACAAAAACCTTTTTACCAAGTCCGTGAGCCGTTACAAAATCCTTTCTAGTGAATATTGCTCCAGCTCTTACCAAGGATCTTTGAAGAGATGCTGCCTTCCTAGGTCCAAGCCCAGAAACAAACTGCAGTGGAGCAAATAACCATTCATGGCTCATAGCCAAATTTATATCAAGGCCCACCTGGTTTGCAACATCTACCATCACCTGTTCAACTATTCCATACTTCTCATCAGGGGTGAGAAAATTTTCTAAGGGACTGAGTTTCCATGATAATATCTCTCTTCCTGGTCCACATAGAGTTGCAACCATTGCCAAAGGATTTTGAAGAAAACGCCCAAGAGCTACAGCCCGCTTAACAATGCCTAACAAAATTAAGGAAAACAGGATCATTGACAAGAAAACATCAAACTAGATGAGATTTATATTGATGAAAAAATACATACCTGACTGCCCAGGTAGCAGATCAGATGAAACACGAGAATTTTCATACAAACGAGGCAAAGATTCATCTCCATACACAATACTGAGACCATCCATATCATGCCCAACATCCCTGGGATTTTCTTCCACCATTTTAAAAATAATCTGGTAAACGGAAGAGAAAACTAATAAGCATATTATCTCAAGACAACAAACCATCAACACATACAAATAATTAACAAAGTTACAATTGCAGACCGCACAAAACAAACATGAAAATAAGGTATACATAGCCTGAGAAAGAATTGAACAATAAGCAATCAAAAGTTCATGCAGTAAACCACTTCTTTATCCTCTGAATCAAAGCTATTTTTTCCACCAAGGTCTTTCATAGATGTACGAAAATTAAGTTAAAAAACTAAACTCCCTAAAAACTTTTCTTTTTAGCAGAGCACAGAAAATACAGTGAATGAGCCAGTCCAGCAACAGCTATACAGGAAACCGGCTGAATGCCTGCGAAATTGTAGTGGCTTTTTTTACCTACATGCACACATCCATTTTACATATCAAAAGTCATTGGACTCTGTCTCTGTCTCTGTGTGTGTGTGTCTGTGTCTGTGTCTGTGTCTCTGTCCCTGTGTCTGTGTTTGTGTCCCTGTGTCCGTGTCTGTGTCTGTGTCTGTGTCTCTGTTTATATCAATAATTATTCATAAAATATCCAACAGCAACCCATATAAATTTTTATTTTCCTAAAGATATTAGGATCAGAACTATAGAACGCATAAGCAAACCTATAAAACATGACAAACTTAGGATATACCTCGATTCAATTACTAACTCCACACCGCTCAGAATGTTTCAGTTACAAAATATTCGGATACAAGATTCACATGTAGCAAGGGTGGCAGCCAGTCATTTTTTATACACCACTCTAGAATTACTGAAAAATATTTTGGGGCTTTTTTCTTTTTAAGAATTCGTCATATTATAATTGCCCATGCTATATTTTAGGGCTTAATTTTTTTTCTGAGAATTCGTTTGTATAATTGCACATGCTATAATTACACCATGAATATATTTGAGAAATATTTTTATGTATAAGAAGCACAATTATATGTTATAAAAAACAGACCAATTATCACCAGTATCATTTACAGCTAGAAGCTCGCTCACCTCATAAATATCCTCCTTCAAGCGAGTACACGACAAATTAACAGCTCCTAGGACAACAACATGTGGTTGGTGGTCTGTCATGAACTTCAAAACCCGTTCTTGATCATTTTTCTTACGTTGCTGGTCATTAACATTTTGAGACCGTAATGTGAGGGACCCGGTGTAGAGAACATCTAGCACCTCGCCAGATGAATCTAGCATAACAAAAGTAGTAGCTGGCTTTCCTGGACCCCAACAGCAAGCCATGACCCTAGGTGCAGCTTCATCATCCGAGTTAATGTCATTCTCCTTTCTTTGGTACGGTCCTACAGAAACTTTATTCCACAAAACCTTTCCATATTCCATTACTAACCAGTTTTTGGCTCTACTAATTAATAAGGATCTTACTTCTTTCTCCATTGAAGGAAGAAGAAAATTGTAAAGAGCATCCTGCAATATCAACTCCCGCTGCTCATTCCACAGCTGAGCGGATTTACTAACACCATCACTAAGATAGTACTCGTTGAAGTCACTTATCAACTTATTTAACTTTTCTTCTGGCAGCTTAATAGTAACTTGAAGAAGTTTTTCCTCTTCAGCTTTCTGGATAAGAAGCCACTGTGCATCCTCAAATCTAGTTAGTGGCTTTTCACGCAACCACTTCACAGCAGCAAACTGGTGAAAAGAATCTATTGCAACTTTCCCATCAGGTGTTGGACTAGTTGATATCACAACATTATCCAAATAGTTGCTTCTAACATATTTCCTGACACAAGGCTCACAACTTATTTCAAGAGCCGCCTGGAACAAGGAGGAAAAAAAACCCAGAATTTGCACCAACAATGTCAAGCTTTAGAAAGAAAACTTTTTTTTGCCATGAACAACGAAATTGGCAGGCACATACCATATGTCTGGCTCCTTTGAGAACTTCTTGAGGTGAACTAAACAACGCACATGTATAGCTAGAAGCCATCTCTTCTGGTGTCTCCTTAGCATCCTCCAATTCATCCATCCTCTACAATGATACAAAATAAAATTCAGAAACAACTACTCTAACTTCAGTAGAATACTAACTGCAAAACAAGCAAACCCACCATCTTTTCCAGAGACAACTGCAATCCAAATTGCTCAGAGTTGTACCCGAACTTGCTAGCAACATCATGCAAGCCAGCCTTGCTGCAGATAGTATAATTTGATCTCCTCTTGGGCCGCTTGTATTGCCCTTCATCAACACCAGCCTCACCAGGAGGGAAATGCAAGTTAAACTTTAAGTCAACATCATCAACTTCTCTTTCTGTTTCTGCAGCTTTAAGTGACTTCATAGTCGACTCAAAAGTCTGCTGATTTAGCGCAAGCCTTGACTCATCATAAATACGACGAGATTCTTCCTCAAATCGCTTGTTGTAATACAGCTGGAGTGCACTCTTTCGTTTTTGAAGAAGCAACCACTTTCGGTCCAAGTCCTGAATGGCCCATAGTACCTGTAAAGAAGCACACATGCAGTTATTCACTAACTTCACCTTTTCTTCGTAAAAATGATTCGTTACAAGTTTCACAGTTGCTTGATCCATGGCTAATTCTTTCACCTTGTGCCACTTCAAGGTCGGTGTTCTCTCTGATTTATCCTGATTGTCATCTTCAGGGTCCTTCAATAAGCTCAAACACTCCTCCTTCCGGTACATGGCAATAAAAGGTATCTGAAAAGTGGAAACAACATTATAAACATCTATCGAATGATCAAACATAGGTATATCAACAATGAATTAGATACTGACATCTAACTTCTGCACATGATGAAGATCCAAAAATCTGATGATGTCATCCCTGTTAACACGCAAATCCTGTCCTTCCTTCGAATTTCCCACACCTCTTCCAAACAAAGGTATTGCACCAGAAGCAAGTTGATTAAATATCCAGTTACTCTCATCCTCGATGCTGATTTCGTCCAAGGGAGGAGGTCCAGTGCTTTCCTCAGATATCTGGAAGAAAGAAAATAAGAATCAAACTGTGCTCATACACAACACAAACCTAGGAAATAAAGAATTAATGATATACCTGCATTCTTTCAGGAATATCAAGCTCCCGAATCTGGTCATCTTTCTCTGTCATATACTTTTCAGATAGAACAATAGGTTCAAACTCATCTTCGAGTCTCCTTTCCCTCCATTCACTAGAATCGAATACTTGCTTCCTAAGCTCTATCAGTTCATTAGCATCACCAAAAATTTCATGAGCTTCCTGCAAGGCTGACGAAGAAACTCCTGGTGCCTGCCTGGATTTCTTCCTCTTAAGCTTCCTCTGTCTGGACAAAGAGTTTATGAATTAATAAGTTAAGTTGCTCGTCCAAAATCCTAGGAAACACCAATAAGACTGTTAACACCTAAAAAAAGTGGACGATCAAAAATTACCTCACAGTAGATTCATCGTATTCTTCATCCACTATAAAGTCTGCCATTTCATCCTCTTCACCAATTTCTCCATCATCTTCCTCTTCTACCTGTTCCTCCTCTTCAGCAATGTCCTCAAGCAGAGTTCCTATATAGTTAATTGGGAATGAATTGAATAAATTTAAGTCGATGCTCTTGAATATAACCTAGATACAATCTAAATGGTTATGAATATTGTATAAACACATACAAAATGTATACCTTCATCGTCACCAAATAAACTGTGCTTAAGCTTTTCCTCTGCAGTTCGTCCACTTTTACCACTTCGCATAAACTCTTCCTCATCAAAAAAACCAGAAGAGTCCTCTGCATTATGCCTCTGAGCTTTCTTCAGCCGTTTAAACTTTTTATCCTGAAACAAAGTCGTTAATGAACAAAAATACAACTAAAACAAAAACGTCATCTAGTTTCTGTTTAGAAATACAATGAAAATATAAATTTCTTCAACCTTCCTGCGAGGAATGACGTTGTTGTATTCAAGAAGCTCATAGTCATCTTCATCAAGGACATATTCCTCTCTAAACAAAATTGCAAAAGAAAATTGTTAGAAACAAGAACAGCAGTCATTTGATAGGTAAAACATAGAGCCATGCACACACAGATGAAGACGTTTCAAGTCTCAGGCCATATAAGTGAACTACACCAGTCGCAGGATAGATGAATATCATCAATTTCATTAGTCCAACTCCAATCTAATAAAATCCTTAAAAAAACCAACTTTTTTCCTTCTTGTGAACTTTCCGGCAACAAGAACACAATTTTACGATAACAGCAAAAGTTTAAATGATTACTTTTTCTTTCTTTTCTTCTTCTTCTGTCGCTCCTCATCACTGTCAACCCTCTCTTCCTCTTCATCTAGTTCTTCTTCATCAACATCATCCACAATAAAACCATCCTTCTCATATTCATCCTGCCCTTCTTCTGTCAAAGTCAATGGAAAACAATCAATAAAAAACTCGACAGTAATATTTTACCAAGATAGACTCTTGAGAATGCATGATTGCCATGTGAGTCGTAACAGAAAAAAACAAGTCAAGGATCCACCTGCGCTCTCCGATACAGCCTCAGGGAGGAAGAGGCATTACAAATGCATTTAAGGAGGAAACGGACCTTATAATAAATCATGAAAATCAAGAAAAGGACATAAATATTAAATAAAGTTTTAAGTGAGTTATAACTGGTAGTGATCTGGGATAACACCATCTCAAAGGATTCCCAATTCCTTAGGCCTTTTTTTTTTTTTTTTTTTTGGCTAGACCCAGTTTATCGGCATTTAAATAATGCAAGGTTGATATTAGCAAAATAGAAAATACCCAAAATAAGCCATCATCGACCCTATATGATTTCAAATCAAAATGAATCACAATCTTCATGTTAAACAATCTTTCCAAACAGTAGAGTGAACTCCAAATAAGGCACAAGATATTCAAAGTTCAGAAGAGAAGGAAAGAAATATAATTTAAATACCCTGAAAAAATATAATTTTCTAAAAAAAAAATGCTTTCTAGCAGCACATTCTTTCTTCCAGGACTCTAAAGGGATTTCATGTCTGTCAAAGTTGAATAGACACCAAGTACTACCCCTGTCCCTCTCCCATCAATGTATTATATAAAAAAATGCAATTAAATACGACAACGTCAAGCAGCATCCTTGTTCATGCCGGATGAAAAAACCCTAACACTTCCGAGTCAAACCCACCCAAACAGAAATCAAGCCCCCAAAACTCCATGTGAACAAGGGAAAAAAAGAAGGAAAACGAATGGATGAAAAAACAGAAGCCCGTACCGTCTTCCTCATCTTCCTCGTCGTCATCAACGTCGCGGTCGTCGCCCGCGTCGCCATCGACGGGCTCCCTCTCTTCGTCCTCGAGCTCGACCTCATCTGCACAAACTGACTAACGAAATCACCGAAGAACACGAGAAGAAAGCTAGGGCTAGGGTTAGGGCTAATTAAGGATAAAAGCGAAAGAGTTTTTTCAGGTTTTTTCCACGAAAAAAGCCACTGACCTTCTTCGTCTGAGACCACGGCTTTGCCCATTTCGTGAAGTGAAGAGATTGGGGAAAAGGAAAAACGCAAAGAGAGGAATCTGGTAGAGACCAGGAGAGAGCAACGCGAGAGAAAATGCGGTTGTCTTTCTCTCTGCGATTTTCTGAGTGAGAAAGGGCGAGAAGAGAGCAATATACGGATTATATGCCTCTGCGACGTCGCGGAAGAGAGAGAGGCGGTTCGAGTAGCAGGCTCCCGGGCGTGAGCTTCTTTTTTATTATTTTTAAGAACTAGGAACAATTATTATTAATTTCAAATATTAAATACAATAGAAGACCATTGGTACGTAGTAATTAGTACGAATCATATTTTTAGAAAAATAATTATAAGAAATATGATCCTTAAGAATCTAGATTATTATGTTTGGTTGCACATAAAAATCTCCTAGTAGATTTCTAGAAATAATAGATTATTGTGTTTGGTTGTTCATAAAAATCTTGTATAATTGACAAAATAATTTATAGTATTAACATTAAAGGTATCAATATAACACATTAGTACTAATATTAAATAATAATAATATAAATATATAATAATAAAATAATATTATATATAATTTAACATTAATATTACTATGAATATTAATGTTATTATTATCATTACTATTAAATAATTATTATTTTATATTAATATAATACTTTCTTTATATTATATAAAAATATTAATGTGTAATAATCATATAATTATTATTTAACAATATATTAATTTTAAATGTTGTATATAATATATAATATATTGATATGAATATAAATAATAAAAAAAATATAATTCTTGATAATATATTAGTATTTATATTAATATTAACATTAAATAAAAATATTTTTATAAAAATTATTAAACATATTTGGTTATATTTTATATTTATAATTATTATAATAACATTTATATAATTTAATATTGATATTACTATGAACATTAATATTATACAATTCATATTGATGTTATATTATTATGTTTTTATTATTAATGTTATTATTATTCCTATTATTGAATTATAATTTTATATTGATATAATATTTATATGTATATCATATATTAATATTAATTTATAATAATAGTACAAAATTATTTTATTTTATTGTTATAGTATATATATATATATATATATTATATTCTAATATTAATTAATAATAATATATATTATATCTAGATATTGTATTTGTAATATATTATATATTTTTATTATTATTGTCAATGTTATTATTATCTTTATTATCAAATTATTATTTTATTTGATATAATTTTTATATTTATATTGTATAGAAATATTAATTTATATTATTATTATTATTATGTAATAATAATATAATTATTATCATCATCATCATGGGAAAAAAGGTGAGATTTTCATAGTTTTGAGATTCCCAAGAATATGAATATCACCTTGTTGGCTAGGATTCAGATTACCCCAAAATGAGGTAATTTGAATCCCATGGGAATGAGTTTTTCACGAATCTAAAACTTAGATTACTGCATACCAAATATAGAAATCTGTAAGATTCTCATTCCTACCTCAAGATTACTGCATACCAAACGCTCCCTAACAGGTGATGGAGATTTCTCTAACTAAATAAGCTCGTCATCGATATTAAAAGCATAAGAAGTCAAACAATAGGTTGTATTATTTCTCTCTTAAAATACATGAGTTGTTTTAACTCCTAGAAAGAAAGATAACAAGCTAGATACAATTGACAATAAAAAACCAAACTCATTACAATTAAAATTAGAGCTTGAATCATTATGAATGCATCAAACTCCACATCATGGAGATTTAGTTTCACATCCTTAGTCCAAACCAAACTCATAGCAATGGCTTTAGCTTCAACTTCACGAACAGCAAAGGCACCAACTAACTTCTATGCCAAAACTGCTATAACAAATCCTATTGAGTCTCTTATAACAGTACCAATACCCATAGACTGTTTCGAGACAAAGATAACAGCATCTACATTGAGCTTGTACCAATTTAGATCCGGTGGATTGCATATAGCATGAACCTGCTTCTTGTTAGGAGTCTCTTGTTGAGCCTTAGCAAATTCTAAATAGTCCACTCAATAATCTAAGAAGGAAAACGAACTTTTAAACTATGAATTTTGTTATTCTGTTCACTCCAAGCCAAACAAAGAAGTAATTCTAACTCAACGTTGGTTATGTAAAACAGAACTTATACGAATTAAAAAAATTAAAACTAAAAATAATTTGTAATTGTCCATGAAAACCGTAGCAAAGATGTACGTGGTACAATATACTCATTATAGTTGCAAGAATTAACGTGCATAAAAAATGCAGTAGGAATATACATGATACTGATCCAAAAATTGATATTTAAAATATTCTCTCTCTCAATTGGACGTTAGATATGTCAAAATTTCTCTGACTACCCCTTTTATTGTTTAATTTTCAATATATTGAGATTTTTTAGCTATAATAATATAACCTTTCTCAGGATGTTATTGTATATGTTTATATATAAGTATATAAATATATCACAAAAAACATTAAACTAAGAATGTCTATAATAATCCATCCTCTAAAATTAAATATCCATAAAAAATATATGAAAAAAGAACTAATTGAAAATATTGCAAATACAAAGGGTCCCTTAATATTGAATTCAAACTAATAAAACACATATTTATAAAGTTTACGGCTAAAGATTTGCCTCGATAAAAAATATGAAATATCCTTAAAAAGATAAAAATAACAATAAAAGAATTTATATGATATTGGTAATATATATATATATTTGAAATAATATATTTTCAGAGAGTGGAAAAGATCCGGAGGTCGAACCGTCTAGACAATATAACATTTTTTTATTAAATAATAACAATATGTTATATTAAACATAACTTCAAGTTTTGATCATCTAATGTTGTTGTATATTTTGTATTAGAATAGGAAAAAAAGTGTAGAAAATTTGAAATAGTGATGCTTTTTTTAGAAATATTGCAATTATATTTGAAAACTATAATTTAGACCCAAAAATTCAGTCCAAACACAAACTAATATTTGATAATGTTTAAAGAAAAAGGAGTTTGAACAATGTGTTTTTATATGATTTTTCTAATATGTTTGAAGAAACATCACATTGGTATTTTATTAAAAAAATCAAATTAATACCTTATAGTTTCAAAAAACAGAAAATTTTAGCATTTTGAACTCCTATTTTATGTTGTGAAATTTCTTAGCTATTTTTTTATTAATAAATCTCAAATTAATTTTCTAAAAGTATGAAAGAAAATGAGTACAAACAATGCAAAAAACCAAAAAATCTATGTATGATTTTTTTAATGGGTTTTGTTTAACCTTTTGTTTTAATTTTGTTTTACAATTTTATAAAATTAACTTAGTGTTTATTAAAAAAAGAGTAAGTTGTAAATTTTACATCATAAAACATGTATTTAAAGTATCAAAATGAGTTTTTGAAAACTACAAGGTACTATTTAGAGAATTTCTAAACACTAAAGTGCCCATGTTATATGTCTGTAAAACACAAGGTACTAAAGGTCTGTTTGATAAATAGATTTAAATTAGTGATTTAATTTGAGTTAATATGATTTGAATTAGAATTTGAGTTAGTGATTTGAATTGTTATCCAAATTAATGTTTGGATATGCATTTAAGTTTAATCTAAGTATAGCATAAAATTGGATTTTATGTTTGGAGAGGTAGTAAAAATAGTTTTTGATTTATCAATAAATCTAATAAAATCTTAATGTTAATGATCCTAAAAAATATGCAATATGGATATTAATTTATTCATCTCTTCACTAGGAACACAATGAAAGAATAATCATCTCAATTGGATAACAAATAAAGAAGTTATGATTTTTTTCCTTAAATATAAGAGAGAATTTTAGTGTTTACTGTAGCAGAAATATCCGAGTATCAAAAGTTTGGTGGAGTCAGAACTCTAAAAACTTAGATTCTTGATACACAAAGGATTCGGATTTTGGGAGAAACAAATACGTATCCAAAGGATTCTTAATACTAGAATCTAAAATTAGAGTCCTAGAATCCAAAGAGTTCTCAAAACAAACGGACCCTAAATGTTAATATATTTTTTTTTATTCTTTAGAATTATATGAGTGTGGAAACATAAATGTTTTTTTTTTTAATTTTTTGTATGGTCATTTCGCCCTTCTTAATTGACTAGTCAAAAACATACATTACATATATACAATTTCTATTTGGTAGATTTTTTAAATAAGATAATTTATAATAGATAAATTTTAGGATAATATAATACACACCTTAAAATACACATAAGGTTATAAAAATAAAAGAAAAGAAAAATATAAAGAAGGGTATATAATGTTATATAAAGCAAATTGAAACAAAGGGAGTAAAGAAAAAAAAAGGAAGATGAATGAAATACAAGTAAATGAAAAAAAAAAAAGCGAGAGAGAATGAGACTTGTCACACATTACGATAGTATAGAAGCATGTATTCTCACTTTTATTTAGGTAATAGAATAAATAATTTCTTTTGTTTTGATTTTCATTTGCAATTTTACGAAATGCACTTAGAGTTTATTAATAAATGGGTAAGTCAAAAATTTTACATCCAATAGTCAAAAATTTTACATCCAACACACATGCTCAAAGTAGCAAAATAATATTTTTAAAAACTATAAGGTATTGTTTTGATATTTTCTATACAACATGGTACCAATATGATATTTCCTAAAAGCATAGCGTACCAAAACGATTATAACCATTTTTTGTTTTTTTAAGAATTATGTGAGTATGGAAACATAAAAGTGTTTTCTTTCTCATTTTTAGTATGGTCATTTTTCTATCATTGACTGACTAGTTAGAAACATGTGTCACATATGTGCGATTTTTGTTGTTAGGTTTATCTTAATACGATGACTTATAATAGATACATTTTAAAATAATATAATAAAATACACATCTTAAAATACATATAAGGTTATAAGAATAAAGGGTTAATTATATAATTATACCTTTTATTTTTTACTATTTCTTAATTTGTCTTTCTATTCTTAGAAACTTCAAAGGTATCCCTGAAATTTGAAAAATTTATTTCAATTTCATCCCATGAATAGAAAAATTAGACAAAATAATATGATTATCATTAAATAGTTATGATAAATATATTATATATTAAAAGCATAAAAAAAATCCTAAAACAAAACACCAAGTTTCAAAAAAGATCTTTAGTTGTGTGACTTTTTAAATTTTAAAATATATATTTTTTAAATTTTCTCTCAAGAAGAAACATATATTTCATAAATAAATTAGATTTAGTTAAGAGTATTTTTTATCTTATCTCAATATTTTTAAAGTTAAAAAGATCTATAAGAGATAAAATTGAAACAAGTTTTTCAAATTCAAAGGATACATTTGTAATTTTTAAAAACATAAGGATAAATTGAGAAATAATAAGAATTAGGAGGTATTGTTTTGCGATTAACCCTAAGAATAAAAGAAAAAAATACAATCATAGAAGGCTATAAGAGTAAATGAAAAGAAAAATACAAAGAGGGGTATACAATGTTATATAAAGCAAAAGAAAAAAATAATAAAAAAAAGAACATGGAATAAAGACAAGTACATGAAAAAGAAGAACAAAGTGATAGAGTGATACTTATTACACATTGGGATAGCACAAAAGCATGCTTTCTCTTTTATATAGGTAGTAGAAAAATAATAAATAAATTTAGTTTATGAATTTGAATAGAAGTTTAAATTTTTATAAGAACAAAAATCATAAAAAAAAAGGTTTGAAGTATTTTTTTTATTTTAAGAATTAAGTTTTGATTTGAGGTTGAGCTCAAATGTATAAAACCAATGGAAAGTCTAAGGATGAATTTGGTTGGATGGTTCATGTTTTTGAACCATAATTTTCACTTCAACAAGTGTCTGGCTTTAAATTTTGGATCTGTTTGGTTTATGGATTCAAATTGTGTCGATTTAAACTTTTTCATTTGAGATAAAAAAATCTAAACAGTGTAATTTGAACTGCAATAAAAAATGGCACTTAGATGTGCTGTTTAAATATAAATTTAAGCATGGAATATAACTCGAACATGTGTTTGGTAAACTATTTAATTCGAACTCAACTAATAAATCAAACTAACTTGAATTGCCCAACTTAGAATTCAAACTCCTCTTAATTTTAACATTTTGCACCAATATTGAATAGTAATTTCACTCTTATATTTATAATTTAATACTATTATTTCAAATTTTTTTTAATTAAATAACTTCTTATTACATATTACATGTTTATTCTTTAATTAAATAAAATTTTCATGCTTTAAAGTAGAGTTTGTTGTTTTTGCAAAAAGTTTTTCACAAACTATAGCGAAAATGTGGTAATGGTATGGATTGTATATTAGACATGTATACCCTAAAGAGTAAAATGTTGTAATATATTTTTGGAGACATTTTATCAATAAAGAATTTATTCATTATTCATATACCAATTATTGTCCTCTTTATGTTCATATTTGTTAGATGTATGATGAGCAAACAAAAGTTTGAGATTGTCAGTCTAAACCTTTAAGAATCAAACATATGATGGACAGATTATACGGAAGACATGATTCTAAAGATGATGGTCTAATTCATAAGGTCTGTACTCGAGGGAATAAAGTTGAGTGCTTTATTCATACTAAGATTGTTGTGTTGTCTACACTCCTTATGGGAGATTGTTTATCTTGGCCATCAGAGTTAAACTCTACAAGTAGAAACATTGGTACATTGTCATAAGTGACGATGTATTAGATCGGGACATAAAGTGGAATTGATTTAGATTAATAATTCCATCTGTGCAAATCAATTCACTTTAGACAATCATATATGTTGTATCTTAATCCTGAAATGAATAATGAGCCGTTGTTTTGACTTATGTCTTTTGATGTACCAAAGGGTGCCATCCTGACTTTGTGATGGCGTACATATCGGTACGTAGGAGATATAACTCTTGATAACGTAGACTTGTTATTCATAGATATGGAATCCATAGCTCCATTGGTGGAGTTAATCATATATTTCTTATATGTGTTATCCTACAATTGAAAAACTAGAGCGCTCAGCTATTTAGATATATAGGTGTAACTGAATAGTATACTGTCATTGGATAGTAAGTTTTTTAATAGTGATATGACATAACGTAAAATAAAAATAATCAGGGAGGTGAGAGAGAATTTATCCTTTAGTCGATTATGAATATCCTATAGGAATACGACACATTTATGATATGCCATGAACACGTAGCTAATTTGGAGTTTCATAATTTTATATAGTTTGAGAGTACAGCTCTAAGCTTTTAGTGGAGTAGCGTTAGAGTTGATAATTATAAAATATACATATGAGATATTATATTTTATAATTATTGAAGCTTGAGCTATATAGGTCCATTAGGTCCACTTTGTAAGCTCATAATAAATCATGTAATGGTACAGCGTGCTTTTCTAATAAATTAGTGACTTATGTTAAGTTATTAGATTGGTTGAAATTCATAGGATTAGATACTTCATATCTATTTATCGGTTGAATTAATTTTTTGTAAATTAATTCAAGATAAACTTGTTGAATTATCGAGAATATAAGATAAACTTGTTGAATTATCAAGAATATTTCTTTTCCTAGAGATTCTCTGGATATGAATGTTTTAATCAAATCACTTCTCTGTTTGGTTATTTGAATTAAGACTGAGACTTTATCCAAAAAATCTCGGGTGACAAATAAAAGATTCTCAAGGGTCATAATATCATAAGTTTGGCAAGCCGATTGATTAGTTTGGCCTGCTGATGGAATAAGTTCGGCAAGCCGATCTGTTAGTTCAGCCTACTGATCTAATGATAATTTGATCACGTGTTTTTGATGCGATTTTATCAAAAGTTGATCCAGATTCGAATTTTTTAGGCCTTATTAGAGAATGACAACCTTGGGTCCAACTTCTATAAATAAGGAGTGAGTTTTCTCAGTTATTTAGATTAGTTGAGAAATTAATAATGAGTACTATATTGTTAGATACTCTAAAACTCTCTAAGAGTTTTTGTTCACAATCATAAACCTTTGCTCTAGGTTTTCTCAATTGGTTGAAAAGAGAATTACCGGTGGAAGAGCTGTGCAATGTGTACCCACACACACTTCGATCGTTGATAGAGAATAGTAAAAAATACCAGTTAATTGAGGCTTTTCTGGAATATTCTTCTCTTCACATATTACAGAAGCTCTTTGGCATACAAAGGTTAGTAAGATATTACTAATTTATGTATATAGCATGTGAAACTGTGTTTTAGAAAAAACTCTGATTTAAAATTTTTAGAAATTTCGCCGTGTACATATGTTTCCAACATCATATATAACAAAAATGCTCTCAAAACTTTTGTAAAACGTTGTAGATTTTATTAATTTCATGCATAAATAAATATGTAAATACTTTGCTTACCAGTCGAGAGATAAGAGATGAAACTAAATAAGGATTGTAAAGAGCGTTCTATATTTGTGAAACCAACATCTTCCTCACCCAGTATTTGGCACCGGATAGACGCACGTGTGGGCATAAAAGGAATATGGTTTATAATGGTCACCCAACTAATTTAAGTCATGTAAATAGAAGAACTCTTCTTCTTTTTCCCCCTCTTTCTACACTTTAATGTGAATGTTTTTCTACAAAGTACTCTCAGTCTCTCCAAAACTCACAAATATGTCCTAAATGAATAGAGAATACCTCTATTTATAGAGAACAAGAGAGCTCATCAATTTTGGAAAGTTTCTTTATTTTAATTTTAACATCAAACATTTAATTAAATAAAAAGACACAAGTTTCCAATTCCTGCACTGCCATAGGTGCCACACACACAGATACCCTATTTGTGTGTGGTGCCAATTCAAGGAGAATGAGGAGAAATAATTTGCTTGTTTCCCAATTGTTGGAAAAATAGTACGTAACAGAATTTTAAAATTTTTTATATTAGAGTATTTTCAAAAACACAAGTTTGACATGCTATATGCATAAATTAACCAGATCTTACTAACTTGTGAATGCCAAAGAACTCCCATAATATGTGAAGAGAAGTAACGTTCCAAAAGAGCCTCAATCAACTAGTCTTTTTTGCTACTCTCTATCCACAATCGGAGTGAGTGTGGGCTCACACGTATAGCTCTTCCTCCAGGGGACTCTCCTGCCAACCAATTGAGAGAACCCAAAGCTAGTGTTCGTGATTTGTGAACAAGAGCTTTTATGGAGTTTTTTAGATTCTCACCATCAGAGTATCACTCTTAATCTCTCAATTGATCTAAATAACTTATGAGACTTATTCCCTATTTATAGAGGTTGGGTTTAGGGTCTGTCCTTATTAAATAAGGTCTCGAAAATGTGAAACAAAATCAAATTCAGATCAATATTTGATGATATCTGCGTAAAAACGAGTGATCTTTTTTCCACGCATCGACAGGCCGATCTGCCTAATCCGCAGGCTGAACTTGCCCCATCAGTAGGCCGAACTTAATGATCGGCATGCCGAACTGCTGAAAAAAAATCTCAGTGAATCTTTTATTTTCCACCCAAGATTCCATAGAATAAAGTCTCAGTTTTAATTCAAATAACCCAATGGAAAAAGTATCTAATTAAAACAACTTTATCTAGATAATCTCTAGGAAAATAAATGAATTTCTAATAATTATACAAGTTTATCTTGATTTAATTTATTCAAAATTAAATCAATCGCAAAACAGACAAGAATTATCCGATCTCAATAATTCAACAAGTTCATCTTAAATTAATTTCTTCACAAAATTAATTCAACCGATAAACAGACATGAATTATTTGATTCTTTCAAATTTTAACCAATCTAATAAATCTGACGTAAGTCACAAATTATTGAAAAAGTACGCGTATCGTTACAGGATGTTGTGAGCTAGCAAAGGGGATCAAATGGACCTATATAGTTCAAGCTCTTGATAATTATGAAACCCAATATCCCGGATATATATTTCATAATTATCAACTCTAACGCTACTCCACTAAAAGCTTGGAGCTACACTCTCGAACTATATAGAATTACGAAGCCCGTATAGCTAAGTTTTCATGACATATCATAGTGTATCATATTCCCATAGGATTATCCATAACCGACTTAAGGACAAGTTATGTCTTGCCTTCCCTATTATTTTTATCTTACGTTCCATTATCTCACCATCGAAAAACTTACAATCCAAAGACAATATACCATTCGATTACACCTATGTATCCAAATGGTTGAGCGTTTCAGTTTTCCAATTACAAGATAACGCATATAAGAGGATATCACTATTCCCAAAGAGGAGCAATGGATTACATATCTATGAATAACAGGTCTACGCTATCAACAGTCATGCCTCCAACGTACCAGCATGCATATCATTATTAAAATATGGGTATCACCCTTTGGTACATCAAAAGACACAAATCAAGACAACGGGCTCACTATTCATCTTAGGATTAAGATACAATACAAATGATTGTCTAAAGTGAATCGATTTGCCGAGACAGAATTATTAATCCAAATAAATTCACTTTATATCATGATCCAACACATCGTCACCTATGACAACGTGCCGATATTTCTATTCATGGAGTCCACCTCCGATGGTCAAGACAAACTATCTCCCAATAGGAATATAGACAACATAACAATCTTTACATGAATAAAACACCCAACTTTATTCCCTCGATTGCGGATCTTACGATTTAGACCGTCACCTTAAGAATCGTGTCTTTCGCATAATCTGTCCATCATATGCCTAATTCTTAAAGGTTTAGACCGACAGTCTCAGACTTTTGTTTGCTCAACATATATTCAACAAATATGAACATAAAGAGGACAAGATTTTGCATATAAACAATAAATAAATTCTTCATTGATAAAAATGTCTCCAAAAACTTATTACATTTTTACTCCTTAGGACATACATGTCTAACAATCTCCCACTTGCACTAAGTGAGTAAATATGACAAATCTCGCATTTGTTGGAAAAATAGTACGCATCGAAATTTTAAACATTTATATTAGAGTATTTTCCAAAACACACGTTTGACATGCTATATGCATAAATTAAACAACTCTTACTAACCTTTGTGTGCCAAAGAATGTAATAACCGAGAAATTTTATTAATAAAACCTAATATTTAATTGGGTTTAATTTATGAATTTACTCTTAAAAATGTAAATTTTTATAAAAATTACAATAAAGTATGAATAAACGACATTGATTGCAAATTTTATGGCAAATGTAATGCAATGTTGGATATTACCGAATACAGATTTTATGAGTTTAATTACTTTGAAATTTATAAATAATATCCATAAAATGAATTTTATATCACAATTAATTGTAAAATTGTGATATAAACACATGGGTACAAAGAATATAAATATAATGTGGAGTCCACCGAGACCTAACCCAATAAAAGAAAGAGGCCAATATAGTATAAGAATACTGTTAGGTCAAAACGTAGATACGAAAAATGTTATGATTGGCCTCCAAAAGTGAACAAATAGTAAGTCAAATACTTTTATACAATCTAAGGATAAAAAGTACACTAATTTGACTACGGCAGTATAGGAAAAATACTGTGTGATAAAAAATTACACAGTATAAATTTTTAACTCCACAAAGTGGACACCATTTAGCTTTTTATTGGGCCACCAAGCCATGAAAGGTGGCCCAATCATAAGATGACACATAGTAACCCAAAGGGTTACTTGATGAAGTAACCAAGTGGATGAGGAAGCATTTAATGCATGGTTATCACAATTTTTCTTCTTCTTCTTCTTCTCCAAGTTTCGGCAGCTATTGTTGAACCTTTCAAAAGAATTTCTCAAGCCCAAAAATTTGCAAAAACATCCCCAAAACAAGTTTTAGAGCAAGCTCAAGGATTTTTCACAAGATTTAAGGTAAAATCCCAAACTTATTAGCAAGTTTTCAAGGGATTTTTCTTGGGTTAAGGAAAAAATTAATTCATAGTGTTTTTGCATGAAAATGAAGCCTAAGAAGGAGTTCAAGGAGCCTTGGAAGGCTAGAAATCAAAAGAGTGTTATTTGGGTAAGTTTTGAGTTTCAAAGTTTTGAAATTTTGTAATTTTTATTTTGATTTTTATTACTTTGAACCTATGTGGGTTCTTGAGCATATATTTGATGGAATTTCATGTATATGTGATGTATGAATGTTTAAGTTGTGAAATTTTGGTTTATGGTGCAAAATGGTAATTTTTACAAAAAGTGTAATTTTTGTAATTTTCAGGTTAGTTTAAGTACAAATGATGTTTGAAGCATGAGGATGATTTAAATATGGCATGGAACGGTTTCTGCAGGGGTAGATTTATAGTTTTAAAATGGATTTTTATAAAAATACCCTAAGGACTAAATTGAAAGAAAATGTTCTTTCTTGACAGATTTGAAAAACGCCCAAAAACACCCCTGTAAAGTGAGATTTTGGGAAAAGTTAAAACACAAAAGTTGTAGATCTCGACGAAACTATTTGATATTGTAGACGGTTCATCGAAAAACTCAACCGTTTGTGAGTTTTTGATTTTTCAAGAATTTATCAAAAGTGAAAAAATGTTAAAACGGTAAAAATGCTACTTTTCAAAATGATTTAAGGTATGGTACTTTGAGTAAAAATGTTCCTTACGAAAAATAGGACATTTTGATGTAAAGAGATAAATTTTAGTCCCAGGGGCAAAATTGTCAAAATTTTTAATCAAGGGACCGAACTGCAAATTTTTATGAAAAATGAGTATAAAGAGGTAATAAAGAGACCCGACCCATTAGGATGTTATTTTGAAATAAATACGTGATCATTTTCAATAAAAGAGCGAAACTAAGCTCGGGAAGTTAGTTGGCCCGTTAGAGGCAAAATCGTCATTTTTCTCCCGAATAGACTGAATTGTCTTAACACGACCCCAAGAGGGAAGAAGAGTGATTAGAAAGAATTTCGCTCTTCGTAAAGGGTAATGGTATAAGATAATATAAGAATAAGAGAACTAGTAATTTCAGAGTTGTAAACAGTTATGTAACTCGACTAGTTAAGTAACGAACGTTTTGTAATGAAACGTAGTGGAAATTGGCTAATAATTTTAAAATTGGCCAACAGGATCCTAGGAGTCTAGGAGAAAGGAGAATCGAAGTCGATTTGATGGTACACAAAAACAAGTAAGTACCATTCCCACCTATAGTATGAAAATATAGGTATAGGATGTATGTATATGTACATCTGAGTATATATATTACTGTGTAAACTGGTGTGTTTGTTATGAAATGAATACTTAAGAGGTACAATATGAATACCTGTGAATATGCGATTAAAATACTTGAGTGTATAACATGTTATGTATTAGTATGTACAATATATTATATACCTGTATGTACAATGATGAATGATGAATACCTCTGTGTATAGAATATTACGTACTTGTGTGTACAATGATGAATACTTGTGTGTATATAAAGTAAGTACTTGTGTGTACTATGCTATGCAACAAATATATGTGTTATGGATAACATGTGAACATCACATCATGCATGGTATGCCAACCATAATAAATGAACTGGTAAAATGTCACCAGAAATTAAGAAAAATGTCGTACTGACTCCTGACTCAAGGGGAGTTTAAAGGTTATAATATGGTTACGATGTTACGTAAACCTAAATGAAATTGTGCAAGGGTACGAACACTTAGGCCCTAGTAAAGATAAGAAATGATGAAGAAAAGGAAAGTTTATAAGAAAGCATAATTGACTCATGCATTTATTTGAATGTCCATGTAGGATTTATGGGACTTACTGGACGTTAGCTCATTAAGGTTTTCATGCTGTAGGTATTCCGATGAGAATGTCAAAATAAATCGTAATGATGAGCTGGTGGACGGATGATGTATGGAGACTGGGTATGGTTTCCGCCACCGTATATTTCCGTTGTATTGTATTTTAAGATATTTTGAAAGTAATGTTTGATAAACTACATTACAAAGGAAAAATGGTTATGTAAATACAAGTATATGTTTATATTTCAAAAGTTGTTAAACCAGTATATGTAAAGTATTAATTAAAAAGAAAAAAAATTTCCTAAATTTTTGCCTTAAAGTAAGTAAGAAAAGGTTTTATCACAGCCCGAAAAAGGCGGGTTGTGATAGTTGGTATCAGAGCAAAAATCTTGCCATCCTACTGCACATTGTCGTCTGCTCCATTGCCATAGCTCAAGTAAGATAGTTTGATTTTAAGTATAAGAATGTTCAGTACGGTTTTATATGGCATTGATATGTTAATTATGATAATAAATATAGTATATGGCGGAGCCGCATTATAATCATGACATGGAGGTTGATCGAAGAGCAAGTATTGCTTTTCAAGACGTGATGCCACCACGATACTACAGGAGTTGGCATCCTATGGTGTTGACTGAATGGCTACATGTAGTTGAGGTAACCTTCGATGGTTGTCATACGCCATCGCACCTCCAAGTTTTATTGGCTTCAGGATTGTTGTTGAGAGAAGCATTAGTATGGTGGCTAAGGATTGAACCTGATGAGCGACCAAGGGATTGGCAAGGCTTTAGAGAACATATCCAAGCCGAATTCGTACCCTTACCCCCAACAGATGCCATGCATGTCCAGGTGATTCATATGCTGTGGACGAAGTGGAGACATCGATTGTACCTACAAGTAGAACCAATCTGGGGAAGATACATTGGTGAGCCAGTGGATCATTATATTCTCAGGTTTCGTCGCACTATGGTATCACTGATTCTGCCGGAGATACCTTTACGGTGCATCTGTGACCTTGTATGGAGAGATCTTTTGGATGCCGTCCAGCAGCAAATGCAGTATCCAAGGAATTACCTTAGTGTCCACAATTTTCTTATGGCAGTATTACATGCAGAACAGGATGTGGTCGCACCATTGGAAGATCCCCCAATGGATATGGAAGAGGATGATGATGATGATGATGATGGTGATGATAACATTGATGAAGAGCCTGAGCTTATAATCGCAAGTGATGTGTTGGAAAAAATAGTATGCAGCAGAATTTTAAAAATTTTACATCAGTGTATTTTTCAAAATACAAGTTTGACATGTTATATGCATAAATTAACTAGATCTAACTAACCTTTGATTGTTGAAGAACCCTCGCAAAACGTGAAGAGAAGTAATGTTCCAAAAGAGCCTCAACGAACTAGTCTTCTTTGCTATTCTCTATCTACGACCAAAGTGAGTGTGGGCTCACACATACAGCTCTTCCACTAGGTGACTCTCCTTCCAACCAATCGAGAGAACCCAAAGCAAGTGTTTGTGATTTGTGAACAAAAGCTCTTAGGGAGTTTTCAGATTCTCACTAGCAGAGTATCACTCTTAATCTCTCAATTGATCTAAGTAACTCTTAAGACTAGTTCTTCCACTATTGACTCACCTTCCACCCAATCGAGAAAACCCAAAGCAAGTGTTCATGATTTGTGAACAAAAGCTCTCAGAGAGTTTTTAGATTCTCACTAGTAGAGTATCACTCTTAATCTCTCAATTGATCTAAGTAACTCTTAAGACTTTCTAAGTAACTCTTAAGACTTACTCCCTTTATATAGAGATTGGTCCTGGGGTTAGTCCTTATCAGATTAGGTCTCAAAAACTCGAAATAGATCAAGTTCGGATCAATATCTAATAAGATCTGCATAAAAATACGTGATCTTATCCTTCGTTGATCGACAGGCTGAACCACCTGATCGGCAGGCCGAACAGGCCCCATCGGCAGGCCGAACACGTCCATCGGCAAGCCAAACTACCGAATAAAAATCTTGCGTATCTTTTATTTTCCACCTGAGATTCTATAGGATAAAGTCTAAGTTTTAATTCAAATAACCCAATAGATAAGTTATCTGATCAAAACAACTTTATCTAGATAATCTCTAAGAAAATAAATCAATTCCCAATAATTCTGTAAGTTTATCTTGATCTAATTTATGTAAAATTAAATCAACCGATAAACAGACAAGAATTATCCGATCCTTATAATTCAACAAGTTTATCTTGAATTAATTTTTATCACAAAATTAATTCAAACGATAAACAGACATGAATTATTTGATTCTTCCAAATTTCAACCAATCTAATAAATCTGACACATGTTACCAATTATTGAAAAAGCACGTCGTATCGTTACAGGATGTTGTGAGCTAGCAAAGGGGACCAAATGGACCTATATAGTTCAAGCTCCTGATAATTATGAAACCTAATATCCCAGATATACATTTCATAATTATCAACTCCAACGCTACTCCACTAAAAGCTTGGAGCTGTGTTGTCGAACTATATTGAATTACGAAGCCCGTATAGCTAAGTCTCTAAGACATATCATAGTGTATTGTATCTCCATATGATAATCCATAATCGGCTTAAGGACAAGTTCTGTCTTACCTTCTTGATTATTTTTATCTTACATTCCGTTATCTCACCACCAGAAAACTTACTATCCAATGACAGTATACCATTCAATTACACGTATGTATCCAAATGGTTAAGCACTATAGTTTTTCCAATTACCGAATAACGTATATAAGAGGATATCATTACTCCTAAAGAGGAGCTATGAATTCCATATCTATGAATAACAGGTCTACGCTATCAAGAGTCTGCCTCCAATGTATCGACATGCATACCACTATTAAGATATGGGTGTCACCCTTTGGTACATCAAAAGACACAAGCCAAGACAACGGGCTCACTATTTATCTTAGGATTAAGATCCAACACAAATGATTATCTAAAGTGAATCGATTTGCCGAGACAGAATTATTAATCCAAATCAATTCACTTTATGTCTCGATCCAACACATCGTCACCTATAACAACGTGCCAATGTTTCTATTCACAAAGTCCACCTCCAATGGTCATGACAACCCATCTCCCAAAAGGGATGTAGACAACATAACAATCTTTGCATGAATAAAGCGCCCAACTTTATTCCCTCGATTACGGATTGTATGATTTAGACTATCACCTTAAGAATTGTGTCTTCCGCATAATCTGTCCATCATAAGCCTAATTCTTAAGATTTAGACCGATAGTTTCAGACTATTGTTTGCTTAACATACATTCAACAAATATGAACGTAAAGATGATAAGATTTGGTATATAAACAATGAATAAATTCTTTATTGATAAAAAATGTCTCCAAAAACTTATTACATCTTTTTTCCTTAGGGCATATATGTCTAACATGATGATGAGTCGACTGATTCAGATATAGAGGAAGAGGAGGACCCTGAGGAGGATTTTGAACATAGTGACATGTCAGGAGTAGAGTCAGACTAAAAAGAATTTATGAAGACTTTTGTAGTCTAATGTACATAGATATGGGATTAGTACAGTTTTGGGCCTTGTGGCTTTGGTGTATACATGTATGTTCGGCAAGTGGTATCCTTCCCGGCAATAGGGTATATGTAGCCAGAAGTGATAACTGCTCCTGGAAATGATATGAATAGTTTACGTATGGAAGGAAAGTAAGTATGTATGTTAATTATACATGTAATGTTACGAATAATGTAAAAAGGAAATGAAAGAGGTTCGTGAAACGAAATGTATGAAAGTAAATGAAATGAAATGTATGAAGGTTAATGAAATGAAATGTATGAAGTAAGATATTGAGTTCATGTAATTATGTATGTTTGCATGTATTTATATTGTTTAAATATATGCAATTATTGAGAAGGCATCAATTGTACGCTAAGTTCTCAAAATATGAATTTTGGTTGGAGAAGGTCCATTTCCTAGGACATGTGGTGACACGGGATGGAATATCCGTTGATCCCACCAAAGTGGAAGCGGTGAATAAGTGGCCTACACCGAAAAGCGTAACCAAAATCAGAAGTTTCCTCAGTTTAGCAGGCTACTATCGACGTCTTGTAGAAGGATTTTCCCAACTTGCAGGACCACTTACTGCACTTACACGAAAAGTAGCAAAGTATAAATAGACTAAGAAGTGTGATGAAAGTTTCAAAGACTTAAAGAGACGACTCACGAGTACCCCGGTGCTGGTGATACCCGATCCGAACATAAGAAACTATGTGATTTATAGTGATGTGTCAAAGACAGGCTTGGGAGCCGTTCTTATGCAAAACAAAAAAGTGATTGCATACGCATCCCGACAATTGAAGGATAATGAAAGGAATTATCCCACGCACGGCTTGGAATTAGCAGCGGTCGTGTTTGCATTGAAGATTTGGCGTCATTATTTATATGGAGCTAAATGCGAGATATATACAGATCATCAGAGTTTGAAGTATATCTTTACACAGAAGGAGCTTATCATGAGACAACGAAGGTATCTAGAATTGGTTAAAGACTATGACTATGAAATTCTGTATCACCCTGGAAAGGCTAACCGAATAGCCAATGCCCTTAGTCGTAGAACAATGTCTTTGCTTGCAATGATGCAGTTAATGCCAAGACCTCTGTTATAAGGGCAGAATCTGCATCCTCAATGATGAAGAATTAAAGAAGCAAGTATTAGAAGAAGCTCATAAAGCACCATACGTGACTCATCCAGGAGCTACTAAGATGTACCAAGATTTGAAAGAGCACTATTGGTGGCACAGAATGAAGAACGATGTCGTACAGTTTGTCGCCAAATTCCTTACATGCCAAAAGGTGAAAGTCGAGCATCAACGGCCAGCAGGCAAATTACAAAAAATTGAAATTCCCGAATGGAAATGGGATCAGATAACTATGGATCTGGTAACCGGGCTACCCAGAACTATGGGTGCACACGACGCTATATGGGTAATCGTTGATAGATTAACGAAATCAGCTCACTTCTTACCCATTAAACTAAGCAGTTCTGTGGAAAGACTAGCTGAACTATATGTAGCCTAGATAGTTAGATAACACAGAGTTTCAAAATCTATCATTTCTGATCGAGATGGTCAGTTTACTTCTAAGTTCTGGAGAAGTGTTCACCAAGCAATGGGAACTGACCTTTAGTACAGCTTTTCATCCTTAAATAGATGGTCAATCGGAAAGGACAATTCAAACCCTGGAAAAAATGCTAAGAGCCTGTGTGCTAGATTTTAAAGGAGGATGGGACAAAAAGCTTCCGTTGATCGAATTCATTTATAATATTAGTTATCAAGCTTTTATAAGAATGGCTCCTTATGAAGCTCTTTACGGAAGAAGATGCAGATCGCCATTGCATTAGTATGAAACGGGAGAAAAGACATTATCAACAACGGATTTTGTGCAAAAGATAACGAAGGATGTGAAACTAATCCGTCAACGAATGGAAACTGCCTTTAGTCATCAAAAGAGTTATGCAGATCGACAACGAAGATCCTTGGAATTCCAAGTAGGGGATTTGGTCTTCTTGAAGGTGACACCGATGAAAGGAGTAATCAGGTTTGGAAAGAAAGGAAAACTTGGCCCAAGATACATTGGACCATTTGAAATCTCAAAACGGGTAGGCAATGTAGCATATAAGTTAGCCTTACCCTCTGATCTAGCATTGCTACACAACGTATTCCATGTATCCAAGCTAAAGAAGTATGTACCTAATCCTTCGCATGTTCTATAGCCAGAGGAAATTGATGTACAGGAGAACCTATCTTATGAAGAGAAACTAGTCCAAATACTAGCACGAGAAGAAAAGAAAAACTCAGAAACAAGAAGATACCTCTCGTCAAAGTTTTATGGCGTAACCAACAAGTAGAAGAAGCAACGTGGGAACGAGAGGATGAAATGAGGAAAACCTATTCCGAATTGTTTTGATTTTTGTCGAGGACGAAAATTCTTAAGGGGGGTAGATTGTAATGACCGAGAAAATTTCATTAATAAAACCTAATATTTAATTGGGTTTAATTAATGAATTTACTCTTAAAAAATGTAAATCTTTATAAAAATTGTAATTTTTGTAAAAATTACAATAAAGTATGAATAAACGGCATTGATTGCAAATTTTATGGCAAATGTGATGCAATGTTGGATCTTGCCGAATATAGATTTTATGAGTTTAATTACTTAGAAATTTGTAAATAATATCCATAAAATGAATTTTATATCACAATTAATTGTAAATTGTGATATAAACACATGGGTACAAGGAATATAAATATGATGTAGAGTCCATCGAGACCTAACCCAGTGTAAGAAAGAGGCCGATGCAGTACAAGAATACTGCTTAGTGAAAACACAGATATGAAAAATGTTATGATTGGCCTCCAAAAGTGAACGAAAAGTTAGTTAAATATTTTTATACAGTCTAAGGATAGAAAGACTACTGATTTGACCACGATAGTATAGAAAAAATACTATGTGGAGAAAAATTACATAGTATAAAATTTTAACTCCACAAAGTGGACACCATTTAGCTTTTTATTGGGCCACCAAGCCATGAAAGGTGGCCCAATCACAAGATGACACATAGTAACCCAAAGGGTTACTTGATGAAGTAACCAAGTGGATGAGGAAGCATTTAATGCATGGTTATCATAATTTTTTTTTCTTCTTCTTCTTCTCCAAGTTTCGGCAGCCATTGTTGAACCTTTCAAAAAAATTTCTCAAGCCCAAAACTTTGCAAAAACAATCCCAAAACAAGTTTTAGAGCAAGCTCAAGGATTTTTCACAAGATTTAAGGTAAACTGGTATGAAAATGTAGGTACCCTTCCTAAAAGGAGAAAGGAGAATCGAAGTCGATTTGACGGTACACAAAAACAAGTAAGAACCCTTCCCACCTACAGTATAAAATGTAGGTATAGGATGTATGTATATGTACACCTGAGTACATATATTACGGTGTAAACTGGTGTGTTTGTTATGAAATGAATACCTAAGAGGTACAATATGGATACCTGTGAATATGCGATTAAAATACTTGAGTGTATAACATGTTATGTATTAGTATGTACAATATATTATATACCTGTGTGTACAATGATGAATACCTCTGTGTATAAAATGTTACGTACCTGTGTGTACAATGATGAATACCACTGTGTATATAAAGTAAGTACTTGTGTGTACTATGCTATGCAACGAATTTATGTGTTATCGATAACATGTGAACATCACATCATGCATGATATGTTAACCATAATAAATGAACTGGTAAAATGTCACCAGAAATTAAGAAAAGTGTCGTACCGACTCCTGACTCAAGGGGAGTTTAAAGGTTATATTATGGTTACGGTGTTACGTAAACCTAAATGAAATTGCGCAATGGTACGAATACTTGGGCCTAAATAAAGATAAGAAATGATGAAGACAAGGAAAGTTTATAAGAAAGCATAATTGACTCATGCATTTATTTGAATGTCCATGTGGGATTTATGGGACTTACTAGGCGTTAGCTCATTAAGCTTTTTATACTGTAGGTATTCCGACGAGAAGGTTAGAATAAATCGTAATGATGAGCTGGCGGACGGATGATGTGTGCAGACTGGATATGGTTTCTGCTACTGTATGTTTCCGCTGTATTGTATTTTAAGATATTTTGAAAGTAATGTTTGATAAACTACATTGCAAAGGAAAGGTGGTTATGTAAATACAAGTATATATTTTTATTTCAAAAGTTGTTAAACAGTGTATGTAAAGTATTAATTAAAAAGAAAATTTTTTTTTCCTAAATTCTTGCCTTAAAGTAAGTAAGAAAAGGTTTTATCACAGCTTGAAAAGGTGGGTTGTGACAAAGAACTCTTGCAAAACGTGAAGAGAAGTAACGTTCCAGAAGAGCCTCAACCAACTGGTCTTTTTTCCTATTCTCTATCCACAACTGGAGTACGTGTGGGCTCACACGTACAGCTCTTCCTCTAGGTGACAATCCTTCCAACCAATCGAGAGAACCCAAAGCTAGTGTTCGTGATTTGTGAAGAAAAGCTCTCGGGGAGTTTTTAGATTCTCACCAGCAGAGTATCACTCTTAATCTCTCAATTGATCTAAGTAACTCTTAAGACTTACTCTTTATTTATAAAGGTTGTTCCCAGGGTTAGTCCTTATCAGATTAGGTCTTAAAAATTCGAACCAGAATCAGAATCGGATCAATATTTGATAAGATCTGCGTAAAAACGCGTAATCTTATCCTTCACTCATCGGTAGGCCGAACAGGCCCCATCGGCAGGCCGAACACGTGGATCGGCAGGCCAAACTGTCGAGAAAAAATCTCCTCGAATCTTTTATTTTTCACCCGAGATTCTATAGGATAAAGTCTCAGTTTTAATTCAAATAACCCAATAGAAAAGTTATCTAATTAAAATACTTTATCTAGCTTATCTCTAAGAAAAGAAATCAATTTCCAATAATTCTACAAGTTTATCTTAATCTAATTTATCTAAAATTAAATTAACTGATAAATAGACAAGAATTATCCGATCCCAATAATTCGACAAGTTTATCTTGAATTAATTGTATCACAAAATTAATTCAACCGATAAACAAACATGAATTATTTGATTCTTCCAAATTTCAACCTGTTTGATAAATCTGACATAAGTCACCAATTATTGAAAAAGTACGCCGTATCATTACAGGATGTTGTGAGCTAGCAAAGGGGACTAAATGTACCTATAGAGTTCAAGCTCCTGATAATTACGAAACCCAATATCAAAGATATACATTTCATAATTATCAACTCCAACGCTACTCCACTAAAAGCTTGGAGCTGCACTCGAGAATTACATAGAATTACAAAGCCCATATAGCTAAGTCTCCATAACATATTATAGTGTATCGTATCCCTATATGATTATCCATAATCGGCTTTAGGACAAGTTCTGCCTTACTTTCCCAATTATTTTTATCTTACGTTCCATTATCTCACCATCAAAAAACTTACTATCCAAAGACAGTATACCATTCGGTTACACCTATGTATCCAAATGGTTAAACGCTCAAGTTTTTCAATTACAGGATAACGCATATGAGAGGATATCATTACTCCTAAAGAGGAGCTATCGATTCTATGTCTATAAATAACAAGTCTACGCTATCAAGAGTCATGCCTCTAATGTACCGGCATGCATACCACTGTTAAGATGTGGGTGTCACCTTTTGGTACATCAAAAGACACAAGTCAAGACAACGGGCCCACTATTCATCTCAGGATTAAGAGACAATATAAATGATTGTCTAAAGTGAATCGATTTGCTGAGACAGAATTATTAATCCAAATCAATTCACTTTATGTTCCAATCTAGCACATCGTCACCTATGACAACGTGCTAATGCTTCTATTCACGGAGTCCTCCTCCGATGGTCAAGACAAACTATCTCCCAAAAGAGATATAGACAACATAACAATCTTTACATGAATAAAGCGCCCAACTTTATTCCCTCGATTGCGGATCTTATAATTTAGACCATCACCTTAAGAATCGTGTCTTTTACATAATCTGTCCATCATATGCCCAATTCTTTAAGGTTTAGACTGACAGTCTCAGACTATTGTTTGCTTAACATACATTCAACATATATGAACATAAAGAGGACAAGATTTGGTATATAAATAATATATAATTCTTTATTGATAAAAATGTCTCCAAAAACTTATTACATTTTTTCTCCTTAGGGCATACATGTCTAACAATCTCTCACTTGCACTAAGTGAGTAAATATGACAAATCTCGCATCCGTATAGCTTCCACATGCCTCTCAAAGACTCTCTTAGTAAGTGTCTTCGTAAATAGATTAGCTAAATTGTCCTCTGACGTGATCTTGCACACCGTGACATGCCCGCGCTCAACGAAGTCCTTTATCATATGATACTTCTGATCAATATGCTTATTCTTCTTGTGAAATCTTGGTTCCTTAGCATTAGCTACCGTCGCACTGTTATCACAGTACAGTGATACCGTTTTATCCATACCAAGAACTACCTCAAGATCCTCAAGGAACTTACGGAGCCACACTGCTTCTTTCGAAGCATCACTAGCTACCACATACTCGGCCTCCATCGTGCAATCTTGCTTAGCACTTCTCCAACTGATGGCACCATCGCCCAAAGTAAACACAAAACCCGAAGTTGATTTCCTAGAATCCAGACATGATTGAAAATCTGAGTCAATATATCCTAGAGGATTTAAGTCCTCACCCGAATATACAAGCATATACCATCGAGTCCTGCTCAGGTACTTGAAAATATGCTTTAACGTAACTCAATGGTTTGGTCCTAGATCTGCCTGAAATTGACTTACAATCCTAACTGCATAACTCATATCCGGTCATGTGTAAAGCATGACATACATGAGACTACCCACTGTCGAAGCATAAGGCACTTTCTTTATGCATTCTCTTTCTTCATAAGACTTTGAAGAGTCTTTCTTAGAAAGAGTAATTCCAAACCTAGATGGTTGCCCACCTTTCTTGGAATCCTGCATTGCAAACATTCTGAGAATCTTATCTATGTAGTTGGCTTGGAACAAAGCTATCATTTTGTTCTTCCTATCCCAAAAAATCTAGATGCCAAGAACAAAACTTGCCTCACCCAAGTCCTTCATGTCAAACTGTTTGGTCAACCATAATTTGACCAATGATAATGCACCAATGTCATTGTCAATTAACAGAAAGTTATCTACATAGAGCAGTAGAAAAACCATCTTCCCATCCTTTATGTGTTTGTAAACGCATGGTTCATCCACATTTTGTGAGAACCCATAAGTCTTGATCACTTGATCAAATCTTATGTTCTAAAGACAAAAAGCCTGCTTAAGTCCATAAATTGACTTTAGCAGCTTACAAACCTTACCCTCTTGACCCGTGACTTTGAACCTGTCTGGTTGTCCATATAAATGGACTCATTAAGATAGCCATTCAGAAAAGCCGACTTGACATCCATCTGCCAAATCTCGTAGTTAAGAGCAGCAGCTAAGCACAAGAGAATCGGGATGGACTTAAGCATGGCTACAGGCGAAAATATTTTCTCATAATTGATTCATTCCTTTTGCGTATAACCCTTAGCTTCCAGTCTCGCCCTAAGGGTTTCGACCTTTCCATCCACTCCTCTTTTCCTCTTGTAGATCCACTTACACCCTATGGGTTTTACCCCTTCGGGAAGATCCACA
Organism: Artocarpus heterophyllus; assembly: GCA_025403435.1. Lineage (NCBI taxonomy): Eukaryota > Viridiplantae > Streptophyta > Magnoliopsida > Rosales > Moraceae > Artocarpus > Artocarpus heterophyllus. The sequence goes on from CM046351.1 coordinate 15,160,248, forward strand.
AGCTCCTAGACCTGATGAGTCTCCATAGACTTCATCTCTATGTTCATGGCCTCTATCCAGAGTTTTGAATCAACATCCTCTATAGCTTTTACGTAAGTATACGGATCCCTGTCATGTTCATCCGGTTCAGCTAAAAAGACCTCCCCATTGAATATATACCTTTCAGGTTGATGCTCGATCCTCCCACTACGCCGAAGCCCCTGAGGTTGTTGTTTAAGTTTGTTTGGTTTTTCTACACTGATTGGAACGGTTTTATTCAGAACCTCTAGAGTGATCGGATCACTCCTTAACTTCTTAAGCACCACTTTGCTTTGAGGTTTAAAGTCGTCCATATAACTCTCCTCAAGGAAAGTTGCATTAGTTGAAACCACGACCACGACTTCATTTTCCTTTGGGTTATAAAAATAACCCCTTTTAGTCCCTTTTGGATATCCTACAAACACGCAAACTTCCGAACGTGCTTCTAACTTATTCGGATCCTTAAACAGGACATGAGCCGGACATCCCCATATGCAAATATGGTTTTAGGATGTCTTCCTGCCCGTCCACAACTCGTGTGGAGTTTTAGGGACCGATTTTGAAGGCAAATTGCTCAAAAGATAACATGCGGTTTATAGTGCATATCCCCAAAAGGATAAAGGCAATGATGAATAACTCATCATAGACCTAATCATGTCCAACAAAGTCCTATTTCTTCTCTCTATTTTGCCATTCTGCTGCGGAGTGCTCGACGCAGTCAAATGGGATAAAATCTCATTCTCTAATAAGTATCCCAAGAACTCATCAGAAAGGTATTCTCCACCTCGATCGGATCAAAGTGCCTTTATGGGTCTACCCAATTGCTTTTCCACTTAGCCCAAAACTCCGTAAACTTGTCAAAAGTTTCACTTTTGTGGTGCATTAGGTACATATACCCATATCTTGAGTAATCGTTAATAAAAGTGACAAAGTACTCATACCCTCCTCGTGCTCGGATGTTCATCGGTCCACAAACATCACTATGCATAAGTACTAGAACCCCTTCGGCCTTGTTGCCCTTAGACCCGAATGGTCTTTTGGTCATTTTACCCTCCAAATAAGATTCACATGGAGGTATAGATTCCACATTTAAGTGACTTAAAGGTCCATTCCTTACCAACCTTTGAATCCTATTCAGGTTAATATGACCAAGGCACAAATGCCAAAGATAAGTCTTATTAGAGTGAGAAGTTTTAAGTCTTTTAGAGTTATTATCATACATCTCAGCATTAAACAATAAGTCCATCTTAGGTTTGATAAAATATAGATTATTTTGCATCTATCCAGAACAGATAAAAGATTTGTTTTTACGAATCACCACTTTATCATTAAAAGAAACCAAATAAGAGTCTTTAAATAAACAAGCTACAGAAATTAGATTCCTTTAAATTTAGAAATATAAAAACAATCTTGCAAAAATAAATTCATATAATAATCAAAATAAAGATGAACATCTCCCACTGCTTCTGCTGAGACCAAGGATCCATTGCTCATCCAAAACGTGAAGTCCTCATGTATCAGACTTTTTGTTTTTTTGAACCCCTGCAGAGAAACACAAACATGATTAGTTGCACCAGAATCTATGACCCAAATGTCACTAGATTCCACAACCAAACAAGTTTCTAAATAGAGAAGATCACACCTACCTCCTTTGGAAAGGAAGTCCTTGCAATGCTTCTTTATGTGCCCGACCGTTGCACAGAAGAAGCACTTAAGTTTCTTAAGGTTCTTCTTCTTCTTCTTCTTGCTCTTGGTGCTAGTAGGAATAGAAGACTTCTTGTTCTTGGCCCGTTGCTTCTTTCCATTCCCAAAGTTGAGATTGGAACCAGAAGTAACTACCACGTTGGCCTCACCACCCGTAGGAAACTTTCTAATCAACAGTTCAAACTCCTGTAATTGTTTCATTATTTCTGTTAAAGTCATATCCCGTCTATTGTTTAAATTAAAAATAGCTCTAAACAGAATAAATTCCTTAGATAGAGCCTCAAAGACCATAATCATCTGAGTTTCAGCATTGATGTCGGCTCCATTGGTTTGAGCCTCAACGAGGTAACCTATGACCAACATCATATGCTCCTTTACAGATGTCCCTGGCCTCTGTCTACAGTTTAGAAGTTTCTGAAGCTCCCCTTGCCTCTTTGTTATGCCCTGGCCTCCAAACATATCCTCAAGATTATCCAAGATCTGCTTTGCAGGCTCATAATCCTGATGTTGAGCCTACAACACGTTATTCATGGTAGCCATAACATAGCAGCGGGCCTGATCATTAGCATCTTTCCAGCGATCATACGCTTGGAATTGCTTATTAGTTGAGTCTCCCGTACGCTCGGGAAGCTAATGGGTTGTCAGTACATATTTCAGTTTCTTAAAGGAGAGGACGATATCCAGGTTCCGTTTCCAATCATTATAATTCTCTCCAGTTAATAGGTTTTTGTCAAGTATCGATGATAAAGCGTTTTTAGACTTTTTTAATCTACAATAAAGAATCATATACCAAACATAAGCAAATATATAATAATAATTTAGTAAGATAACACAATCATGTACAAACATACAAATGTATTTATGTGTCAAAACCCTGAAAATATCACAACCTTACAATGATAATTCCCAACTCAGAATTCAACAAGCTCCTAGGGGAGTCATACCAAATTCATTCAGGAACACGGATCCCCTCCTGATTAATATATGCCATCTAGGACCCATATGATCCAGCATATATTAATAATCGTTTCTTTGGCCATTAATTTTATTAACAGAGTTCCTAGGAGAGGTTAATAATAAAATTAACGTGGGTGTATAACCATCATTTCAATATTTTATCAATAATTTATAATCACCACCTAGGGGTGTGCAACCATAAATCATGCTAAAATACATTTATCCTCTCAGAGATTCAATCTGGTACATGATAGAAATCCCTTCCTAGTCGGCACTACCATGTTCTGCCTATGGATCAACGATGGAGGCCTTAGGTCCTCTCTTCGAAAACCTTCTCCCACTCAATCTTTTGAAATCAAGGTTTTATTTTAAGAATATGCATGAACAATTTTAATATGAGCGGCACTCCCTATTCTATATGACATGTTATCAATATACTTGGCAAATCGTATTATAATGCAGACAAGCAAAGCAATCAAGTAAAGCCACAAGCAAAATAATAATAACTATAATATTATGGTTCCTCCCTAGAGAATAGAAATCTAAGATTGCAAGAGAATAATCGAAACATATTATCGATTCTTCATCCTTGAATCCTCAATTTGTATTCTTCTTCATATAATACCTATCTTCAAGTCTTCAATCCTGTATGAATTGAATACTTCATATTTTCGGTCATATCCAAATTTAATGTTTCTCAGAATTGTCCGAAAAGTAAAATTAAAACTGCATCGAAAAAACTGCACTTTTTTTAGAAATTTTTCAGCACTCGATTGGCAGGATCGGCCTGCCGCCAGAGCCTCTTGATTTCTGCCCCACTGACGGCCTGTCGAACCTTGCGTCTGGCCTGTCAATCTGTGACCATCAGCCTGCCGAACTGTGAGGTTCGGTATGCCGACCGAGCAGAAATCTCTCATTCTAGAAAATATAATTTATAATGCAATTCATAAATTTTATTTTCAATAATTCAAAAACATAAAATTAGAGACTCAGGAAATACCTTGGAGTGCCATCATCATTCTTCTAGATACGACTTCTAAATCGGTCTTTTCAATCCGTCTTCTCCGAACAATTATTTAATAATAAAATTTTTACAAATTTAAAATAAATAATAATTCTTAGACATAGTTGATAGTCCGCCATCTAATTACATGAAAAACCTAGATAAACATTCTAACCTCTAAGGAACCATAACTGGTATAAATTAATTAATTAATAATTAATTAAATAACCACTTAATCAACCTTAATTAATTAATGAACATTCACCACATAATCCATGACAACATATATAATATATAGAAACCTAGAGTGCCAACTCTCTATAAAAACCATAGCTCTGATACCAATTGTCAGAAAAATAGTACGCAGCAGAATTTTAAAAATTTTATATCAGAGTAATTTCTAAAACACAAGTTTGGCATGCTATATGCTTAAATTAAACAGATCTTACTAACTTTTGTGTGCCGAAAAACCCTCACAAAATGTGAAGAGAGGTAACGTTTTGGAAGAGCCTCAACCAACTGGTCTTCTTTGCTATTCTCTATTCACGACTGGAGTGAGTGTGGGCTCGCACATACAGCTCTTCCTCTAGGTGACTTTCCTTCCAACCAAACGAGAGAACCCAAAGCTAGTGTTCGTGATTTGTGAACAAAAGCTCTCAAGGAGTTTTTAGATTCTCACCAGCAGAGTATCACTCTTAATCTTTCAATTGATCTAAGTAGCTCTTAAGACTTACTCCTTATTCATAGAGGTTGGTCCTAGGGTCAGTCCTTATCAGATTAGGTCTCAAAATTCGAACCAGAATCAAAATCAGATCAATATCTAATAAGATCCACGTAAAAATGCGTAATCTTATCCTTCGCTCATCGGCAGGCCGAACAGGCCCCATCGGTAGGCCAAACTGCAGATAAAAAATCTCAACGAATCTTTTATGTTTCACACGAGATTCTATAGTATAAAGTCTCAATTTTAATTCAAACAACCCAATAGAAAAGTTATCTGATTAAAACAACTTTATCTAGCTTATCTCTAATAAATAAATCAATTTCTAATAATTCTATAAGTTTATCTTGATCTAATTTATCCAAAATTAAATCAACTAATAAATAGACAAGAATTATCCGATCCTAATAATTCAACAAGTTTATCTTAAATTAATTTTATCACAAAATTAATTCAACCGATAAATAGACATGAATTATTTGATTCTTCCAAATTTCAACCAATCTGATAAATCCGACATAAGTCACCAATTATTGAAAAAGCACGCCGTATCGTTATAGGATGTTCTGAGCTAGCAAAGGGGACCAAATGGACCTATATAGTTCAACCTTCTGATAATTACGAAACCCAATATCTCAGATATACATTTCATAATTATCAACTCCACCGCTACTCCACTAAAAGCTTGGAGCTGCACCCTCGAACTACATAGAACTACGAAGCCTGTATAGCTAAGTCTCCATGACATATCATAGTGTATCGTATCCCCATATGATTATCCATAATCGGCTTAAGGGCAAGTTTTGTCTTACCTTTTTGATTATTTTTATCTTACGTTCCAATATCTCACTATCAAAAAACTTACTATCCAAAGACAATATACCATTCGGTTACAACTATGTATCCAAATGGTTGAGCGCTCTAGTTTTCCAATTACAGGATAACACATATAAGAGGATATCATTACTCCTAAAAAGGAGCTATGGATTTCATATCTATGAATAACAAGTCTACACTATCAAGAGTCATGCCTCTAACGTACCGACATGCATACCATTATTAAGATATGGGTGTCACCCTTTGGTACATCAAAAGACACAAGTCTAGACAACGGGCCCCTATTCATCTTAGGATTAAGATACAATATAAATAATTATCTAAAGTGAATTGATTTGCTAAGACAGAATTATTAATCCAAATTTATTCACTTTACGTTTCGATCCAACACATCGTCACCTATGACAACGTGTCAATGTTTCTATTCACAAAGTCCTCCTCCGATGGTCAAGACAAACCATCTCCCAAAAGGGATATAGACAACATAACAATCTTTACATAAATAAAGTGCCCAACTTTATTTCCTTGATTGCGAATCTTATGATTTAGACCATCACCTTAAGAATCGTGTCTTCTGCATAATCTATCCATCATATGCCCAATTCTTTAAGGTTTAGACCGACAGTCTCAGACTATTGTTTGCTTAACATACATTCAACAAATATGAATATAAAGTAGACAAGATTTAGTATATAAATAATAAATAAATTCTTTATTGATAAAAATGTCTCCAAAAACTTATTGTATTTTTACTCCTTGGGGCATACATGTCTAACAGCATCCCCATAGCTTCCACATGCCTCTCGAAGACTCTCCCAATAAGTGTCTTCATAAATGAATCAACTAAATTGTTCTCTGACGCTTTCTTACACACCATGACATGCCTGCCCTCAACGAAGTCCTTTATCACATGATACTTCTAATCAATATGCTTACTCTTCTTGTGAAATCTTAGTTCCTTAGCATTAGCTACCGCCGCATTGTTATCACAGTACAGTGATACCGCCTTATCCATACTAGGAACTACCTCAAGATCCCCAAGGAACTTGTAGAGCCATACTGCTTCTTTCGAAGCATCACTAACTGCCACATACTCGACCTCCATCGTTGAATCTGAAGTACAATCTTGCTTCACACTTGTCCAACTGATGGCATCACTGCCTAGAGTAAACACAAAACTCGAAGTCCATTTCCTAGAATCCAAATAGGATTGAAAATCTAAGTCAGTATATCCTAGAGGAGTCAAGTCCTCACCCGAATACACAAGCATATGTTGGAAAAAATTGTACATAGTGAAATTTAAAAATTTTTACATCAGAGTGATTTTTAAAACACAAGTTTGACATGCTATATCAGATCTTACTAACCTTTGATTGCTGAAGAACCCTCGCAAAACGTGAAGAGAAGTAACATTCCAGAAGAGCCTCAACCAACTGGTCTTCTTTGTTATTCTCTATCCATGACTGAAGTGAGTATGGGCTCACACGTATAGCTCTTCTACTAGGTGACTCTCCTTCCAACCAATCGAGAGAACCCAAAGCAAGTGTTCGTGATTTGTGAACAAAAGCTCTCAGGGAGTTTTGAAATTCTCAGTAGCACAGTATCACTCTTAATCTCTCAATTTATCTGAGTAACTCTTAAGACTTACTCCCTTTATATAGAGATTGGTCTTGGGGTCAGTCCTTATCAGATTAGGTCTCAAAAACTCGAAACAGAATCAAGTTTGGATCAATATCTAATAAGATCCATGTGGAAATGTGTGATCTTATCTTTTGCTGATCGGCAGGCCGAACAGGCCCCATCGGCAGCCGAACTGCAAGTAAAAATCTTGCAAATCTTTTATTTTCCACTTGAGATTCTATAGGATAAAGTCTCAGTTTTAATTCAAATAACCTAATAGATAGGTTATCTGATCAAAACAACTTTATCTGGATAATCTCTAAGAAAATAAATTAATTCCCAATAATTCTATAAGTTTATTTTGATCTAATTTATCTAAAAATTAAATCAACCGATAAACAAACAAGAATTATCCGATCCTTACAAGTCAACAAGTTTATCTTGAATTAATTTTTATCACAAAATTAATTCAACTGATAAACAAACATGAATTATTTGATTCTTCTAAATTTCAACCAATCTAATAAATTGGAAAAGCACGACATGTCGTTACAAGATGTTGTGAGCTAGCAAACGGGACCAAATGGACCTATATAGTTCAAGGTCTCGATAATTATGAAACCCAATATCCCAGATATATATTTCATAATTATCAACTCCAATGCTACTCCACTAAAAGCTTAGAGATGCACTATCGAACTACATAGAATTACAAAGCTCGTATAGCTAAGTCTCCATGACATATCATAGTGTATCGTATCCCTATATGATAATCCATAATCGGCTTAAGGACAAGTTCTGTCTTGCATTCCTGATTATTTTTATCTTACGTTCCATTATCTCACCATCAGAAACCTTACTATCCAATGACAGTATACCATACGGTTACACCTATGTATCCAAATGGTTGAGCGCTCCAGTTTTTCAATTACAGGGTAACGCATATAAGAGGATATCATTACTCCTAAAGAGAAGCTATGGATTCCATATCTATGAATAACAGGTCTATGCTATCAAGAGTCATGTCTCTAACGTACCGGCATGCATACCACTATTAAGATGTGGGTGTCACCCTTTGGTATATCAAAAGACACAAGCCAAGACAACGAGCCCACTATTCATCTCAGGATTAAGATACAATACAAATGATTGTCTAAAGTGAATCGATTTGTTGAGACAGAATTATTAATCCAAATCAATTTACTTTATGTCCCGATCTAACACATCGTCACCTATGACAACATGCCAATGTTTCAATTCGCAGAGTCCACCTCCGATGGTTAAGACAAACCATCTCCCAAAAGGGATATGGACAACATAACAATCTTTACATGAATAAAGTGTCTAACTTTATATCCTCGATTGTGGATCTTATGATTTAGACCATCACCTTAAGAATCGTGTCTTTCGCATAATCTATCCTTCATATGCCCAATTCTTAAGGTTTAGACCGACAGTCTTAGACTTTTACTTGCTTAACATACATTCAACAATTATGAACATAAATAGAACAAGATTTGGTATATAAACAGTGAATAAATTCTTTATTGTTAAAAAAATGTCTCCAAAAACTTATTACATTTTTACTATTTATGGCATACATGTCTAACAACATATACCATCGAGTCCTTCTCATGTACTTGAAAATATGCTTAACCGCAACCCAGTGGTTCGGTCTTGGATCCGCATGAAATCAACTTACAATCCCGACCGCATAACAAATATCTGGTCGTGTGCAAATCATGGCATACATGAGACTATCCACTGTCGAAGCATAAGGCACTTTCTTCATGTATTCTCTTTCTTCATCAGACTTTGGAGAGTCATTTTTAGAAAGAGTAATTCCAGACCTAGATGGTTACCCACCCTTCTTAAAATCTTGCATTGTAAACCTCTTGAGAATTTTATCAATGTAGCCGACCTGGGAAAAAGTTATCATTTTGTTCATCATATCTCAAAAGATCTAGATACCGAGAACAAAATTAGCATCACCCAAGTCTTTCATGTCAAACTGCTTAGTCAATCATAATTTTACTGATGACAATGCCCCAATGTCATTGCCAATTAGCAGAATGTCATCTATATAGAGCAGTAGAAAAACTACCTTCCTATCCTTAATGTGTTTGTAAACACATGGCTTATCCATATTTTGTGAGAACCTATAAGTCTTGATCACCTGATCAAATCTTATGTTCCAAGAACGAGATGTTAGATATGTATGTCCTAAGGAGTAAAAATGTAATACGTTTTTGGAGACATTTTTATCAATAAAGAATTTATTCATTTATATATACCAAATCTTGTCCTCTTTACTTTCATATTTGTTGAATGTATGTTAAGCAAATAGTAATCTGAGACTGTTGGTCTAAACCTTTAAGAATTAGGCATATGATGGACTGATTATGCAGAAAACACGATTATTAAGGTGACGGTCTAAAACATATGATCCGCAATCGAGGGAATAAAGTTGGGCGCTTTATTCATGCAAAGATTGTTATGTTGTCTACATCCCTATTGGGAGATGGTTTGTCTTGACCATCGGAGCTGGACTCCGTGAATAAAAACATTGGCACGTTGTCATAGGTGACGATGTGTTGGATTGGGACACAAAGTGAATTGATTTGGATTAATAATTCTGTCTTGGCAAATCGATTCACTTTAGACAATCATTTGTATTGTATCTTAATCTTGAGATGGATAGTGGGCCCGTTGTCTCGACTTGTGTCTTTTGATGTACCAAAGGGTGACTCCCACATCTTAATAGTGGTATGCATGCTGGTACGTTGGAGGCATGACTCTTGATAGCGTAGATTTGTTATTCATAGATATGGAATCCATAGCTCCTCTTTAGGAGTAATGATATCCTCTTATATACGTTATCCTGTAATTGAAAAACTGGATAGCTCAACTATTTGGATACATAGGTGTAACTGAATGGTATACTATCTTTGGATGGTAAGTTTTCTAATGGTGAGATAATGGAACGTAAGATAAAAATAATCAGAAAGGTAAGACAGAACTTGTCCTTAAGCTGATTATGGATTATCATATGGGGATACGATACACTTTGATATGCCATGCAGACTTAGCTATACAGGCTTCGTAATTCTATAAAGTTCAAGAGTGCAGCTCCAAGCTTTTAGTGGAGTAGCGTTGGAGTTGATAATTGTGAAATGTATATATAGGATATTGGGTTTCATGATTATCAAGAGCTTGAACTTTATAGGTCCATTTTGGTCCCCTTTGCTAGCTCACAAAATCCTGTAACGATACGGCGTGCTTTTTCAATAATTGGTGACTTATGTCGGATTTATCGGATTAGTTTAAAATTTGAAAGAATCAAATAATTCATGTCTGTTTATTGGTTGAATTAATTTTGTAATAAAATTAATTTAAGATAAACTTGTTGAATTATTGGAATCGGATAATTCTTGTCCGTTTATCGGTTGATTTAATTGGATAAATTAAATCAAGATAAACTTGTAGAATTATTGTGAATTGATTTATTTTTTTAGAGATTACCTTGATAAAGTTTGTTTTAATCAGATAACTTCTCTATTGGGTTATTTGAATCAAAACTGATACTTTATCCTATAGAATATTGGGTGGAAAATAATAGATTCGTGGAGATATATACGCAGTAGTTCGGCCTGCCGATTGGGCCTGTTCGGCCTACCAATCAGCGAGCAATAAGATTACGTATTTTCACGCTGAGCTTATCATATATTAATCCAAACTTGATTCTGTTTCGCGTTTTTGAGACCTAATCTGATAAGGACTGACCCTAGGACCAATCGCTATATAAAAGGAGTAAGTCTCATGAGTTACTCAGATCAATTGAGAGATTAAGAGTGATACTCTTCTGGTGAGCATCTGAAAACTCCCTGAGAGCTTTTGTTCACAAATCACGAACACTAGCTTTGGGTTCTCTCGATTGGTTGGAAGGAGAGTCACCGATGGAAGAGCTATATGTGTGAGCCCACACTCACTCCGATCGTGGATAGAGAATAGCAAAGAAGACCAGTTGATTGAGGCTCTTTTGGAATGTTATTTCTCTTCACAGGTTGCAGAGGTTCTTCGACATACAATGGTTAGTAAGATCTGTTTAATTTATACATATAGCATGTCAAACTTGTGTTTTGGAAAAATACTCTGATGTTAAAATTTTTAAAATTCCCGCTGCGCACCTCAAATTGTCTTTTCCAACACGAGAAGCCTGCTTAAGTCCATAAATTGACTTTAGCCACTTACAAACCTTACCCTCTTGACCCTTGACCTTGAACCCGTCTGGTTGTTCCATATAAATGGACTCATCAAGATAGTCATTTAGAAAAGCCGTCTTGACATCCATCTGTCAAATCTCGTAGTCGAGAGCGGTAGCTATGGACAAGAGAATCTGGGTAGACTTAAGCATGGCTATTGGCAAAAAGGTTTCCTCTTAATCGATTCCTTCCTTTTGCATATAACCCTTAGCTACCAGTCTAGCCGTAAAGGTTTTGACATTTCCATCCACTCCTCTTTACCTCTTGTAGATCCACTTACACCCTATGGGTTTTACCTCTTCGGGAATGTCCACAAGCTCCCAGGCCTGATTAATATCCATAGACTTCTTTTCTGTGTTCATGGCCTCTGTCTAGAGTTTTGAATCAACATCCTCCATAGCCTCTGCATAAGTATAAGGATCCCTATCATGTTCATCCGGTTCAGCCAAAAAAACCTCCCCATTGAACATGTACCTCTCAGGTTGATGCGCGATCCTCCCACTACGTCGAATCCCCTTAGGTTGTTGTTCAGGTTCGTTTGGTCTTTCTACACTGATCAGAAAGGTTTCATTTGAAACCTCCAAAGTGATTGGATCACACCTTAACTCCTCAAGCACCACTTTACTTCGAGGCTTAAAGTCGTCCATGTAACTCTCCTCAAGGAAAGTTCCATTAGTTGAAACCATGACTTTATTTTCCATTGGATTATAGAAATAACCCCCTTTAGTCCCTTTGGAATATCCTATAAACACACAAACTTCCGAACGTGCTTCCAACTTATTCGTGTCACAACCCGCCTTTTATGGCTGTGATAAAACTTTTTCTTACTTACTTTAGGGCAAAAATTTAGGGAATTTATTTTTTCTTTTTCCTTTTTGATTAATACTTTACATATACTCGTTTAACAACTTTTGAAATACAAACATATACTTGTATTTACATAACTACCTTTCTTTTGCGATATACTTTATCAAACGTCACTTTCAAAATATCTTAAAATATAATACAGCGGAAACATACTGCGGGATAAACCATACCCAGTCTGCACACATCATCCGTCCGCCAGCTCATCATTACGATTTATTCTAACCTTCTCGTCGAAATACCTACAGCATGAAAAACTTAATGAGCTAACGCCTAGTAAGTCCCATAAATCCCACATGTACATTCAAATAAATGCATGAATCAATTATGTTTTCTTATAAACTTTCCTTATCTTCATTATTTCTTATCTTTACTAGGGCCCAAGTGTTCGTACCATTGCGCAATTTCATTTAGGTCTACGAAACACTATGATCGTACTATATCCTTTAAACTCCCCTTCAGTCAAGAGTCGATACGACACTTTTCTTAATTTCTGGTGACATATTTACCAGTCCATTTATACCATGTATGATGTCATATTCACATGTTATCCATAACACATAAATTTGCTTGCATAGCATAGTACACACAAGTACTTACTTTATATACACATAGGTATTCATTATTGTACACACAGGTACATAACATTCAATACACATAGGTATTCATCATTGTACACACAGGTACGTAATATACTGTACATATCGATACATAACATATTATACACTCAGGTATTTTAATCGTATACTCACAGGTATCTATACAAGACTATACCCCTAGGTATTCATATCATAGCAAGCATACAAGTTTACACCGTAATATACACTCAAGTGTACATATACATACATCTTATACCTACATTTTCATACTGTAGGTGGGAAGGGTACTTACTTTTGCTTATGAACTGAAAAATTGACTTTGGTCTCCTTTCTCCTAGGCACCTAGGATCCTGTTGGCCAATTACAAAAGTATTAGCCAATTCCACTACGTTTCGTTACAAAACGTTCGTTAGTTAACTAGTCAAGTTGCATAACCGTATACAACTCTTAAACCACTGGTTCCCTTATTTCTACCTTACTCTACCCTATCGTTACTTACGAAGGGTGGATATCTTCCAAATCATCTTTTTATCTCATTGAAAACATTTCTGAGCTGTTCGGGTTATTCGAGCAAAAATAACGATTTTGCCCTCTATGAACCTACTGACATACCCGAGCTCGATTTCATTATTTTAATAAAAATAGCCACATATTAACTTTAAAGTAATGCTCTAGTGGCTCGTATCTCTTTATTTCACACTTATGCCCCTTTTTTGTAAAACTTTACATTTCAACCCCTAAATTGAAAATTTTTGACAATTTTGCCCCAAGGGCTAAAATTGTCCTTTTTATCCCAAAATTTTCTATTTTTCTCAAGGATCATTTTTGCTCAAAGTACCATATTCAAAATCCTTTAAAAAATAACGTTTTTGCCCTTTTTAAAACTTTTCACAATTTTAGTAAATTCTTTGAAAAATTAAAATTTCACAAACGATTGAGTTTTTTGACGAATCGCCTATACAACCTAACAGTTACGTCGAGATTTACAACTTTCATGTTTTAACTTTTCACAAAATCTCACTGTATATGGGTGTTTTTGGCCATTTTTCAATTCTGTCAAGAGAAATCTTTTTCTTTCAATTTATTCCCTATGGCATTTTTGCAAAAATCTGTTTCAAAATTGTAAATCTACCCCTGTAGAAACCATTCCATGCCTTATTCAAATCATTCTCATGCTCAAATATCATTTTTGCAAAGTCTAACATAAAAATTACAAAAATAACACTTTTGGCAAAAATCACCATTTTGCACCATAAATCAAAATTTCACAACTTACACATGCCATACTTCACATATGCATGAAATTTCATCAAGTACATGCTCAAGAACCCACATGGGTTTGAAAGAATAGAAATCAAAATAAAATTCATAAAATTTCAAAACTTTGAAATCTTAAACTTACCAAAATAATACTCTTTTGATTTCTAGCCTTTCAAGGCTCCTTGAACTCCTTCTTAGGCTTTCTTTTCATGCAAAAATACCATGAATTAATTTTCCCCTTAACCCATGAAAAATCCCTTGAAAACTTGCTAAAAAGTTTGAGATTTTACCTTAAAACTTGTGAAAAATCCTTGGGCTTTGCTTCTAAAATTTGTTTGGGGTTATGTTTGCAAAGTTTGGGGCTAAGAAAATTTTTTTGAGAGCTTTCTTCAATGGTTACCGAAGCTAGAGGAAAAGAAGAAATAAAAAAAAAATTGTGATAATTGTGTAATAAATGCTTCCTTATCCACTTGATGACTCATGGTCATCCACAAGGTTACCCTAGGTGTCATCATGTTGTTGGGCCACATTGCATGGCTTGTTGGCCCAATAGAATTCAAGTAAGTGTCCACTTTGTGGAGTTAATAATTTATACTGTATAATTTTTCACCACATAGTATTTTTCCTATACTGCCGTGGTCAAATTAGTGTACTTTCTATCCTTAGACTATATAAAAATATTTGACTTTGTGGAGTTAAAAATTTATACTGTGTAATTTTTCACCACATTGTATTTTTCTTATACTGTCGTGGTTAAATTAGTGTACTTTTTATCCTTAGACTGTATAAAAATATTTGACTTACTTTTGTTCACTTTTGGAGGCCAATCATAACATTTTTCGTATCTGCATTTTCACTTAGCAGTATACTCATATTGCTTCGGCCTCCTTTTTTACACTGGGTTAGGTCTTGGTGGACTCTACATCATATTTATATTTTTTTTACCCATGTGTTTATATCACAATTTTACAATTAATCGTTATATAAAATTCATCTTATAGATATTATTTACAAATATTTGAGTAATTAAACTCATAAAATCTGTATTCGGCAATATCTAACATTGCATCACATTTGCCATGAAATTTGCAATCAATGCCGTTTATTCATACTTTATCGTAATTTTTACAAAAATTACAATTTTTATAAAAATTTACATTTTTAAAAGTAAATTCATTAATTAAACCTAATTAAATATTTGGTTTTATTAATGAAAATTTTCTCGGTCATTACAATATACCCCCTTAAGAATTTTTGTCCTCGAAAATCAATACAATTCGGGGTAGCTTTTCCTCATTTCATCCTCTCGTTCCCACGTTGCTTCTTCCACTTGTTGGTTGCGCCATAGAACTTTGACGAGAGGTATCTTCTTGTTCCTTAGTTCCTTTTCTTCTCGTGCCAATATTTGAACCGGTTTCTCTTCATATGATAGTTCTTTTGTACGTCAATTTCCTCTAGCTGTAGAACATGTGAAGGATCCAGTACATACTTCTTTAGCATGGATACATGGAATACGTTGTGTACCGATGCTAGATCAGAGGGTAGGGCTAACTTATATGCTACATTGCCTACCCGTTCTAAGATTTCAAATGGTCCAATGTATCTTGGGCCAAGTTTTCCTTTCTTTCCAAACCTGATTACTCCTTTCATCGGTGTCTCCTTTAAGAAGACCAAATCCCCTACTTGGAATTCCAAGGGTCTTCGTCGTCGATCTGCATAACTCTTTTGACGACTAAAGGCAATTTCCATTCGTTGACGGATTAGTTTCACATCCTCTGTCGTCCTTTGCACAAAATTCATTGTTGACTATGTCTTTTCTCCCGTTTCATACCAATACAATGGCGATCTGCATCCTCTTC
The DNA here is from genome assembly GCA_025403435.1 of Artocarpus heterophyllus. Taxonomy (NCBI): domain Eukaryota; kingdom Viridiplantae; phylum Streptophyta; class Magnoliopsida; order Rosales; family Moraceae; genus Artocarpus; species Artocarpus heterophyllus. The sequence goes on from CM046351.1 coordinate 15,175,952, forward strand.
CATAAAGAGCTTCATAAGGAGCCATTCCTATGGAAGCTTGATAACTATTATTATAAGCGAATTCGATCAACGGTAGCTTTTTGTCCCATCCTCCTTTAAATCTAGCACACGGGCTCTCAGCATAACTTCTAGGGTTTGAATGGTCCTTTCAGATTGACCATCAGTTTAAGGATGAAAAGTTGTACTAAAAGTCAGCTTCGTTCCTATAGCTTGGTGAACGCTCCTCCAAAACTTTGAAGTAAACTGACCATCCCGGTTAGAGATAATGGATTTTGAAATTCCATGGTATCTAACTATCCGGGCTACATATAATTTAGCTAGTCTTTGCACAAAAATGCTGAGTTTAATGGGTAAGAAGTGAGCTGATTTTGTCAATCTATCAACAATTACCAATATAGCATCGTGTCCACCCGTAGTTCTGGGGAGCCCAGTCACCAGATCCATAGTTATTTGGTCCCATTTCCATTCAGGAATTTCAATTTTCTGTAATTCGCCTGCTGGCCGTTGATGCTCAGCTTTCACCTTTTGGCATGTGAAGCATTTGGCGACAAATTATGCGACATCGTTCTTCATTCCATGCCACCAATAGTGTTCTTTTAAACCTTGATACATCTTAGTAGCTCCTGGATGAGCCACATATGGTGCTTCATGAGCTTCTTCTAATACTTGTTTCTTTATTCCTTCATCATTGGGAATACAAATTCTGCCCTTATAATGGAGAATGCCATCTTTTAAGATGCTAAATTCTATTTCTTTGTTCTCAAGGACCTCATTCTTAGCTTTAAGTAGCGACAGATCTGCTTCTTATCGCTCTTTTAAGTTCTCCAAGATAATTGGTCAAAACGACAATTGGGCCAATCTTCCAGTGATTAGCTCTATTCCTGCTTCCATCAAGTCCTTCTGAAGAGGTCTTAGCATTAATTACACCATCGCAAGCAAAGACATTGTTCTACGACTAAGGGTATCGGCTACTCGGTTATCCTTTCCTGGGTGATAAAGAATTTCACAGTCGTAGTCTTTAACTAACTCTAGCCACCTTCGTTGTCTCATGTTAAGCTCCTTCAGTGTGAAGATATATTTCAGACTCTGATGATCTGTATATATCTCGCATTTAGCTCCATATAAATAATGATGCCAAATCTTTAATGCAAACACGACCATTGCCAACTCCAAGTCGTGCGTGGGGTAATTCCTTTAATGATCCTTTAGTTATCTGGATGTGTATGCAATCACTTTTTTGTTTTGCATAAGAACGGCTCCCAAGCCTGTCTTTGATGCATCATTATGAATCACATAGTTTCCTATGTTCGGATCAGGTATTGTCAGCACTAGTGCACTTGTAAGTCGCCTTTTTAACTCTTTGAAACTTTCTTTGCACTTCTTAGTTCATTCATACTTTGCTGCTTTCCATGTTAGTGCAGTGAGTGGTGCTGCAAGTCGGGAAAATCCTTCCACAAAACATCGATAGTAGCCTGCTAAACCGAGGAAACTTCTTATTTTGGTTACACTTTTTGATGTAAGCCATTTATTCACCGCTTCTACTTTGGTGGGATCAACGGATACTCCATCCTGTGTCACCACGTGTCCTAGGAAATGGGCCTTTTCCAACCAAAACTCACATTTTGAGAACTTGGCGTACAATCGATGCCTTTTTAGTAATTGTAGTGCGATCCTTAGGTGTTCTTCATGTTCCTCTAGCGTTCTTGAGTATATAAGAATATCGTCGATAAAAACAAGGACCAACTTATCGAGGTATTCCTTGAAAATCCGGTTCATGAGATCCATGAAGGCTGTTGGAGCATTGGTTAGTCCAAATGGCATGACGTAGAACTCGTAATGCCCATAACGTGTTCGGATCGCCGTCTTGGGTATATCTTCATCTTTAACTCAAAGTTGATGATATCCTGAGCGTAAATTAATTTTTGAAAATACTGACGCTCCTTTTAGTTGATCAAACAAATCATTGATCCTTGGAAGTGGATACTTATTCTTAATTGTGACCTTGTTCAATTCCCGTTAGTCAATACACATTTGTAACATTCTATCCTTCTTCTTAACAAATAAAATAGGCGCTCCCCATGGGGAATGACTTGGTCAGATGAACCCCTTGTCCAACAATTCCCTTAATTGCGCCTGAAGTTCCTTGAGTTCCCCTGGAGCCATTCGATATGGTGCCTTCGAAATTGGGGCTGTGCCTGGCGTCAATTCGATCTCAAATGAAATCTCTCGTTCTGGTGGCAACCCTGGCAACTCGTCGGGAAACACATCAACAAATTCTTTTACAATGGGGACCTTCTCTGGTCCTAACTGAGCTTCTTGATCTTTCCATATCAAATTCACCAGATAATCGGTGTATCCGCTTTCCAACATCTTCCTTGCCTTTACTGTTGAAATCAACGCCTTGGGAGATTTGGGAACTTTCCCTGAATACACAAACTTTTCACTCCCGTGAGGTTGGAACGTAACTTTGCGGTGTTGATAGTTAATCTTAGCCATGTATTTCCTTAGGAAATCCATTCCTAGAATAATGTCGTAATCTTGTATATCGACTATTATCAAATCAATATAGAATTCTCTTGCACAAATCATTATCGGTACATAACGTAACCAATAATCAGCATTCAATACCTCCCCAGAGGCTAGTGTAACTCTAAAGGTTTGCTCTATCCTATCTCCTTTACTTCCTACTCATTTTGCAAATCTAAATGATGCAAACGAGTGTGTTGCTCCAGAATCAAACAAAACATATACATCAGTGTTGGCAACAGAAAACTGACCTGTCACCATCGATGAGGTTCCCGCATCTTCTTCCTTCTTCATGTAGGCATAAATTCATCCACTTGGTTCCGGACCTTTTAGTCACCCTTGACTGACACTAGTGCCTTCAATCTGTGCCTGAACTTGAACAACATGCAATTGATTTCCTCGAGGCCTTTGCTGAGCCTAGTTATTCTGGTTCTGGGGATTGGAGAAACAGTTTCTGGCATAGTGTCCTTCTTTGCCATAGAGGAAGCACTTGTTGGTGCTAGCTTTACATTCTTCAGCATGTCTCTTTCCGCACTGATTGCAAAGGGGTTTGTTGTTCCCTCCATCATTAATCCTCTTCTGAGGTTGACTTTTTGGATTCTTTAAACTATTCACGTTCCATTTCCTTTTATTGTTAGCATTGCGATTGCGTCCCGCTGGAAAGTTCTGGGACTGCCCTTGACTTGGAACACTTCCTTGTCCTTTCACTTATACGGCTGGACTTTGCTTGGCTAAAGCTTTCTCCTCTTTCAGAGCTTTGAAAATCCTTGCTCTTTCCTCCTTATCACGGGCAATTCTAAACTCAGCTCTGGTCGCCCGTTTAATGCAATCCTCCACATCCTTGGGAGCTTGCCCTCCACTATCAACCACAAGGGCAATGTCAGTTCTGAACATTCTCATCAATCGTCTTATTCGTTCCCGATCAGTGGCCACTAACTCGGGACAAAGTCATGCTAGCTGGTTAAACCTCTTTACAACATCAGCTATGGACATATTACCTTGCTTGAAATTATTGGATTCTTCTTGTTGGGCTGCCATGGTTTCCACATTAAAGTAAGCCTTACCAAATTCTTCCACGAAATCTGGCCACGTCATTTTGTCGACGTTTCTTCTACGCTCTACTGACTCCCACCATTTCTTGGCATCTTTAGTGAGAGAAAATGAAGCGCATAGGACTTTTTCATGGTCATTAAGTCCCATAAATTTCAAAACCCTTTCTATGCTTGTAAGCCAATCGTCGGCCTCTAATGGGTCTGTAGATCCATCAAATTTCGAGGCCTTCATTCTCTGGAATCTTTCATAAAATTCGGTGGTAGATACTACCGGAATAGCTGGGACTACTAATTTCGCTTGTTGTGGCGGTGGTACTAGGGGTGGCGTGTCCACACGTACTGGTGCTACGGGATTCTGTTTAACTAATTGTTCTTGTAAACCTTGCATTTCCCACTCCTGAGCTTGGAGCTTCTGTTGCAATTCCATAATTATGGCCATTAAATCTGGATTCATTGGTCCTCCTGGTGTATTCGCTATTGATATTAATCGTTATATACCTATCGTATATTTTCGTTACTAGGTCAACATATACTATTAACTTAATAGTACCTAATCAATAATTGCATATATTTAAACAACATAAATACATGCAACATACATAATTACATGAACTTAATATATTACTTCATACATTTCATTTCATTTGCATTCATACATTTCATTTCATTAACCTTCATACATTTCATTTCATTTACTTCCATACATTTCGTTTCATGAACCTCTTTCATTTCCTTTTTACATTCTTCATAACATTACATGCATAACTGTCATACATACTTTCTTCCTTTCATACATAAATTGTTCATATCATTTCCGGGAGTAGTTATTACTTCTGGCTACATATACCCTATTACCGGGAAGGATACCACTTACCGAACATACATACATATACAGAGGCAACAAGGCCCAAAACTGTACTAATCCCTCATCTATATACATTAGACTATACAAAAGTCTTCATGAATTCTTTTTAGTCTGACTTAACCCCTGACATATCACTATGGTTGGGATCCTCCTCGGGGTCCTCTTCTTCCTCCCCATCCGAGTCAATAGATTCGTCATCACTTGACATAATGGGTTCAAGAGGCACGGGCTCTTCATTACTATCATCACCATCACCATCATCATATCATCTTCCATTGGGGGATCTTCTAGGGGCGCGACTATATTCTGCTCTGCATGTAGTACTGCCATAAGAAAGTCGTGGACGCTGAGGTAGTTTCTCGGATACTGCATTTGCTGCTGAATGGCATCAGGAAGATCTCTCCAAACAAGATCACAAATGCGCCGTAAAGGTAATTCGGGGGGAATCAGTGGTAACATAGTGCGACGAAACCTAAGAATATAATGATCCACTGGCTCACCAATGTATTTTCCCCAGATTGGTTCTATTCGTAGGTACAACCTGCGTCGCCAATCAGCCCACATAATCAGAATCACCTGGATGTGCATGGCATCTGCTGGGGGTAAGGGTGCAAACTCGGCTTAGATCCATTGTCTGAAGCCTTGCCAATCCCTTGGTTGTTCATCAAGTTCAATCCTCAGCCACCATGCTAAGGCTTCCCTCAACAATAATCCCGAGGCCAATAAAACCTGGAGGTGCGGTGGCGTATGACAAGCATTGAAGATCACCTCAACTGTGTAAAGCCATTCGGTCAGCACTATAGGCTGTCGACTCCCATAATATCGCGGTGGCATCACGTCTTGAAAAGCAATACTGGCTCTTCGATCAGCTTCCATATCACAATCATGATGCGGCTCTGCCATATACTATATTTATTGTCGTAATTAACATAACAGTGTCATATAAAACAGTACTGAATATTCTTATACTTAAAATCAAACTATCTTACTTGAGCTATGGCAATGGAGCAGATGACGATGTGCAGTAGGATGACAAGATTTTCGCTCTGATATCAACTGTCACAACCCGCCTTTTCGGGATGTGATAAAACTTTTTCTTACTTATTTTAGGGCAAAAATTTAGGGAAATTTTTTTTCTTTTTTTCTTTTTAATTAATACTTTACATATATTGGTTTAACAACTTTTGAAATACAAACATATACTTGTATTTACATAACTACCTTTCTTTTGCAATATACTTTATCAAACGTCACTTTCAAAATATCTTAAAATACAATACAGCGGAAACATACTGCAAAGGAAACCATACCTAGTTTGCACACATCATCCGTCCTGCCAGCTCATCATTACGATTTATTCTGACTTTCTCGTCGGAATACCTACAGCATGAAAAATTTAATGAGCTAACACCCAGTAAATCTCATAAATCTCACATTGACATTCAAATAAATGCATGAATCAATTATGCTTTCTTATAAACTTTCCTTATCTTCATCATTTCTTATCTTTACTAGGGCCCAAGTGTTCGTACCATTGCACAATTTCATTTAGGTCTACGTAACACTACGACCATACTATATCCTTTAAACTCCCCTTCAGTCAAGAGTCGATACGACACTTTTCTTAATTTCTGGTGACATATTTACCTAGTCCATTTATACCATGTATGATGTCATAGTCACATGTTATCCATAACACATAAATTTGCTTGCATAGCATAGTACACACAAGTACTTACTTTATATACACATAGGTATTCATTATTGTACACACAGGTACATAACATTCAATACACATAGGTATTCATCATTGTACACACAGGTACGTAATATACTGTACATATCGATACATAACATATTATACACTCAAGTATTTTAATCGTATACTCACAGGTATCCATACAAGACTATACCCCTAGGTATTCATATCATGGCAAACATATAAGTTTACACTGTAATATACACTCAAGTCTACATATACATACATCTTATACCTACATTTTCATACTGTAGGTGGGAAGGGTACTTACTTGTGCTTATGAACCGAAAAATCGACTTCGGTCTCCTTTCTCCTAGGCACCTAGGATCCTGTTCGCCAATTACAAAAGTATTAGCCAATTCCACTACGTTTTGTTACAAAACGTTCGTTAGTTAACTAGTCGAGTTGCATAATCGTATACAACTCTGAAACCACTGGTTTCCTTATTTCTACCTTACTCTACCCTATCATTACTTACGAAGGGCAGATATCTTCCAAATCATCTTTTTATTTCATTGAAAATATTTCTGAGCTGTTCGGGTTATTCGGACAAAAATGACGATTTTGCCCTTCCGTGAACCTACTGACTTACCCGAGCTCGATTTCATTATTTTAATAAAAACAGCCACATATTAACTTTAAAGTAATGCTCTAGTGGCTCGTATCTCTTTATTTCACACTTATGCCTCTTTTCTGTAAAACTTTACAATTCAGTCCATAAATTGAAAATTTTTGACAATTTTGCCCCGAGGGTTAAAATTGTCCTTTTATCCCAAAATTTTCTATTTTTCTCAAAGATTATTTTTGCTCAAAGTACCATATTCAAAATCTTTTGGGAAATGACGTTTTTGCCCTTTTAAAAGTTTTTCACAATTTTTGTAAATTCTTTGAAAAATTAAAATTTCACAAACGATTGAGTTTTTCGATGAACCGCCTAAGGGACCTAACAGTTTCATCGAGATCTACAACTTTCATGTTTTAACTTTTCCAAAAATCTCACTGTACATGGGTGTTTTTGGCCATTTTTCAATTACGCCGAGAGAAATCTTTTTCTTTCAATTTAGTCCCTAGGGCATTTTTACAAAAATCTGTTTCAAAATTGCAAATCTACCCCTGCAGAAACCATTCCATGCCTTATTCAAATCATTCTCATGCTCAAATATCATTTTTGCAAAGTCTAACATCAAAATTACAAAAATAGTACTTTTTGCAAAAATTACCATTTTGTACCATAAATCAAAATTTCACAACTTACACATGCCATACTTCACATATGCATGAAATTTTATCAAGTACATGCTCAAGAACCTACATGGGTTTAAAAGAATAGAAATCAAAATAAAATTCATAAAATTTCAAAACTTTGAAATCTTAAACTTACCAAAATAGCACTCTTTTGATTTCTAACCTTCCAAGGGTCCTTGAACTCCTTCTTAGGCTTCCTTTTCATGCAAAATACCATGAATTAATTTTCCCCTTAACCCATGAAAAATCCCTTGAAAACTTGCTAAAAAGTTTTGAGATTTTACCTTAAAACTTGTAAAAAATCCTTGGGCTTTGCTTCTAAAATTTGTTTGGGTTTATTTTTGCAAAGTTTGGGGCTGAGAAATTTTTTTTGAGAGCTTTCTTCAATGGTTGCCGAAGCTAGAGGAAAGGAAGAAATGAAAAAAATTGTGATGACTATGTAATAAATGCTTCCTTATCTACTTGATGACTCATGGTCATCCACAAGGTTACCCTAGGTGTCATCATATTATTGGGCCACATTGCATGGCTTGTTGGCCCAATAGAATTCAAGTAAGTTTCCACTTTGTGGAGTTAAAAATTTATACTATGTAATTTTTTATCAGACAGTATTTTTCCTATACTGCCGTGGTCAAATCAGTGTACTTTCTATCCTTAGACTGTATAAAAATATTTGACTTACTTTTCGTTCACTTTTGGAGGCCAATCATAACATTTTTCGTATCTGTGTTTTCACTTAGCAGTATACTCATACTACTTTGGCCTCCTTTTTTACACTGGGTTAGGTCTCGGTGGACTCTACATCATATTTATATTCTTTGTACCCATGTGTTTATATCACAATTTTACAATTAATCGTGATATAAAATTCATTTTATGGATATTATTTACAAATTTTTTAGTAATTAAACTCATAAAATCTATATTCGGCAATATCCAACATTATATCACATTTGCCATGAAATTTGCAATCAATGCAGTTCATTCATACTTTATCGTAATTTTTACAAAAATTACAATTTTTACAAAAATTTATATTTTTAAAAGTAAATTCATTAATTAAACCCAATTAAATATTAGGTTTTATTAGTGAAAATTTTCTCGGTCATTACAATTTGCATCCTTAAACAGGACATGAGCTGGACATTACCATATGCGAATATGGTTTAAGGATGTTTTCCTGCCTGTCTACAACTCGTGAGGAGTTTTAGGGACCGATTTTGAAGGCACATTGTTCAAAAAATAACATGCAGTTTATAGTGTATACCCCAGAAGGATAAAGGCAATGATGAATAACTCATCATGGACCTTATCATGTCTAATAAAGTCCTATTCCTTCTCTCCACTACGCCAATCTACTGCGAAGTGCTCAGTGTAGTCAAATAGGATAAAATCTCATTCTCTAATAAGTGTCCTAAGAATTTATCAGAAAGGTATTCTCTACCTCGATCGGATCGAAGTACCTTTATGGGTCTACCCAATTGCTTTCCACTTTTAGCCCGAAACTCCCTGAACTTGTCACAAGTTTCGTTTTTGTGGTGTATCAGGTACACATACCTATATCTTGAGTAATTGTCAACAAAAGTAATGAAGTACTCATACCCTCCTCGTACCTTGGATGTTCATTGGTCCACAAACATCACCATGCAAAAGTTCTAGAACCCTTTCGGCCCTATTGCCCTTAGACCCGTATGGTCTTTTGGTCATTTTACCCTCCAAACAAGATTCACATTAAGGTATAGATTCCACATTTAAGTGACTTAAAGGTCCATCCCTTACTAACCTTTGAATCATGTTCAGGTTAATATGACCAAGGCACAAATGCTAAAGATAAGTCTTATTAGAGTGAGAAGTTTTAAATCTTTTAGAGTTATTATCATTCATCTTAGCATTAAGTAATAAGTCCATCTTAGGTTTGATAAAATATAGATTATTTTGCATCCATCCAAAACAGATAAAAGATTTATTTTTACGAATCACCACTTTATCATTAAAAGAAACCAAATAGGAGTCTTTAAATAAACAAGCTATAGAAATTAAATTCTTTTTAAATTTAGGAACATAAAAACAATCTCGCAAAATTAAATTCATATAATTATCAAAATAAAGATGGACGTCTCCCACTGCTTCCGCTAAGACCAAGGATCCATCGCCCATTCGAAGCGTGAAGTCTTCATGTAGCAGACTTCTCGTTTCTTTGAACCCTTTTCGAGAAACACAAACATGATTGGTTGCACCGAAATCTACGACCCAAATGTCACTAGACTCCTCAACTAAACAAGTTTCTAAATACAGAAGATCATGCCTACCTCCTTTAGAAAGGAAGTCCTTGCAATGTTTCTTTATGTGCTTGACCTTCCCATAGAAGAAGCACTTAAGCTTCTTCGGGTTCTTCTTCTTCTTCTTCTTGCTCTTGTTGTTAGCAGGAACAGAAGACTTCCCATTTTTGGTCCATTGCCTCTTTCCATTCCCAGAGTTGATATTGGAACCAGAAGTAGCTACCAAATTGGCCTCTCTATCCACAGGAGACTCCCTGATCAGCAGTTCAAACTCTTGTAACTGTTTCATCAATTCTATTAAGGTCATATCCTGCCTATTGCTCAAATTAAATTTAGCTCTAAACGAAATAAATTCCTTTGACAGAGTCTCAAAGACCATAGACATCTGAGTTTCAGTATCGATATCGGCTCCATTGGTTTGAGCCTAAGCGAGGTAACCCATGACCAACATCATGTGCTCCTTTACAGATGTCCCCGGTGTCTGTTTACAGTTCAAGAGTTTCTGAAGCGCCCCTTGCCGCTTTGTTATGGCATGGCCTGGCCTCCAAACATGTCTTCAAGATTATCCAAGATCTGCTTAGTAGTCTCATAATCCTCATGTTGAGCCTACAGGACGTTATTCATGCTAGCCATAACATAGCAGCGGGCCTGATCATTTGCATCTTTCTAGCGATTGTACACTTGAATTGCTCATTAGTGGAATCTTCCATAGGTTTGGGAGGACAAGGGGTTGTTAGCACAAATTTCAGTTTCTCAAAGGGGAGGACGATATCCAGGTTCTATTTCCAATCATTATAATTATCTCCGGTTAATAGGTTTTTGTTAGGTATCGAAGATAAAGCAGTTTTTAGACATTTTTAATATACAATAAAGAATCATATACCAAACATAAGTAAATATATCATAATAATTTAGTAAGATAACACAATCATGTAAAAACATATAAATGTGTTTATGTGTCATAACCTTGAAAATATCACAACCTTACAACGATAATTCCCAACTTAGAATTCAACAAGCTCCTAGGGGAGTCATGCCGAATTCAATCAGGAACACGGATCCTCTCCTGATTATTATATGCCATTTAGGAATCGTATGATCTTGCATATATTAATAATTGTTTCTTCGACCATTAATTCTATTAACAGAGCTTCTAGGGGAGGTTAATAATAAAATTAACATGAGTGTATAACCATCGTTTTAATATTTTATCCATGATTTATAATCACCACCTAGGGGTGTGCAACGATAAATCATGCTAAAATACCGTATGCTCTTAGAGATCCAATCTGGTACATGATAAAAATCCCTTCCTAGGGGTCGGGATCACCATGTTCTTCCTATGGACCAACGATGGAGGCCTTAGGTCCTCTCTTTGAAAACCTTCTCCCACTCAATCTTTTGAAATCAAGGTTTTATTTTAAGAACATGCATGAACAATTTAATAGGAGCTGGTACTCCCTATTCTATATGACATGTTATCAATATACATGGCAAATCATATTATAATGCAGACAAGCAAAGCAATCTAGCAAAACTATAAGCAAAATAATAATAAATAACAGTAATATGATGGTTACACCATAGAGAACAGAAAATAAAGATTACAAAAGAATAATCGAAATATTTTAGTGATTGTTGATCCTTGAATCTCTAAGCTGTATCCTTCTTCATGCAATGCCCATCTTTAAGTCTTTAATCCCGTATGAATCGAATACTTCATATTTTTGGTCATATCTAAATTTAATGTTTCTCAAAATTGTCCCAAAAATAAAATTAAAACTACATTGAAAAATTGCACCTTTTTTGTAAAAATTTTCAACTCTTTGCTGGCAAGCCGATCACCTAGATCGGCCTGCCGGTCATAACCCACCGGCCTGTCGATCTTCGCAGATTAGCCTGTCGATTTATGATAGATCGGCCTGCCACTAGAGCCACCTAATTTCTGCTCCGTTGAAGGCCTAACGACCCTCACGTCTGGCCTGCCGATCTATGACCATCGGCTTGCCGAACTGGAGGGTTCGGCATGCTGACCGAGTAGAAATCACCCTTTCTAGAAAAAATAATTTTTAATGCAATTTATCAATTTTATTTTCAACAATTCAAAAACATAAAATTAGAGACTCAGGAAATACCTGGGTGTGCCATCATCTATCTTCTAGATCTGCCTTCTAGATCCGTCTTCTTCGAATAATTATTTAATTACAAAATTCTTATAAATTTAAAATTAAATAATAATTCCTAGACGGAGATGATAGTCTGCCATCTAATTACATGAAAAACTTAGATACACATTCTAACATCTAAGGAACCATAATCGGTATAAATTAATTAATTAATAAATAATTAAATAATTATTTAATCAACCATAATTAATTAATGAACATTCACCACATAATCCATGACAACATATATAATATATAGAAACCTAAAGTGCCAACTCTCTATAAAATTAAATTCAAGCATAGGAGAGATCAATATCACATAATTTATACATATAGTATGATCACAAACTCGTAAATTTATGTAAAAACCATGGCTCTGATACCAATTATTGAAAAAATAGTACGCAGCGGAATTTTAAAATTTTTTATATCAGAGTATTTTCCAAAACACAAGTTTTACATGCTATATGCATAAATTAACCAGATCTTACTAACCTTTGATTGCTGAAGAACCCTTACAAAATGTGAAGAGAAGTAATGTTCTAGAAGAGCCTCAACCAACTAGTCTTCTTTGCTATTCTTTATCCACGATCGGAGTGAGTGTGGGCTCACACATATAGCTCTTCCTCCAGGTGACTCTCCTTCCAACCAATTGAGAGAACCCAAAGCTAGTGTTTGTGATTTGTGAACAAGAGCTCTTAGGGAGTTTTTTAGATTCTCACCAGCTGAGTATCACTCTTAATCTCTCAATTGATCTAAATAACTTATGAGACTTACTCCCTATTTATAGAGGTTGGGTCTAGGGTCAGTCATTATCAGATAAGGTCTCAAAAATTTGAAACAAAATAAAATTCGGATCAATATCTGATGAAATTTGTGTAAAAATATGTGATCTTTTTTTCACGCATTGGCAGGCCGAACTGCCTAATTGACAGGCCGAACTTGCCCCATCGGTAAGCCAAACTTGACGATCGGCATGCCAAACTGTCGAAAAAAAATCTCAGCGAATCTTTTATTTTTCACCCAAGATTCTATAGGATAAAGTCTCAGTTTTAATTCAAATAACCCAATGGAGAAGTTATCTAATTAAAACAACTTTATCTAAATAATCTCTAGGAAAATAAATGAATTCTTAATAATTCTATAAGTTTATCTTAATTTAATTTATTCAAAATTAAATCAACCGATAAACAGACAAGAATTATCCGATCCCAATAATTCAACAAGTTTATCTTGAATTAATTTCGTCACAAAATTAATTCAACCGATAAACAGACATGAATTATTTGATTCTTCCAAATTTCAACCAATCTAATAAATCTGACATAAGTGACCAATTAATGAAAAAGCATGCCGTATCATTACAGGATGTTGTGAGCTAGCAAAGAGGACCAAATGGACCTATATAATTCACGCTCCCGATAATTATGAAACCTAATATCCCAGATATATATTTCATAATTATCAACTCCAACGCTACTCTAGTAAAAGCTTAGAGCTACATTATCGACTATATAGAATTACGAAGCATGTATAGCTAAGTTTCCATGACATATCATAGTGTATCATATCCCTATAGGATTATCCATAACCGGCTTAAGGACAAGTTTGTTTTACCTTCCCGATTATTTTTATCTTATGTTCCATTATCTCACCATCGAAAAACTTACCATCCAAAGACAATATATCATTCGGTTACACCTATGTATCTAAATGGTTGAGCGCTCCAGTTTTTAAATTACAGGATAATGTATATAAGAGGATATCATTACTCCTAAGGAGGAGCTATAGATTTCATATCTATAAATAACAGGTCTACGCTATCGAGAGTCGTGCCTCCAATGTACCGGCATGCGTACCACTATTAAAATGTGGGTGTCACCCTTTGGTACATCAAAAGATACAAATCAAGACAACGTGCCTACTATTCGTCTCAAGATTAAGATACAATATAAATGATTGTCTAAAGTGAATCTATTTGCTGAGACAGAATTATTAATTTAAATCAATTCACTTTATGTCCTGATCCAACACATCGTCACCCATGACAACGCGCCAATGTTTCTATTCATAGAGTTTGCCTCCGATGGTCGAGACAAACTATCTCCCAATAGGGATATAGACAACATAACAATCTTTACATGAATAAAGCGCCCAATTTTATTTCATCGATTGTGGATCTTATGATTTAGACAGTCACCTTAAGAATCGTGTCTTCCGCATAATTTGTCTATCATATGCCAAATTCTTAAAGGTTAAGACCGACAGTCTTAGATTTTTGTTTGCTTAATATACATTCAATAAATATGAACGTAAAGAGGACAAGATTTGGTATATAAACAATAAATAAATTCTTTATTGATAAAAATGTCTCCAAAAACTTATTATATTTTTACTTCTTAGGGCATATATGTCTAACACTAATCTTATTTATTGCCACATTAAATATTTTATATTAGAATTAAATCACATTTTATTCAAAATTAAAAATACTAAATATGAAAACTTTATAAACAAGCTTTGATGTACACAAGAAGACTTTCCTCTTTGTACTTTGGCACTATATACAGCGGGACCCTTTCCCTATGTGACTTTCAAAATTAATTAATTATTTTTTATTAGACAATCTAATTATTTATGAATATAAATTAATTCATAATTAATTTATTTTGAGTAATATTTAGTTTAGAATTTCATAATTTTAAATTAATTTTTTAAATCAATAATTTCACTTATCTAAATAGTGTTTACAAGGATGGTAGGGTACTAATGGACCCATTATTTCAAGCTCCAATAAAACTATTATATTAATTAAACTCTTTAATTAATATATTACTCTTTTATTAATTTCAATGCAACTCCACTAAATACTTTGAATTGCACTCGCAAAAATATATATATTCAATTACTCATTTCTAAGAGCTGTTCATTTTATATAGTCATTGCATATAAATCAATCCTCTAAAAATAATTTACAATTAGAGATAGGTTAAATCTGTGAACCTTTCTAATTATTTCTTTATCCTTGAGTGCCATTGATTCTCTAATGGATAATAAATTCATGAACTTAATCATGAATTAAACGCTCTTATTATTCAAGCCCCAAATCAATACTTAAAAGAATTATTTACCTGCTTCTTGTTTAAGAAGAAATGGATTTCATTTTATAATAGTAACATTCCTTGCTACTTACTTCATCATGCCTCCAAGATACAATGAATAAGATTTGATTCTTAAATCTGTACCAAGTAAGTTGAAAGACATAAATCCATAAATAGGAGTGTGCTAATAACTTATAATCAATATCATTTTATATATAACCATCAGCTGCTCATATTTCATCATGTTCTAGTCCTACATAATCTCATTACACACAATGCACTCATTTAATGACTCACTATATTAATGGTTCAGATCAGACCATTCCATTCTTAAAAGAAAATAACCTGCACTAGTAACGCTTAATTAAAGATTCCATACTTTAATTGAAGAATCAATTATAACAATTAGTTATATGTTACTGACTATTTTACTTATCATCTTTAAATATTATTCTCTTGTATATAATACTTATATATAATTTTTAAAGTCACATAGATAATTATGAAATTTTCATGATATTCTTAAAGTATTCAAAATATATATACACAAGTTTAACAAATAAATTCATTTTATTTATTTATAAATATGTCCATTTCAAACATCATATGCTTTATAGGTATCTATTCTAACAGAATTATCAATACTCATCCAAGTACAAATTCATATTGAATATATTGTTTAAATTAATACTTTAATTGCATATCCAAACGCCAATTCAGATTATTGGTTAAACTACACAATTTAGATTTTTTGTTCAAACAAAAAAGTTCAAATTAACACAATTCAAACTAATGAACCAAATAGGGAGAGAATTTAGTAGACCAAATTAGGGAATTTTCATAATAGGAATTGTACTTCGTTAGGAACACTTGTGTGTTGTGAGTTGTAAATTTTAAACATCCATATTTATACATCATTCTGTTAAAAAATCAATTTGATAACTAAAATAATAGTTCATATGATAAACACAAAAACAAAAAATTGTAGGAAATATTATTTTTTTAAAACTAATTGTGTAAATATCAGGTTTTGAAAATATTTGTAATAAATGACAAATTTATGATGTAAATATATTTATCATTTTGTTTACAATGTAAATAAGAAATGTAAATAATTTTTATTTATATAATAAATAA
Source organism: Artocarpus heterophyllus (assembly GCA_025403435.1). NCBI lineage: Eukaryota > Viridiplantae > Streptophyta > Magnoliopsida > Rosales > Moraceae > Artocarpus > Artocarpus heterophyllus. The sequence goes on from CM046351.1 coordinate 15,192,081, forward strand.
ATTTATAGTGTAAATAATATATTTACTTTTTTGTTTATAATATAAGTATTTTTAATTTATATAGTAAATAAATTATTTATATTATAAATTTATTATTTATTATAAATATTTTTTAAAATTTAATATTTACTTTAAAAAGAGTAAAAAATCTTACGTTTCTCTCCTTCACTCCAACCATGTGAGTTCCAGCGAAATTTTTGCACAAATGACATCAAAATTACTTACATGGACTCACAATTCTAACCCATCATTTAAAACCTTAAGCAACCCACGGTCAAAACCACCAATACGAACACCTTTCTCCACAATTAAAGTCATTAATCTAATCTAGTCATCTTCACTAAATAATCCTACGCGGAAATCTTACCCTTTTTTATTTTTTATTTATATTTTCTACACTCTATAGTGCGCTGTTCCCGTCAAAGAAAAAAGAAAAAAGAAAAAAGAAAAAAGAAAAGAAAACCTCTTGGCCCCTTTCAAGTTTCCCACCCACTTCCTTTATTATTTTTTAATTTATTCTATTTAATTTCAAAGCAGATAAACCAGCACCATCTCTTAACTAAAACACACTATAGTTGGCACTTCCACCGGAAGTTACTTTAAAGGAAAACTCTCTGTTCTTTTCTTTCTTTCCTTCTCTCTTCAAACCCTAAAATATATTTTATTCGTTTTCACATAAAAAATAAAAAAACTCAAAACTCTCTCGTCACATACTCATAAAAAAACCTCCTCTTGTCTTTTCTCTCTTCTGCTTCTTTGGTGGTTTTTGAGCTTCCATTTTTCCTTTCCTTCTTCACTGTAAAGTAAAAACCAGAGAGAGTTTAGAGAAATGGCTATGGCTAGTCAAGACCCGGGTGATCAGTTGGCGCCATAGCTGGCATTGGTTTGGTCCCAATGGGGAAGGTCGAGGAAGAGCAGATTTTGCCTTCCACTGTTGCTTCCTCCGATTCGTCGGAGCAGCGAAATGCAGAGAACAATCGGTGCTGTTTCCGGTGTCGCCGGATTCGGAGGCTCGTCGGACTGAAATGCGTCTTGGTTCTGTTGCTCTCCGCGGCGGTTTTCCTCTCCGCCATCTTCTGGTTGCCGCCGTTCCTTGAGTTCGCGGATCGGGGCGATCTGGATCGTGATTCTCTGTTCAAAGGTATGTTTGTTTTCTCGGAAAAAATTCTTTGATTGCTTGTTGTTTTTCATTAAATGATTTTGAATTCTGGATTTGTTGGTGTCCGACATTGTCTGGATCTGGATTCGTTTCGGAAGTTCTTTTTTTTTTTTTTAATTTTCTTTTTAGGTTTTTTGAGGTGTTTGTGATTTTCGATATTTTGTTATCCGGTTGTTGTGTAGCTTGGTTTGGTAGTTGAGCAAATGCAGGTGAAGAGGATAATTTGATTTTTATTAGTCTGTTATAATTTCTAGGAATTATTAGCTGGGTTAATAGCGCTTTCTTTATTACTTTATTAGTTTTTGTAGAAATTATATGGTTCGTTGCTGAGAAATTCCAGGGAAAAAAATGATTATGACAATTTTATTCTTACGTTTACGTTGTCTTAATTTGTTAGAAATGACAAACTTCACTATTTTGGGTTTGCCTCAACAATTGAAATTTATGCTTTGCTTTCAATTTCTTTCCTTTATTAATTTTTTTTTTAGTTTTAATTTTTTTAATTTCTCCTTTACTTTTTTGGGCAACTGACTGGAGGAAGGTACAAAGTATAAATCGTGAGGAAAATTCTGGATCTCAGAGTTTTTGTTTCTTTCTTAATGCCGTAATCTTGCGAATTCTATTTTAAATAAACAATTCCAAATATTAGCGTTCTGGACCTAAATCTATGGTAATTTTAAATGGTTTGAAACCAAAGTATTTGACAACCATGGTGCTTACTTTTTCCCTCTTTGTTAAGTATTTCTATATTCTTTCGATAAAAGATTATGTAGGCAAATGTGTTGCTTACCTGGATTAATCTTCATATCTACTTGCTAGTTGCTACCATCTAGTGTCTCCAAAATTCAAAAAAAAGAAAAGAAAGAAAGAAACAAAGAATAACATGACTATAAATTGTTGTTGAACTCCTAAAGAAAACTCGGGCACTAAGCTCAATAATATAATATTGATGCTCGAATAAATTGAGCGCCCAACGATAATGACTTTAACCTAATCTGACTTTTAATTTTTAAACTTGACACTCTTAAACAAAGATAAGTTTTAATTGCTCCTTTAGATGTTCCAGAGGACCAAAATATTCTCGTATTCCATTGTTTTTGAATTTGAAATCTAAAACATGATAAATGTATCTTAATATCCATCATGTTACAATTTCTTCTTTAGAAATTAGGTTTGCATACGTTCTTTTAATGATCTAATTCATTATTATGTTTCTTTGGAGATTAGTTGATTGGTTGACGATCATGAATTAAATATCCTCCCATCAAAAAGGGCAAAGATATTGGATATTAGGTTGTCAAAGAATGCTGAGATTGGCACAGGAAAGAGGTGTACTGTGATTGTTGACCTTTCATTGATATTGTTGTGATTTTTAGTGTCGGTATGATTGTAAAACCAATGCGAATTTTAAGGGGTGGGGGTGTTTTAGTGGGTTGTAATGTTTTGATATTTGACATGACATGAGAGCTTGTTCATTGAATGCAGAAATTGTTGAGAGTTTTGGAGTTGCTTTAGATTATAAAACCGTGATAATTAGTTGATTAGATCTAGTGGTCGATGGAGGGTGGGATAAACTTGATGATGCTGATCCTTAACGGATAACAATTACAATGCAATCAAAGATATGCATCTTCTTAATCATGTTGCATTAAGAAATAATTAAAAGGTTTATTATTTATTTATTGGGTTAATTACAAAAGTGTACCTCTTAGTTTTATTTATTCCACAATTTATCCCTCTATTTTGAGAAACTACAAAGGTGTCCTTTAGATTTGAGGAAATTGTTTCAATTTCATCCTTGAGCAATTGAAAGGACAATAATACCCTTTAGTGGAAGACTATTTGGATAATTGAACACCATTTTTTTAAAAGAATAGTTTTTGCTTTCAAAAATTAAAAAACTCACTTCTAATATTCTATAACCTTTTTTTACCCATTTTTCCTTTCCATCCCCCCACCCTATCCTCTCTTCGGTGAATCTCTGATGATCGCCTTTTCCGACCGCCTAACCCCAACGATCCACCCTAAACCAATCAAATTTTCCAATGCATGATTAAAAAAAATTCAAAAACTTTCTAATTACAAATCAAACACACAAGACAAACATAAGTGGGAAAAGGAAGATCTAGAGAGGTCATTACTGGCAAAGCCTTTTCAATCTTAATCTTACTTCTAGCAGCATCCTCAACATTTATGGGTAGAATTGAGGCTTTATTGACACAGTATAATTTCCACACTTGGACTTCAACCTACAATAATAAAGCACAATACTTACAAAGAGAATTTTCCATTTTCTTTAAAAAAAAAAAAAACTTAATTAAAAAAAAAAGAAAAACAACATGATGATCCTCCAAATAAGATATCTATACAAATTTCCGATCAATTTGGCCGGAACCTTCGACTGGAGCTCTGGGAGTGGCACGCTGGCGTAGTTGGCGACGAGCATGTCCTCGTCCTTGACGGAGAGATTCGACGCGGCGGCGGCGATGGCGGTGGCCTCCTAGCAACGGTCCTGCTTCTCCAACTTCATGGCTTCCTTCTACACCACCTTCTTGTTGATGGATTTGGACTCGTCCTCCTGTTGGTCTGGTTGAGAAGCCAGCGGTGATGGTGTCAATGAGGGGATTTCGGCTTTGGATGACATTGTTGGAAGGGAATTGGAGCCGAGAGAAAATTTGTTGGCGATCTAGGGATTGTTTGCAGTAGGAGAAGGCCAGTGGAGGAAGATGAAGACGAATTTAAAAAAAAAAAAAACTTTTGCGATTCTTGTTTTGGTTTTCTAAGTGGAGGCCAATTTCTTTAATTAAAAAATGTTTTTTTTAAATTTCTAATTGGTATTATTAATTACTATTATTTATCAAAGGGCGTTTAGGTCAAAAAAATTAATTTGCCTCTTTTTCTGGCTTATAATTGGCAAAGGGATGAAATTGAAACAATTTCTTCAAATCTAGAGGACACATTTGTAGTTTCTTAAAATAGAGGGATAAATCGTGAAATAAATAAAAATAAGATGTATATTTTTGTAATTAACCCTTTATTTATTTATTTATTTATTATCTTTTAAACTAGATTAGTTCTACCTTTCTTAGGAATATCACTTGCTCTGCGGCTGCAAGCTCAACTACTACCTTTTCTTTCCCTACTATTCTTAAGACCCTAATTTAGTTAGGAAATTGCACTGTTGTACCCCAAACTATTTGTTTTTTGTATGATGCACCCTAAACTTTCAATATTGGCAAAATGCACCCTGAATTTTAAAATCACTGGCAACTGAAGTCCAATAGCTAACAAGCTTTAAAAAAGCATGGACAATTTTGGTAACGAAATTCGCACATGAGTTTTCGTAAGGGTAGAACTCATCATTTTAAGAAAAAGTTGAAACTCAACACATGAAAAAGATTATTTAACGAAAATTAAGAGTAGCTATTGGACCTCAATTGCTAATGCTTTTAAAGTTCAGGGTGTATTGTATCAAGATTGAAAGTTTTGGGTGCATTATGCAAAAGTGAATAGTTCAGGTTGCAACAGTGCAATTATTCGTGTTTATATCAATTGTGTTTTTGAGTAATTTTTTGTTTCGTCTTTATCTAGCTTTCTATTTTGAGCTTGTACCGGATAACGTTTTTATGTTAACACAGTTTCTGTTTTTCTAAACAAAGAATGAGGACTAATGGATTACGGGGGTTGAGAAAATTAGAGAGATTGATGGTCCATATGGTGATGAAGTGACATGGACGGTTGTTGAAAAGATACCCTAATGGTAGCTTAGGCTACTTGGAAGTTTTGTGGGCTTTAGGTTTTTCCTTTGCAGATATGCATGCATACGTTGGATCACAACTTTCATTTTAATAATGTAAAATATTACATCTGGTTTGTAAAGCGCGGTCTTTTTTGTTCTTGATGCATATTGTTTATTTCTTTAAACATGTAGATCGCGAAAGCAGCAGTTATAGCCTGAGTGAGTCAATGGGATTTTTCAGAGGTTTATGTGCATCTTATGCTTACTCATCATATTATGCCATGGCATGGCTTTCTTATACACCTTTTTGATATAAGTCAACTCCTTGGTCAGCCAGTCAGCCTTGACATTTAATGGCATTAGTTTGATTTTGACGATGGTATCATGGTAGAACAATTATTTCCGGAGATATTTTTTTCCTTGTGATGAAGATTTGATACTCTTTGCCTAACGGACTTTTTTTCATCCAGATCATGATATAGTAGCAAGTTTCAACCTTATGAAGCCAGTTTCTTTGCTCCAAGACAATACTTTGCAGCTTGAGGAAGACATTTTTGCTGAAATAAACATTCCCTCCAAAGTATCTACACTTCTTGTCATTTCATTTACTTCAAATTTTATTTTCTCTGATCTAATTTATGATTTGAATCAGGTGGTTGTCTTGTCTCTGGAACCCTTACGAGAACCAAACATAACAAGAGTTGTCTTTGCAGTTGACCCTGAAGAAAAAAATCCAAAATTGTCTGAAACAGCTAAAAGTCTGATCAGGGGATCTTTTAAAGATTTGGTTATACGCCAGACAATTCTCCACCTGACCCCGTCTTTGTTTGGTGATGCACGTTTTTTTGAGGTGCTAAAATTTCCAGGAGGAATCACGATAATTCCCATTCAGAGTGCTTTCCTTTTGCAAAAAGTGCAAATCCTTTTCAATTTCACTCTAAATTTCTCCATCTATGAAATACAAGTAAATTTTAAGGAACTGACAAGGCAACTAAAGTTGGGGTTACATCTAGCACCTTATGAGGTGAGACAACTTTCCTGTCTGTATGCTTCTTGTCTGAGGTGTAACTATGAAATTTTATGTTGTCGGTGATTGCCCTTGTTTTGACTTAATAAACTGTCAAAAGGATCATGATTTAATTGCCTCGAATGAACTTCAGCAGATCGTGATGGATGTCTGATTTCCTTTGTGAAATGCAGAACTTGTATGTTAGTTTATCAAACTTGAGAGGTTCAACCATAGATGCCCCCACCATCGTTCAGTCCTCTGTTGTACTGGCTGTTGGGAATACGCCTTCAACGCAAAGGTTGAAGCAGCTTGCTCAAACCATTACAAGTCGACACTCAAAAAACCTTGGCCTGAATAATACTGTATTTGGTAAGGTCAAGCAAGTCCGGCTTTCATCTATTATGCAACAGTATCTTCATGGTGATGATGGCGGTGCACCTGCACGGTCACCTTCACCTGCTCCTGTTCCTCAGCCCCACCACCATCACCATCACCACCACCACCATCATCATCACCACCATGGTGCCCACCTTGCTCCCACAATTTCACCAGAGCCTGCGACCAAGAGAGGTTCACCTGCAGCTCAAAATGGTGCTCCTTCACCTGAGGATGGTGCGCCTACCCCAGCAAGAGGTTCACCTTCCCCTGAGAAAAGTTATGTAGCAAAGCCACCCGGTTGTCATTTTGGATATAGGTCTAAAGGGGAAGAGAGAAAACGATCTCGCGTGGCTCCTGTTGTTGCACCATCAAAATCAAATGCATTTCCTCACCGCCCAGCTGCCTCTCCGCACAAGCAAGTAGCCCCATCAAAACCCATCTCCAACTCAGTTCCAGTTTCCAGCCCTTTGCCAAGTGTAGTTTTTGCTCATGTTCAGCCCCCTTCAAAGAGTAAACCAGAGGAAAAACATTTTGACACGAGGCCGGCAGTTGCACCAACTCCTTCTACATGTGAGTATATCAATGATCTTAACGAGTTAGTTAGCATATTAGTCCAAACTAATGATTATTATGTGACAATGGATATGATGCGTGTTGCTTTTGTGTGTGTGTTCAAGACCTGTTTCTATTCCATATAGGTGTTTCTTATTTACCACCAAAGAAAAAAAAGGTCGTTAAAAAAAAAATCCCGCTTGTGCTAGATCCAATGATTTTGAGCCATAGCAGATCAAAGTATCTGAAGTTTTAACTATACATGGAAGTCAGATATTGCTAAACCTTCTAACTGATGCAGGACCAGGAGGGACTGAATATGGACTGAGAAAGTAACAAGATAGAAGAATTGGAGAAATTCGATAAAGACATGATCAGGAGAGGAAATAATTTAATTCAATCCGATTAAAATCTGAAATACTTGGTACAATCAAGCCTATTTATGGATAGAAAATTAAGCAAAACCGTGAAAGTAACTCTAAGAACTTTGGCTGGAATAAACATTTCTCTTTAATACTGCTAACCAAACAACTACGGGAAAGCAAAAACATGATTACCATGTATTTTATGCCCAACTCCTATCATAAGTCCGTTATTTTGTGATATGATTTTTGTTCACCGTCACTAACATATTGTTATTGCAGCTTCTGCAGGTTCTCTTCCCACTGTTCAGTTGGCATTTTCACTGTTCCTTGCTCTTGTATTACATTAATAACCAAAAAGGATAAACAATCTGTTTTTTAGTTAAACCCACTAGTCTGATTTCGAGGAAGAGTCAACTGTATCATTCCAACCGGATCTGGTGGAGTTTCTGTAATTGTGAGCTACTCAAAGGGTGTAGTTTCACATCTGAGTGGATGTATGTTGTTCCTATGCGTGTAAATATTGATTAAATCCCAGTCTGCAAATGCCTATTTGGGTCAAAGTCACAGAGGTGGCAGGCCTTCGGTTAAAATGCATTGCTGCTGTTTTGTGTATTCTCTTCGGAAGAAATGTAAGAGGAAAAAACGAACAAATATCTTACGGTACCTTTGTTTTCTACTCAAAGTCAATCAGCCATGCATTCTAGGTTTTGTGACAATTTTGTCACAAAATCTCACTGGCTAAGCTTCTAAGAACTAGATACCCTACAGCAATGCTATCAATAAAGGTAATTGTTTGGAAGTATGCCATTACCAATGCCCCCACCGAAAAGGTAAAACCCATGAGTGAGATTCTAATTGTATGGCCTATTTAAATAAGTCTCTTTAGCCATGTATATACGTATAATTTCTAGCCGGAAATAATGTTTTCAAAGAAAGGTTCTTTTATAGAGCAGGAAGGTTTCTTTGATCAAAGGATGTCATTGTAGTTCTATTACCGGTTTACAAGCAAGAAGATTTCTTTGGCTCTTCCCTAATTATGGCTGTGATTCCATTTGTATTTTTTTTTGTAATCAAAACCTTAATGTTCCTAAAACTTTATCGAACCACCTAGTTTGAAAGTTGAAAATTAGTCGGGGCAAAAAATTCATAGATTCAAGGGAAAAAGAAACCTTTGTGTATAAGCGTTCAAGAAGAATATATCCTTCCAAGAAAGCAAAGACAGAGAGGCTGTCTGGGTTAAGGATATTAAGCTTATTTTCAGACTTTGGAAATTATGTAATGTCTTGAAATTAATTAAAGTATAATTAGTGTATAAAATGGTAAATTAGTATGCCTTATTGTAATTTGAACTTAATCTAATTATTTTGTAGTATTTTCTAATTAATTTCACTTTTAATTATTTCTATTAGCTATCTTAAGTTTTGGAACAAAACAATTTATGAAATTTCCAACAAGACCCTCCTTGAAACCATGTGTTGAACATGGATTTTCATCTAAAAACCACTCAGCCCTCCTATTTAACTCCCCTCTCTATTTCTTTCACTCTCACTCTCTTTCTCGTCTCTCTCTTTCTCACCGTCTCTCTCTCTCTTTCTCTTGGTGCTCTCCCTTTCCCTCCTGTCTTTTGATTTCAGTCACCAATGGAGGCCAAAAAGGATGAAATTTGAAGTTCCAAGCCCGCTCAAATCAGCTCAAATTTCTTCCTTGAGGTTAGCTCTCTCTTTTTGAAATTTCAAAGTTTTATTTTAAAAAATTTCAATTTTCCTTGAATTTTGAAATCCGAGCTTCTTTGAGCTTAAATAGTGTTCAATTCAAGTTATAGAATGTGCTTTACCATGAATCTAAACTTAATCTGAGCTAAAATCAACTCAACCAAGTTTTTACATTTTTCTTTGATTTTTAAATAAATGATGAAATTGAGTTTAGATATGGGGATTTTGTTCTAAATAGATTTAGGATTGTTTTCTAGTGTTTTTTTACATGATTTCTGGGTTGAAATTGGCCAAAAACAGGTTGAGTCGAGTTTGGAAAGCTCAGGTAGGCCAAGGCTTGAAATCTAGAATTTTTTAGATTTCGACGGATCGGCAGGCTGAACTTGAGCTTCGGCAGGCCAGATTCATAAGTTCGGCATGCCAGACTCAAGCAGTTTGGTAGGAATGCTACTGTAGCTTTTATGGATCTAATGAATCATATTTTTAGGCCTTGTTTGGATTAGTTTGTGATCGTGTTCATTGATGACATACTTATGTATTCTAAGACCTGGGAAGAGCATGAGCAACACCTAAGGATTGTGCTTCAGACTCTATGAGAATATCAGCTGTATGCCAAAAAGGAAAAGTGCGAATTTTGGTTCACCAAGGTTAATTTTCTGGGACATGTAATCTCTAAGCAAGGCATTTCAGTGGATCCATCCAAGATAGAAGCAATAGTGTAATGGGAACATCCAAGGAACGTGGTTGAGATCCGCAGCTTCTTAGGACTTCCTGGGTACTATAGGAAGTTCATGCAAGACTTATCGAAGATAGCAGCATCATTGATGTGATTGATTAAGAAAAATGTTTGATTTAAATGGGATGTAGAATGTGAGTATGCCTTCTAAGAATTGAAGCATCGATTGACCACCGCTCAAGTTCTGATCATATCGAGTAGTGACGAGCCTTACGAAGTCTACAAAGATGCCTCGAGACGTGAACTTGGATGCATGTTAATGCAACACGGACGGGTTATGGCATATGGATCGTGATAGCTTAGACCTCACGAGCAGAACTACCCCGCTCATGATTGGAACTTGCAGCAGTGATACATGCCTTGAAGATTTAGAGATGTTATTTGTATAGAGTGACATTCTAGATTTTCTCGGATCACAAGAGTCTAAAGCATTTATTCACTCAAAAGGACTTGAATTTGAGGCAATAAAGATGGATGGAATATACAGAAGACTATGATTTAATGTTGTAGTATCATCCAGGAAAAGCCAATGTAGTTGCAGAAGCGCTCAGCAGGACGTCTTTTGGAATTCTCGGTTGCTTGGCACTTGAGGATTGGAAAAGAAATGCTATGGTAAGTGAGTGTAGGCCACAGTATTATGAAGATTGCGATCAGATTTTGGTATACCATATGGAGTCTACCTTAGCACTTGTTCAAATAGTGAAGTAGAACCAATGGTGGGATCAACATCTACAGGAGATATGGTGTAACGTCCCGAAATTTATTTAATGTTAATGTAATGTAAATGATGAATTAGTGTGCCATAATTAAAGTTTTAACTTTAATTAGATTATTTGGTTGGATTTTGAGTTTTTGGTTGTTTTGTTAAATTGATGTGTTCAAAAGATTTCTTATTGTTTTAAAATGATGTTTTGAGTTTTAAAACACAATAATTTGTAAAATGTTAAAAATACTCTGTTTTGCAAAACCGTGGGCGGCACATGGTTTTCGCACAGTAAAACCGCCCACCGATTTTCTCTATTTATTTCCCTCTTCTCTCTCTCTCTCCTCACTCTCATGTTTCACTCTCTCCCTCTTCTCTCTCTCTCTCGGCAGCTCCCTCTCTCTCAATCTCTTTCAAAAATTTTTAAAACAAATTCGAATCCAAGCTTTGGGATAGCAAGGAGGAAGCTCGGGGACGTGATTCGGCAACCGAGAACGCAGATTGAAGTTTCGATTCGAGGTTAGATTCGAAATTTCTAAACTTTATACAAAATTTTCAATTTTGTGCATTTTGAAATCTAGGTTTGATTAAGCTTAGAAAACCTTGTGTTTGAGTTAAATGAACTTAGAACAACTAGAATATAAGCTTAGATTGAAGAAAAACGGATTGGATTCAAGATTTTTGATTTTTTCCCTCATTTTCTCATTTTTGGATTTTTGAGGATTTTGAGTTCAAATCTTGTTTTAAATGAGACCAAAAATGTTTTAGAATGTTTTTCTATCAAGTATAATTGTTTTTCATGCCTGGGATTTGAGAAAAACAGGTTGGAATCTGGATTTGGATTTTGGGGATCGAGAAACCCGTGGCTGGGATTTCTGGATTTTCCCAGTTCGATAGGCCGGTGTTCTTCCGACCGGCAGGCCGAATCTGGGGAAATGTTCGGCCGACCGAACTTTGCTTCTGGCAGGCCGAACTGTACAGTTCGGCAGGCCGAAGCAGGGCGTCCGGCAGGCCGACCGAGGCATGGAAAATTTTGTGATTTTTACCCGTTTTCACTGTTTTGAACCCAGATTTAAATCCCAACCTTATAGGATGATTTTTAAAGGTACAAATGGCACACTAGGACATCATGAAATGATTTAGTAACATAGAATGTCTCAAACTAGATATTGATCGACTTAGTTTGTATCTAGGATCGTTCGTGGTTCCGTGGAGCTAACGTATAGCGGACCGAGATTGCGGTGTGGGGCACCGGCACGAGTATTGAGGTAGAACTTCTATCCTATTTCTTTGGTAGCCTGGTTTTGAAATGATTTGGCTTTGAAAATGATTTCTATCAAAATGTTTTCAACGGTTGTTTGAAAATGGTTTTATCGGTTATATTTCAATATACCGTGATCTGAAATGAATTTCATAATAAATGTAATTGACAACACTCGGTAATTGGGTTTTGAATGATAATGATAATAAACACAAAGGCATGATGCCATATCAGAGATCGGGTCGTGTAGCGATCGACCTTGGGGGCAGGTCCCGAAACCCAGCTGGGCCACTACGGTGGTGATATCATGGTTTGCCTAGGTAAAAGTAAAATGGTGTTTTGATTTGACGAGTAGACTGTTCTGTGTCAGGACGGTTCTACTCAAATTATTTATTTATTTATTTATTGATTTATCTAAGTTTCCTTTGAATAACTTCTAATAATGCTATGTTCCTTTGCGTTAAACTATTTTTATAAAACCTAGTCCTACTGAGCCTTTCGCTCACATTTTATTGTTTTAAATTTCCCCCATCTAGGTGGTCTTCCATTTAGGTTTGGAGAAGATTCTTCGGATCGAACTCAGGAGCAATAGGAGAGTTTATTTATATTTTGTATTATTTAATCAAGGCATGTAAGACTTAACTTTATTTGTACTTGGACTGTAATTGTATTTATGATATTGTCGGAACCATGTGTGTGCACAAGTTGTGGGTTGTGGAACCCATATTCGCGGTTTTTATTTAATTCTTATTACCTGCTTAATTTTTATAAATCCTTTTTTTAAAATGTGGTGGAAAATCTTCTTAATTTTTATTTAATTTGATTCTCAAACTCTCGATTTTTAATTAAATTCTTTTTTAATTAATCTAAATATTCCGCCACGTCACCTCCCGTACTCCGGGGCGGGACAGAATGGTATCAGAGCTCAAGGTTATGAACCTTGAGAATTATGCACACATAGGTTTGACAATGAAATACCTCTAACAGTCCAAATTTTGTTTTCAGAAGTGAGAGAATGGCACCTAGACGTCGTTCGACTGTTGACGCCGAGTTCGGAAATGATGAGAGCATGATGAGGTCTATGTTTGCGGCTTTCCGGCAGATGGCAGCCAGGGCTAGACCGGAAGACTCCAGTGTTGGTACTCGGCATGCTTTCTTTAAGGAATTCTGGCGGGCGTCTATTCTGACTTTTGATGGCAATGGGGATCCGCAGTTAGCAGAGTATTGGTTGGATTCGATCTTGAAGCATCTGGATACTCTTGGTGTGCCTGAGGAGTATCGTGTGGAGTTTGCGGCGTATAAGCTCGAGGGTGGCGCCAACACCTGGTGGAAACAAACTAAGCGTCTAGAGCGCGGTGGCGATATCGGTTGGGACAAGTTCGAGGAGCTGTTCTATGATCGGTATTTTTCGCAGGGGTATAGAGACCAGAAGACAGCTGAGTTTTATAGATTGCAGCAGGGTGATATGTCAGTTCGGGAGTATGAGGCAAGGTTTAACGAGTTGGCTAGGTTTGCTCCATCAGCTGTGGCATCGGAGCGCGAGAAATGCATCAAGTTTCAGGAGGGACTCAAGGCTCCTATTCGGCGGCAGTTGGTTGCTCTACGGCTTAGGAGTTTCGGAGAGCTTGTGTCGTCGGTGATCTCCGTGGAGAATGATTACGTGCAGTATTGTGAGGACCGAGCCAAGGCTTCAGGAGGACCGTAGAGGAGTGGCAGAAAGAGCATTAGTAGTCGTCCAGCTCCGGGGAAAGGCAAGCAAGGCGGTGCGACCAGTGGCAGTAGCAGTTCGTCTGGCAGCGGGCGCAGCAATCCCTACAGCTTTCATTGTCATTTCTGTCAGCAGCCCGGCCACCTCAAGAGGAATTGCCCGATCAGGAGTGCTCGTCTTGGATCGCAGACCGGGGAGGATGCCAGTCGTTCATCTCAGCCTCAGCCTTAGACCCTACCTCCGCCTCCGCAGTACCCGTAGTTGCAGTATCCGCAGTTTTCTCCTCAGCAATTCTCATATCCGGCACGGGGGCAGCAGCCGTAGTATTTTCAGCGCAGTGTTCCTCAGTATAGAGCTCCGAGTACAGGTAGCGTGCAGTCGTCTCCATCTCAGCAGCATCGGCCGAGTAATCCAGGACCCAGTAATGTCGGTAGAGGAAAAGGAAAGGCGCCAGTGCAGGTTCATGCAATGGCATCTGGAGGGTCAGATTCTCAGACTGGTAACGCGGTTGTCGATGGTATGATTTTGGTTTCCAGATCTTTAGCTCGCGCTTTATTTGATACCGGTGCCTCTCATTCTCTCATTTCGAGTTCTTTTGTACATGCCTTGGGATTAGAGATAGAAGAGTTTAATGAACCCCTAGTCATAACTTCTCCCTTGGGGCGGGTGTGTGTAAATTGTGTGTGTAAATCCTGTAAAATAAAGATTGGGGATGAGATTTTGAAAAGTGATTTGATTATACTCCCCATGAGTTCCTATGATGTAATCCTAGGGATGGACTGGTTGTCCAGATATAGTGCAGTCGTAGACTGCCAACTTAGAAAAGTGACCCTAGTGTCTGATAGGGGCACGGTAATCACTTACCAGGGTGGTGGTGATTGGTTAATGAGTGAGCGTCTCATGAAGTCGTGTCTAGGAGGGCGAAGGAATCTAGGTTGTTGTGCTTTTCTTGCCAACCTAGATTGCGAGCCCTATGTTTCGAAAGGTAGTGCAGTGATTTCGGTGGTTGATGAGTTCGAGGATGTCTTCCCCGACGAGTTATCAGGGTTACCCCCACATCGGGAGATTGAGTTTGGTATCGAGTTGTTTCCAGGGACATTACCAATTTCTATGGCACCTTATCGGATGGCGCCGGCAGAGATGAAGGAATTGAGGAAGCAACTTCAGGAGCTTGCTGATAAAGGATATATTCGGAATAGCACATTTCCGTGGGGAGCGCCAGTTTTGTTCGCTAAGAAACACAATGGGACTCTCAGGTTATGTGTGGATTATCGGCAGCTGAATCGTGTTACGGTGAAGAACAAGTATCCTTTGCCTAGGATTGATGAGCTATTTGATCAGTTGGGAGGTTCGCGATACTTCTCGAAGATTGATTTGCGTTCAGGTTATCATCAGCTCAGGATCAAGGAAGAGGATATTCCCAAGACAGCTTTTAGGACTCGGTATGGGCATTTCGAGTTCCTGGTTATGTCGTTTGGGTTGATGAATGCTCCAGCAGCTTTTATGGATCTGATGAACAGGATATTTAGGCCGTATCTGGATCAGTTTGTGATCGTGTTCATCGATGATATTCTTGTGTATTCTAAGACTTGGGAGGAGCATGAGCAGCATCTTCGGATCGTGCTTCAGACTTTACGGGAGCACCAGTTGTATGCTAAGAGGGAAAAATGTGAGTTCTGGTTGACTGAGGTCAAATTTCTGGGTCATGTCATCTCGGAGCATGGTATTTTAGTGGATCCATCCAAGATTGAAGCTATATTGGAATGGGAATGACCAAGGAATGTAGCGGAGATTCGCAGCTTCTTAGGCCTTGCTGGATATTACAGGAAATTTGTAAAGGACTTTTCGAAGATTGCAGCTCTGTTGACGAGGTTGATCAAGAAAAATGTCAGGTTTGAGTGGGATGAAGATTGTGAGCTTGCTTTTCAGGAATTGAAGAACCGGTTGACATCAGCTCCAGTGTTGGTTATTCCTAGTAGTAACGAGTCGTATGAGGTTTATGCGGATGCTTCAGGGCGTGGACTTAGATGCGTGTTGATGCAGCATGGATGTGTGGTTGCATACGAATCGAGACAACTACGACCTCACGAGCGGAATTATCCTACTCACGATTTAGAGCTTGCAGCGGTGATTTACGCGCTGAAGATTTGGAGGTGTTACTTGTATGGAGCATCGTTTCAGGTCTTCTCCGATCACAAGAGTTTGAGGTATTTGTTCACTCAGAGGGATCTCAACTTGAGGCAGCGCAGATGGGTGGAATACATGGAGGATTATGATTTCGCTTTGCAGTATCATCCCGGGAAAGCTAATGTGGTCGCGGACGCGCTTAGCAGGAAGTCTTCAGGGGTTCTCGCTTATTTGATTTTTGAGGACTGGAGCAGGGATGCGACAGTGAGTGAGTATCGGCTACTGTATCATGAAGATGGTGATCGAGTTTTGTTATATCATGTGGAAGCGACTCCAGCTCTTGTTCGGATGGTGAAGCAAAGCCAGTGGCAGGATCGACATTTGCAGGGGATTTGGTCGCGGATTCAGAACGGGGAGCAGTTTGAAGAATGGAGCGTGCATGCAGATGGATCGTTGTACTTTCGGGAGTGTCTTGCAGTTCCAGTTATCGTCGAGGTGACGAAAGCCATTCTAGACGAAGCTCATAGGTCTCAGTTAGCTATTCATCCGGGGAGCACCAAGATGTATTGTGATTTGAAGAGGCAGTATTGGTGGAGAGGCATGAAGAAAGATGTTCGTGAGTACGTGGCCAAGTGTTCGACGTGTCTCCAGGTGAAAGATGAGCATCAGAAGCCTGCAGGTCAGCTTCAGCCGCTTCCTATACCAGGATGGAAATGGGAGCATGTGACGATAGATTTCCTCACAGGTTTGCCGAGGACGGAGCAGCGGCATGATGCAGTTTGGGTTGTGGTCGATAGGTTGACGAAATCGGCGCATTTCATTCCGTTTAGGTCGACGTGTTCGAGGAAGATTCTTGGGGAGTTGTATATGCAGAACATTGTGAGGTTGCATGGAGTTCCTTTGTCCATCACCTCTGATCGAGACACCAGGTTTAATGCTAAGTACTGGAGGAGTTTTCAGGAGGCTTTGGGTACGGATTTGAACTTCAGTACAGCGTGCTTGTGCGTTGGACTTCGGCGGGAATTGGAAGCAATGTTTGCATTTGGCGGAGTTTGCGTACAACAACAGTTATCAGGCGAGTATCGGTATGGCACCATTTGAGGCATTGTATGGGCGACCGTGTCGGTCACCTGTGTGTTGGGCCGAGCCGAAAGATAGAGTTATTCTTGGGCCGGATGAGATTCGTGATAGCAACGAGAAAGTCGCGGTGATTCGGGATCGGTTGAGAGCAGCTCAGAGTCGGCAGAAGAGCTACGCGGATAGGAGACGTAGACCCTTAGAATTCACGGTTGGAGATGTTGTTCTCTTGAGGGTATCGCCTCGTAAGGGAACTATGCGGTTCGGAGTGAGTGGGAAGCTCGCGTCGAGGTATATTGGGCCGTTTGAGATCACTCAACGTGTTGGTGTGGTCGCTTATCGGCTTGATCTTCCACCCGAACTTTCTCATGTGCACGACGTGTTTCATGTGTCGATGCTTAGGAAATGTCCACCTGGGCAGGATAAGATAGTTTCGTTTCGCGATGTACAGGTTCAGGAGGATACGACGTACGAAGAAGTGCCGATTCAGATTATCGACCGAAAAGTGATTAGCTTGCGTCATCGTGAGATACCGTTGGTAAAGGTCGTGTGGCAGCATCACGGGGTTGATGAAGCCACTTGGGAATTAGAGTCGAGTATGCGGGAATTGTATCCGCATTTGTTTTGCTTTTGAGATGAGTTGTAAATTTCGAGGACGAAATTTCTTTTAGGGGTGGAGAGCTGTAACGTCCTGAAATTTATTTAATGTTAATGTAATGTAAATGATGAATTAGTGTGCCATAATTAAAGTTTTAACTTTAATTAGATTATTTGGTTGGATTTTGAGTTTTTGGTTGTTTTGTTAAATTGATGTGTTCAAAAGATTTCTTATTGTTTTAAAATGATGTTTTGAGTTTTAAAACACAATAATTTGTAAAATGTTAAAAATACTCTGTTTTGCAAAACCGTGGGCGGCACATGGTTTTCGTACAGTAAAACCGCCCACCGATTTTTTCTATTTATTTCCCTCTTATCTCTCTCTCTCCTCACTCTCACGTTTCACTCTCTCTCTCTTCTCTCTCTCTCTCGGCAGCTCCCTCTCTCTCAATCTCTTTCAAAAAATTTTTAAAAAAATTTGAATCCAAGCTTCGGGATAGCAAGGAGGAAGCTCGGGGACGTGATTCGGCAACCGAGAACGCGGATTGAAGCTTCGATTCGAGGTTAGATTCGAAATTTCTAAACTTTTTACAAAATTTTCAATTTTGTGCATTTTGAAATCTAGGTTTGATTAAGCTTAGAAAACCTTGTGTTTGAGTTAAATGAACTTAGAACAACTAGAATCTAAGCTTAGATTGAAGAAAAACGGATTGGATTCAAGATTTTTCATTTTTCCCCTCATTTTCTCATTTTCGGATTTTTGAGGATTTTGAGTTCAAATCTTGTTTTAAATGAGACCAAACATGTTTTAGAATGTTTTTCTATCAAGTATAATTGTTTTTCATGCCTGGGATTTGAGAAAAACAGGTTGGAATCCGGATTTGGATTTTGGGGATCGAGAAACCCATGGCTGGGATTTCTGGATTTTCCCAGTTCGGCAGGCCGGAGTGATGATCGGCAGGCTGGTGTTCTTTCGACCGGCAGGCCGAATCTGGGGAAATGTTTGGCCGACCGAACTTTGCTTCTGGCAGGCCGAACTGTGCAGTTCGGCAGGCCGAAGCAGGGCGTCCGGCAGGCCGACCGAGGCATGGAAAATTTTGTGATTTTTACCCGTTTTCACTGTTTTGAACCCATATTTAAATTCCAACCTTATAGGATGATTTTTAAAGGTACAAATGGCACACTAGGACATCATGAAATGATTTAGTAACATAGAATGTCTCGAACTAGATATTGATCGACTTAGTTTGTATCTAGGATCGTTCGTGGTTCCGTGGAGCTAACGTATAGCGGACCGGGATTACGGTGTGGGGCACCGGCACGAGTATTAAGGTAGAACTTCTATCCTATTTCTTTGGTAGCCTGGTTTTGAAATGATTTGGCTTTGAAAATGATTTCTATCAAAATGTTTTCAACGGTTGTTTGAAAATGGTTTTATCGGTTATATTTCAATATACCGTGATCTGAAATGAATTTCATAATAAATGTAATTGACAACACTCGGTAATTGGGTTTTGAATGATAATGATAATAAACACAAAGGCATGATGCCATATCAGAGATCGGGTCGTGTAGCGATCGACCTTGGGGGCAGGTCCCGAAACCCAGCTGGGCCATTACGGTGGTGATATCATGGTTTGCCTAGGTAAAAGTAAAATGGTGTTTTGATTTGACGAGTAGACTTTTTGTGTCAGGACGGTTCTACTCAAATTATTTATTTATTTATTTATTGATTTATCTAAGTTTCCTTTGAATAACTTCTAATAATGCTATGTTCCTTTGCGTTAAACTATTTTTATAAAACCTAGTCCTACTGAGCCTTTCGCTCACGTTTTATTGTTTTAAATTTCCCCCATCTAGGTGGTCTTCCATTTAGGTTTGGAGAAGATTCTTCGGATCGAACTCAGGAGCAATAGCAGAGTTTATTTATATTTTGTATTATTTAATCAAGGCATGTAAGACTTAACTTTATTTGTACTTGGACTGTAATTGTATTTATGATATTGTCGGAACCATGTGTGTGCACAAGTTGTGGGTTGTGGAACCCATATTCGCGGTTTTTATTTAATTCTTATTACCTGCTTAATTTTTATAAATCCTTTTTTTAAAATGTGGTGGAAAATCTTCTTAATTTTTATTTAATTTGATTCTCAAACTCTCAATTTTTAATTAAATTCTCTTTTAATTAATCTAAATATTCCGCCACGTCACCTCCCGTACTCTGGGGCGTGACATATGGACACAGATACAAAATGGAGAGCAATTTGAAGAATGAAAAATACATATAGATGGGTTGTTGTATTTTAGGAAACGTTTGTTAGACATGTATGCCCTAAGGAGTAAAAATGTAATATGTTTTTGGAGACATTTTTATCAATAAAGAATTTATTTATTGTTCATATACCAAATTATTGTCCTCTTTATGTTCATATTTGTTGGATGTATGATAAGCAAACAAAAGTTTAAGACTGTTGGTCTAAGCCTTTAGAATCAGACATATGAAAGATAGATTATGAAGAAGACATGATTCTAAAAGTGACGGTCTAAATTATAAGATTTGCAATCGTGGGAATAAAGTTGGGCGCTTTATTTATGCAAAGATTGTTATGTTGTCTATATCCTTAATAGGAGATGGTTTGTCTTGGCCATTGCAGGTGGACTCCATGAATAGAAACATTGGCGCATTGTCATAGGTGACGATGTGTTGGATCGGGACATAAAGTGTAATTGATTTGGATTAATAATTCTGTCTCAGTAAATCAATTCACTTTAGACAATCATATGTGTTGTATCTTACTCCTGATATGAATATGTTGGAAACAAAGTGCGCAGCGGAATTTTAAAAATTTTTCCATCAGAGTAATTTCTAAAACACAAGTTTGATATGTTATATGTATAAATTAGACAGATCTTACTAACCTTAGTGTGCCGAAGAACCTCCGCAACCTGTGTAGAGAAGTAACGTTCCAGAAGAGCCTCAACCAACTAGTCTTCTTCGCTATTCTCCATCCACAACCGGAGTGAGTGTGGGCTCACACGTACAGCTCTTCCACCGGTGACTCTCCTTCCAACCAATAGAGAGAACCCAAAGCTAGTGCTCGTGATTTGTGAGCAAAAGCTCTCAGGGAGTTTTTAGATCCTCACTAGAAGAGTATCACTCTTAATCTCTCAAATTGATCTGAATAAATCATAAGACTCACTCCCTTTTTATAGCTATTGGTCCTAGGGTCAGTCCGTATCAGATTAGGTCTCAAAAACTCGAAATAGAATCAAGTTCGGATCAATATCTGATAAGATCCGCGTGAAACGCGTAATCTTATCTCCCGCTGATCGACAGGCCGAACAGGCCAGTTCGGTAGGCCGACCACGTCATTCGACAGGCCAAACTCCCGAGAAAAAATCTCCGTGAATCTTTTATTTTCCACCTGAAATTCTAAAGGATAAAGTCTCAGTTTTGATCCAAATAACCCAATAGAGAAGTTACCTGATCAAAACAAACTTTATCAAGATAATCTCTTAGAAAATAAATCAATTCATTATAATTCTGCAAGTTTATCTTGTTCTAATTTGTCCAAAATTAAAACAACCAATAAACAGACAAGAATTATCTGATCGCAATAATTCAACAAGTTTATCTTGAACTAATTTCTTACAAAATTAATTCAACCGATAAACAGACATGAATTATTTGATTCTTACAAATTTTAAACCAATCTGATAAATCCGACATAAGTCACCAATTATTGGAAAAGCACGCCGTGTCGTTACAGGACTTTGTGAGCTAGCAAAGGGGATCAAAATGGACCTATAAAGTTCAAGCTCATGATAATTATGAAACCCAATATCCCAGATATACATTTCACAATTATCAACTCCAACGCTATTCCACTAAAAGCTTGGAGCTGTACTCTCGAACTTTATAGAATTACGAAGCTCGTGTAGCTAAGTCTCCATGACATATCATAGTGTATTGCATCCTCATATGATCATCCATAATCGGCTTAAGGACAAGTTCTGTCTTACCTTCCCGATTATTTTTATCTTACGTTCCATTGTCTCACCATTAGAAAACTTACCATCTAAAGATAGTATACCATTCGGTTACACCTATGTATCCAAATGGTTGAGCGCTCCAGTTTTCCAATTACAGGACAACGCATATAAGAGGATATCATTACTCCTAAAGAGGAGCTATGGATTCCATATCTATGAATAACAAGTCTACGCTATCAAGAGTCATGCCTCCAACGTACCGGTATGCATACCACTATTGAGATGTGGGTGTCACCCTTTGGCACATCAAAAGACACAAGTCGGGACAACGGGCCCATTATTCATCTCAGGATTAAGATACAATACAAATGAATGTCTAAAGTGAATCGATTTGCCAAGACAGAATTATTAATCCAAATCAATTCACTTTATGTCCCGATCCAACACGTCATCACCTATGACAACGCGCCAATGTTTTTATTCACGGAGTCCAACTCCGATGGTCATGACAAACTATCTCCCAAAAGGGATATAGACAACATAACAATCTTTACATGAATAAAGCGCCCAACTTTATTCCCTCAATTGCGGATCATATGTTTTAGACTGTCACCTTAAGAATCGTGTCTTCCGCATAATCTGTCCATCATATGCCCAATTCTTAAGGTTTAGACTGATAGTCTCAAACTACTGTTTGCTTATCATACATTCAACAAATATGAACGTAAAGAGGACAAGATTTGGTATATATAAATGAATAAATTCTTTATTGATAAAAATGTCTCCAAAAAACGTATTACATTTTTACTCCTTAGGGCATACATGTCTAACAATCTCCCACTTGCACTAAGTGAGTAAATACAGCAAATTTCGCATCCCCATAGCTTCCACATGCCTCTCGAAGACTCTCCCAGTAAGTGTCTTTGTAAATGGATTAGCTAACTTTTCCTCTGATGCAATCTTGCACACAGTGACATGTCCGCCCTCAACGAAGTCCTTCATCACATGATACTTCCGATCAATATGCTTACTCTTCTTGTGAAATCTTGGTTCCTTAGCATTAGCTACCGCCGCACTGTTATCACAATACAGTGATACCGTTTTATCCATACCAGGAACTACCTCAAGATCCCCAAGGAACTTACAGAGCCACACTGCTTCTTTCGAAGCATCACTAGCCGCCACATACTCCGCCTCCATCGTTGAATCCGAAGTGCAATCTTGCTTCGTACTTCTCCAACTGATGGCACCGCCACCTAGAGTAAACACAAACCTCAAAGTTGATTTCCTAGAATCCAGATAGGATTGAAAATCTAAATCAGTGTATCCTAGAGGAGTTAAATCCTCACCCCGAATACACAAGCATATACTCTCGATTCCTTCTCAGGTACTTGAAAATATGCTTTACCGCAACCCAATGGTTCGGTCCTGGATCCGCCTGAAATCGACTTACAATCCCGACCGCATAGCTAATATCCGGTCGTGTGCAAAGCATGGCATACATGAGACTACCCACTACAGAAGCATAAGGCACCTTCTTCATGTATTCTCTTTCTTCATAAGACTTTGGAGAGTCTTTCTTAGAAAGAGTAATTCCAGACCTAGATGGTTGCCCACCTTTCTTGGAATCCTGCATTGCAAACCTCCTGAGAATTTTATCTACGTAGCCTGGCCTGAGACAAAGCTATCATTTTGTTCTTTCTATCCCGAAAGATCTGGATACCGAGAACAAAATTAGCCTCACCTATGTCCTTCATGTCAAACTGCTTGGTCAACCATAATTTGACCGATGACAATGCCCCAACGTCATTGCCAATTAGCAGAATGTCATCTACATAGAGCAGAAGAAAAACCACCTTCCCATTCTTAATGTGTTTGTAAACACATAGTTCATCCACATGTTGTGAGAACCCCTAAGTCTTGATCACTTGATCAAATCTTATGTTCCAAGAACGAGAAGCCTGCTTAAGTCCATAAATAGACTTTAGCAGCTTACAAACCTTACCCTCTTGACCCGCAACCTTGAACCCGTCTGGTTGTTGCATATAAATAGACTCATCAAGATAGCCATTCAGAAAAGCCATCTTGACATCCATCTGCCAAATCTCGTAGTCGAGAGCGGCAACTATGGACAAGAGAATCCGGATGGACTTAAGCATGGCTACAGGCGAAAAGGTTTCCTCATAATCGATTCCTTCCTTTTGCGTATAACCCTTAGCTACCAGTCTAGCCTTAAAGGTTTCGACCTTTCCATCCACTCCTCTTTTCCTCTTGTAGATCCACTTACACCCTATGGGTTTTACCCCTTCGGGAAGATCCACAAGCTCCCAGACCCGATTAGTCTCCATGGACTTCATCTCTATGTTCATGGCCTCTGTCTAGAATCTTGAATCAACATCCTCCATACCTTCTGCGTAAGTATAAGGATCCCTGTCATGTTCATCCGGTTCAGCCAAGAAGACCTCCCCATTGAACATATACCTCTCAGGTTGACGCCCGATCCTCCCACTACGCCGAAGCCCCGTAAGGTTGTTGTTCAGGTTTGTTTGGTTTTTCTACACCGATCGGAATGGTTTCGTTTGGAACCTCCGGAGTGAACGGATCACCCCTTAACTCCTCAAGCACCACTTTGCTTCGAGGTTTAAAGTCGTCCATGTAACTCTCCTCAAGGAAAGTTGCATTAGTTGAAACCACGACTTTATTTTCCTTTGGGTTATAAAAATAACCCCCTTTAGTCCCTTTTGGATATCCTACAAACACACAAACTTTCGAACATGCTTCCAACTTATTTGGATCCTTAAACAGGACATGAGCTGGACATCCCCATATGCGAATATGGTTTAAGGATGTCTTCCGTCTTGTCCACAACTCATGAGGAGTTTTAGGGACCGATTTTGAAGGCACATTATTCAAAAGATAACATACGGTTTGTAGTGTATATCCCCAAAAGGATAAAGGCAATGATGAATAACTCATCATGGACCTAATCATGTCCAACAAAGTCCTATTCCATCTCTCCGCTATGCCATTCTGCTGCGGAGTGCCCGGCGCAGTCAAATGGGATAAAATCCCATTCTCTAACAAGTGTCTCAAGAACTCATCAGAAAGGTATTCGCCACCCCGATCAGATCGAAGTGCCTTTATGGGTCTACCCAATTGGTTTTCCACTTCAGCCCGAAACTCCCTGAACTTATCATAAGTTTCACTTTTGTGGTGCATTAGGTACACATACCCATATCTTGAGTAATCGTCAATAAAAGTGACGAAGTACTCATACCCTCCTCGTGCCCGGATGTTCATTGGTCCGCAAACATCACTATGCACAAGTTCTAGAACCCCTTCGGCCCTATTGCCGTTAGACCTGTATGGTCTTTTTGTCATTTTACCCTCCAAACAAGACTCACATTGAGGTATAGATTCAACCTTTAAGTGACTTAAAGGTCCATCCCTTACCAACCTTTGAATCCTATTCAGGTTAATATGGCCAAGGCGCAAATGCCAAAGATAAGTCTTATTAGAGTGAGAAGTTTTAAGTCTTTTTGAGTCATTATCATTTATCTTAGCATTAAGCAATAAGTCCATCTTAGGTTTGATAAAATATAGATTATTTTGCTTCCATCCAGAACAGATAAAAGATTTGTTTTTACGAATCACCACTTTTTCATTAAAAGATACCACGTAGGAGTCTTTAAATAAAGAAGATACAGAAATTAAATTCCTTTTAAATTTAGGAACATAAAAACAATCTTGCAAAATTAAATTCCTATAATTAACAAAATAAAGATGGATATCTCCCACTGCTTCCGCTGAGACCAAGGATCCATCGCCCATCCGAAGCGTTAAGTCTTCACACAGCAGACTTCTCATTTCTTTGAATCCCTGTAGAGAAATACAAACATAATTAGTTGCACCAGAATCTATGACCCAGATGTCACTGGATTCCTCAACCAAACAAGTTTCTAAATATAGAAGATCGCACCTACCTCCCTTGGAAAGGAAGTCCTTGCAATGCTTCTTTATATGCCCGACCTTACCACAGAAGAAGCACTTAAGCTTCTTTGGGTTCTTCTTCTTCTTCTTCTTGCTCTTGGTAGCAGCAGGAATAGAAGACTTCCTACTCTTGGCCTGTTGCTTCTTTCCATTCCCAGAGTTAGGATTGGAACCAGAAGCAGCTACCATGTTGGCCTCACCACCAGTAGGAGACTCCCTGATCAGCAGTTCAAACTCCTGTAACTGTTTCATCAGTTTTGTCAAGGTCATATCCCGTCTATTGCTTAAATTAAAAGTAGCTCTAAATGGAATAAATTCCTTAGACAGTGTCTCAAAGACCATAGTCATCTGAGTTTCAACATCGATGTCGGCTCCATTGGTTTGAGCCTCAGCAAGGTAACCCATGACCAACATCATGTGCTCCTTTACAGATGTCCCCGGTCTTTGTCTACAGTTTAAGAGTTTCCAAAGCGCCCCTTGTCGCGTTGTTATGGCCTGGCCTCCAAACATGTCCTTAAGATTATCTAAGATCTGCTTCGTAGTCTCATAATCCTGATGTTGAGCCTGTAGCACGTTGTTCATGCTAGCCATAACATAGCAGCGGGCCTAATCATTAGCATCTTTCCAGCTGTTGTACGCTTGGAATTGCTCATTACTTGAGTCTCCCATAGCCTCGTGAGGACAAGGGGTTGTCAGTACATATTTCAGTTTCTCAAAGGACAGGACGATGTCCAGGTTCCGTTTCCAATCGTTATAATTCTCACCGATTAATTGGTTTTTGTCAAGTATCGATGATAAAGCGTTTTTAGACATTTTCAATCTACAATAAAGAATCATATACTAAACATAAGCAAACATATATAATAATTTAGTAAGATAACACAATCATGTAAAATCATACAAATGTGTTTATGTGTCAAAACCTTGAAAATATCACAACCTTACAACGATAATTCCCAACTCAGAATTCAACAAGCTCCTAGGGGAGTCATGCCAAATTCAATCAGGAACACGAATCCCCTCCTAATTAATATATGCCATCCAGGACCCGTATGATCCAGCATTTACTAATAATCGTTTCTTTGGCCATTAAATTTATTAATAGAGCTCCTAGGGGAGGTTAATAATAAAATTAACGTGAGTGTATAACCACCGTTTCAATATTTTATCCATGATTTATAATCACCACCTAGGGGTGTGCAACCATAAATCATACTAAAATACCTTATCCTTTCAGAGATCCAATCTGGTACATGATAAAAATCCCTTCCTAGGGGTCGGGACCACCATGTTCTTCCTATGGACCAACGATGGAGGCCTTAGGTCCTCTCTTCGAAAACCTTCTCCCACTCAATCTTTTGAAGTCATGGTTTTATTTTAAAATCATGCATGAACAATTTTAATATGAGCGGCACTCCCTATTCTATATGACATGTTATCAATATACATGGTAAATCATATTATAATGCAGACAAGCAAAGCTACAAGCAAAATAATAATAACCGTAATATTATGGTTCCACCCTAGAGAATACAAAACTAAGATTACAAGAGAATAATCGAGACATTTATCGATTCTTCATCCTTGAATCCTCAAGCTATATCCTTCTTCATGTAATATCCATCTTCAAGTCTTCAATCCCGTATGAATTGAATACTTCATATTTCCGGTCATATCCAAATTTAATGTTTCTCAGAATCATCCCAAAAATAAAATTAAAACTGCACTGAAAAAATTACACCTTTTCTGGACACTTGGCAGCTCTCGGTCAGCAGGTCGATCTGGGTGATCGGCCTGCCGATCATGAAGGTTCGGCCTGCCGGCAGAGCACCCAAATTTCTGCCCCACTGTTGGCCTACCGGACCACACGTCTGGCCTGTCGATCTATGACCTTCGACCTGCCAAACTGTGAGGTCCGGCATGCCGACCGAGCAGAAAACCCTCATTCTAGAAAATACAATTTTAATGCAATTCATCAATTTTATTTTCAACAATTCAAAAACATAAAATTAGAGACTCAGAAAATACCTGGAGGCGCCATCATCAATTTTTGAGATCCGACTTCTCGTTCCGTCTTCTCTGAATAATTATTTAATTACAAAATTCTTACAAATTAAAAAATTAAATAACAATTCCTAGACGGAGATGATAGTCCGCCATCTAATTACATGAAAAACCTAGATACACATTCTAACCACTAAGGAACCATAACTGGTATTAATTAATTAATAAATAATTAAACAAATGATTTAATCAACCATAATTAATTAATTAACATTCACCACATAATCCATGACAACACATATATTATATAGAAACCTAGAGTGCCATCTCTCTATAAAATTCAATTCAAGCATAGGAGAGATTAAGATCACAAAATTTATGCATATAACATGATCACAAACTTGCAAATTTATGTACAAATCTCGGCTCTAATACCAGTTGTTGGAAACAAAGTATGCAGCGAAATTTTAAAAATTTTTCCATCAGAGTAATTTTCAAAACACAAGTTTGACATGTTTTATGTATAAATTAGACAGATCTTACTAACCTTAGTGTGCCGAAGAACCTCCGCAACCTATGTAGAGAAGTAACGTTCCAGAAGAGCCTCAACCAACTAGTCTTCTTTGCTATTCTCTATCCACAACCGGAGTGAGTGTGGGCTCACACGTACAGCTCTTCCATCGGTGACTCTCCTTCTAACCAATAGAGAAAACCCAAAGCTAGTGCTCGTGATTTGTGAACAACAGCTCTCAGGGAGTTTTTAGATGCTCACTAGAAAAGTATCACTCTCAATCTCTCAAATTGATCTGAGTAAATCATAAGACTCACTCCCTTTTTATAGCTATTGATCCTGGGGTCAGTCCGTTTCAGATTAGGTCTCAAAAACTTGAAACAGAATCAAGTTCGGATCAATATCTGATAAGATCCGCGTGAAAACACGTAATCTTATCTCCCACTGATCGGCAGGCCGAACATTCTGATCAACAGGCCGAACAGGCTAGTTCAGCAGGCGACCAAGTCATTCGGTAGGCTGAACTCCCGAGAAAAAATCTCCATGAATCTTTTATTTTTCACACGAGATTCTAAAGGATAAAGTCTCAGTTTTGATTCAAATAACCCAATAGAGAAGTTATCTGATCAAAACAAACTTTATCAAGATAATCTCTAAGAAAATAAATCAATTCACAATAATTCTAGAAGTTTATCTTGTTCTAAGTTGTCCAAAATTAAAACAACCGATAAACAGACAAGAATTATCTGATCGCAATAATTCAACAAGTTTATCTTGAACTAATTTCTTGCAAAATTAATTCAACCGATAAACAGACATGAATTATTTGATTCTTACAAATTTTAAACCAATCCAATAAATCCGACATAAGTCACCAATTATTGGAAAAGCACGCCGTGTCATTATAGGACTTTGTGAGCTAGCAAAGGGGACCAAAATGGACCTATAAAGTTCAAGCTCATGATAATTATGAAACCCAATATCCCAGATATACATTTCACAATTATCAACTCCAACGCTATTCCACTAAAAGCTTGGAGCTGCACTCTCGAACTTTATAGAATTACGAAGCTCGTGTAGCTAAGTCTCCATGACATATCATGGTGTGTTGCATCCCCATATGATCATCCATAATCGGCTTAAGGACAAGTTCTGTCTTACCTTCCCGATTATTTTTATCTTACGTTCCATTGTCTCACCATTAGAAAACTTACCATCTAAAGATAGTATACCATTCGGTTACACCTATTATCTAAATGGTTGAGCGCTCCAGTTTTCCAATTACAGGACAACGCATATAAGAGGATATCATTACTCCTAAAGAGGAGCTATGGATTCTATATCTATGAATAACAAGTCTACGCTATCAAGAGTCATGCCTCCAACGTACCGGTATGCATACCACTATTGAGATGTGGGTGTCACCCTTTGGCACATCAAAAGACACAAGTCGAGACAACGGGCCCATTATTCATCTCAGGATTAAGATACAATACAAATGAATGTCTAAAGTGAATCAATTTGCCAAGACAGAATTATTAATCCAAATCAATTCACTTTATGTCCCGATCCAACACGTCGTCACCTATGACAACGCGCCAATGTTTCTATTCACGGAGTCCAACTCTGATGGTCAAGACAAACTATCTCCCAAAAGGGATATAGACAACATAACAATCTTTACATGAATAAAGCGCCCAACTTCATTCCCTCAATTGCGGATCATATGTTTTAGACTGTCACCTTAAGAATCATGTCTTTCGCATAATCAGTCCATCATATGCCCAATTCTTAAGGTTTAGACTGACAGTCTCAGACTATTGTTTGCTTATCATACATTCAACAAATATGAACGTAAAGAGGACAAGATTCGGTATATATAAATAAATAAATTCTTTATTGATAAAAATGTCTTCAAAAAATGTATTACATTTTTACTCCTTAGGGCATACATGTCTAACTTGACTTATGTCTTTTGACCTACCAAAGGGTGACATCTATATTTCATGCTGGTACGTATACTAGTACGATAGAGACGTGACTCTTGATAGCGTAGATTGTTATTCAAAAATATGGAATCTATAGCTCCTCTGTAGGAATAGTTGATATTCTCTTATATGCGTTATCCTGTAATTGAAAAACTAGAGCGCTCAACCATTTGGATACATAGGTGTAATCGAATGGTATACTATCTTTGGATGGTAAGTTTTTCGATGATGAGATAATGGAACGTAAGAGAAAAATAATCGGGAAGGTGAGACAAAATTTATCCTTAAGCCGATTAGGGATATCCTATGGGGATATGATACATTATGATATGTCATTGAGACTTAGTTTTCGGGCTTCGTAATTCTATGTGGTTCGAGAGTGTAGCTCTAAGCTTTTAGTGGAGTAGTGTTAGAGTTAATAATTATGAAATATATATCTAAGATATTGGGTTTCATAATTATAGAGAGCTTGAACTATATAGGTCCATTAGGTCCCTTTTGATAGCTCATAATAAATCCTGTAACGATACGACGTACTTTTTCAATAAATTGGTGACTTATTTTAAATTATCAAATTGGTTGAAATTCGATAGGATCAGATAATTCATGTATGTTTCTTGGTTGAATTAATTTTGTGTAAATTAATTCAAGAAAAACTTGTTGAATTATCTTGAATATTTATTTTCCTAGAGATTATCTAGATATGGTTGTTTTGATCAGATAACTTTTTTGTTGGGTTATTTGAATTAAAACTGAGGTTTTATCCTAAGAATCTCAGATAGGAAATAAAGATTCACAGGGATCATTTATCGTTAGTTCGACAGGTTGATTTTTTAGTTTGGCCTGCTGATGGAGTAAGTTCGATAGGCCGATCTGCCAATTAGGCTTGCCGATTTGCCATTTTCATGCGTTTTTATTAGATATTGATCCAGATTTAAATCTTTGAAGCCTTATCTGATAAGGACCAACCTGGGGACGAACATCTATAAATAAGGAGTGAAACTTATATGTTATTTAGATTAGTTGAGGAATTAAGAGTGAGCACTCTAGTCTATGAGTTTCTGAAACTCCCTAAAAGCTATTATTCACAAAATCACAAACCTTAAATTTGGGTTTCCTCAATTGGCTGGAAGGAGAGTCACTGAAAAGAGTTGTACATTGTGCGCCCATACACACTCTGATCGTGGATAGATAATAGCAAATAAGGCCAGTTGGTTGAGGCTTTTCTAGAGCTCCCTTCTCTACACAGATTGCAAGAGCTCTTTAGTAAACAAGGTTGGTAAGATCTGGTTAATTTATGTATATAGCATGTCAAACTTGTGTTTTAGAAAATACTATGATTCAAAATTTTTGTTGCGCACTACTTTTCCAACAATTGGTATCAGAGCCATGTTTTTTACATAAATTTACGAGTTTGTGATCATGCTATATGCATAAATTATGTGATCTTAATCTCTTCTATGCTTGAATTTATTTTTTTTAGAGAGTTAGCATTCTAGGGTTTCTATATAGTTATGTTGTCATGGAATTATATGGTGAATGTTTATTAATTAATTATGGTTAATTAAATTATTATATAATTATTAATTAATTAATTAATTTATGCTAGTTATGACTCCTTAGAGGTTAGAATGTGTATCTAGGTTTTTCATATAATTAGATTGCGATCTATCATCACCATCTAGGAATTATTATTTAAATTTGTAAGAATTTGATAATTAAATAATCATTCGAAAAGATGGATCTAAGAAACGGATCTAGAAAATGGATGATAGCGTTCCACAGGTATTTCTTGAGTCTCTAATTTTTATGTGTTTGAATTATTGAAAATAAAATTGAAAAACTACATAAGAACTGTATTTTCTAAAAATAGTGATTTTTGCTGGTCGGAAGGGGTTCAGCAAGCCGATGGTTGCAGACTAGTAGGCCAAACCTCTGGGTTCGGTAAACTGTCCGTGGGGCAGAATTCTAATGGTTCTGGCGACAAGCTGAACTTTCAAGTTCAGCAAGCCGATCTGTCATGATCGGTAGGTCGGACTATGAGGTTCGGTAGGCCAAAAAGGTCATGACTGGCAGGCCAATTACATAGATCAGCATGCTGGTAGAGAGCTATGGTTT
The DNA here is from genome assembly GCA_025403435.1 of Artocarpus heterophyllus. NCBI lineage: Eukaryota > Viridiplantae > Streptophyta > Magnoliopsida > Rosales > Moraceae > Artocarpus > Artocarpus heterophyllus. The sequence goes on from CM046351.1 coordinate 15,223,808, forward strand.
TTCAAAAAAGGTGCATTTTTTAGTGCAGTTTTGATTTTATTTTTGGGACAATTTTGAGAGAAATTGGATATGACCGGAAATATAGAGTATTTGACCCATGTGGGATTGAAGACTTAAAGAATTCATGAAGAAGGATACAATTTGAAGATTTAAGGATAAAGAATCGATAATATGTTTTGATTTATTTCTTATAATCTTTGATTTCTATTCTCTAGGGTGGAACCATAATATTACAACTATTTATTATTATTTTGCTTGTGGCTTTGCATGATTGCTTTTCTTGTCTGTATTATAATTTGAGTTGCCATGTATGTTGATAACATGTCATCTAGAATAGGAAGTTCCGTTCATTGAAAATTGTTCAAGCATGTTTTTCAAAATAAAACCTTGATTTTAAAAGATTGACTGGGAGAAGGTTTTCGAAGAGAGGACCTACGACCTCTATCGTTGGTCCATAGGTAGCACATGGTGGTTCCAACACCTAGGAAGGGATTTCATCATGTATCGGGTTGGATCTCCGAGAGGATAAGGTATTTTAGCATGATTTATGGTTACAAACCCCTAGGTGGTGATTATAAATCATAGATAAATATTGAAATGATGGTTATACACTCATGTTAATTTTATTACTAACCTCACCTAGGAGCTTTGTTAATAAAATTAATGGCTAAAGAAACGATTATTAATATATGCTGGATCATACGAGTCTTGGATGGCATATATTAATTAGGAGGGGATCTGTGTTCTTGATTGAGTTCTGTGTTCCTAATTGAGTTTGGCAAGTCTCCCTTAGGCGTCTTGTTGAATTCTGAGTTGGGAATTATGATTGTTAGATTGTGATATTTTTATGGTTTTGACATATTAACACATTATATGTTTTACATAATTGTGTTATCTTACTAAATTATTATGGTATGTTTGCTTATGTTTTGTATATGATCCTTTATTGTAGATTAAAAACATCTAAAAATGCTTTATCTTTGATACTTAACCAAAAGTAATTAACCGGTGAGAATTATAATGATTGAAAATGGAACCAAAACATTGTCTTGTCCTTTGAGAAACTAAAGTTTGTGCTGACAACTCCGTGTCTTCCCGAGCCTACGGGAGATTCTGATAATGAGCATATCCAAGCGTGTGATCATTGGAAGGATGCTAACGATCAGGCCCGCTGTTATGCTATGGCTAGCATGAATAATATGTTGCAAGCTCAACATGAAGATTATGAGACTATAAAGTAGATCTTGGATAATCTTGAAGACATGTTTGAAGGCTAGGCCCTAGCAAAGCGGCAAGAGGTGCTTCAGAAACTCTTAAACGACAATCAAGGACCGGGAACGTCTGTAAAGGAGCATATGATGTTGGTCATGGGTTACCTCACTGAGGCTCAAACCAATGGAGTTGACATAGATGTTGAAACACAGTTGACTATAGTCTTTGACACTCTATCTAAGGAGTTTATTCTATTTAGAGCTACATTTAATTTAAGTAATAGATGAGATATGATCTTGACTAGTTAATGAAGCAATTACATGAGTTTGAACTTATGATCAAGGAAACTCTTGCGGGTGGCGAGGCCAACTTGGCAGTTGCATCTAGTTCCAATCCTAACCTAGGGCATGGAAAGAAGCAATGGGCTAAGAATGAGAAATCTTCTATTCCTATAAATGAAATAAAAAAGAAGAAGAAAAAGAAGAACCTGAAGAACCTTAAGTGCTTTTTCTAGCGGGAAGGTCGGGCACATTAAGAAGAATTGCAAGGACTTCCTTTGCCAAGAAGGTAGGTGTGATCGTCTAGTTGTTGAAACTTGTTTGGTTGATGAATCAAGTGACACTTGGGTCATAGATTCCAGAGCAACTAATCATGTATGTGTTTCTCTGCAAGGTTCAAAGAAACAAGAAGTCTACTTCATGAAGACTTCACGCTTTGGATGGACGATGGATCCTTAGTGTTGGTTGAAGCAATGGGAGACGTCCATCTTTACTTTGATAATTGTAGGAATTTATTTTTGTGACACTATTTTTATGTTCCTAAACTTAAAAGGAATTTAATTTCTATAGCTTATTTATTTAAAGACTCTTATGTAGTGTCTTTTAATAATAGAGTGGTGATTGGTAAAAACAAATTTTTATCTATGATGGATAGATGCAAAATAATCTATATTTTATTAAACCTAAGATGGACTTACTACTGAATACTGAGGTTAATGATAATAAGTCTAAAAGACTTAAAACTTCTTACTCTAATAAGACTTATCTTTGGCATTCGCGACTAGGTCATATTAACCTGAATAGGATTCAAAGTTTGGTGAGGGATGGACCTTTAAATTCACTTAAAGGTGGAATCTATACCACAATGTGAATCTTGTTTGGAGAATAAAAAGACCAAAATACCATTTGGGTTTAAGGATAATAGGGCCTAAGGGGTTTTAGAACTTGTGTATAGCGATGTTTGCGGACCTATGAACATTCGGGCACAAGGAGGACATGAGTATTTCGTCACTTTTATTGATGATTACGCAAGGTATGGGTATGTGTACCTAATGCACCACAAAAGTGAAACTTATGACAAGTTCAGGGAGTTTCAGGCTAAAGTGGAAAAGCAATTGGATAGACCCATAAAGGCACTTTGATTTGATCGAGGTGGTGAATGTCTTTCTGATGCGTTCTTGGGGCACTTATTAGAGAATGTGATTTTATCCCATTTGACTACGGTGGACACTCCGCAGTAGAATGGCATAGCTGAGAGAAGAAATAAGACTTTGTTGGACATGGTTAGGTCCATGATGAGTTGTTCATCATTGCCTTTGTCCTTTTAGGGATATGCATTGCAAACCACATGTTATCTTTTGAACAATGTGCCTTCAAAATCTGTTCCTAAAACTCCTCACGAGCTGTAGACGTGGAAAAGACATCCATAAACCATATTCACATATGGGGATGTCCAGCTCATGTCCTATTTAAGGAAGCACATTCAGAAGTTTGTGTGTTTGTAGGATATCTAAAAGGGACTAAAGAGGGTTATTTCTATAACCCAAAGGAAAATAAAGTCATTGTTTCAACTAATGCAATTTTCTTTGAGGAAAGTTACATGGATGACTTTAAGCCTCAAAGCAAAGTGGTATTTGAGAAGTTGGCGAGTGATTCGATCACTCTAGGGGTTCCAAATGAAACCATTTTAATCAGTGTAGAAAAATCAATCGAACACAAATAACAACCTAAGGGGCCTCATCGTAGTGGGAGGATCGGGCGTCAACCCAAAAGGTATATGTTCAATGGTAAGACCTTTTTGGCTAAACTGGATGAACAAGACATGGATCCTTACACTTACGAAGAGGCTATGGAGGATGTTGATTCGAAACTCTACGCAGAGGCCATGAACATAGAGATGAATTCTATGGAGACTAATCAGGTCTGGGAACTTGTGGATCTTCCCAAAGGGGTAAACCCATAGGGTGTAAGTGGAGCTATAGGGGAAAGAAAGGAGTGGATGGAAAGGTCAAAACCTATAAGGCTAGACTGGTAGCTAAGAGATACACGCACAAGGAAAGAATCGATTATGAGAAAACCTTTTCGCCTGTAAGCATGCTTAAGTCCATCTGCATTCTCTTGTCCATGGTTGCCACTCTCGACTACGAGATTTGATAGATGGATGTCAAGACGGCCCTTCTGAATGGCTATCTTGATGAGTCCATATATATAGAACAACCAGATGGGTTCAAGGCTAAGGGTCATGAGGGTAAGGTTTGTAAGCTGCTAAAGTTAATTAAAGGATTTAAACAGGCTTCTCGTTCTTGGAACATAAGATTTGATCAAGTGATCAACACTTATGGGTTCACACAAAATGTAGATGAACCATATGTTTACAAACACATTAAGGAGGGGAAGGTGGTTTTTCTACTGCTCTATATAGATGACATTCTGCTAATTGGCAATGACGTAGGGGCATTATCATCGGTCAAATTATGGTTGGCCAAGTAGTTTGACGTAAAGGATTTAGGTGAAGCTAATTTTATTCTCGGTATCCAGATCTTTCAAGATAGGAAGAACAAAATGATAGCTTTGTCCCAAGCGGGCTACATAGATAAAATTCTCAAAATGTTTGCAATGTAGGATTCCAAGAAAGGTGGGCAACCATCTAGGTGTGGAATTACTCTTTCTAAGAAGAACTCTTCAAAGTCTAACGAAGAAAGAGAATACATGAAGAAGGTGCCTTATGCTTCGACAGTGGGTAGTCTCATGTATGCCATGTTTTGCACACAACCAGATATTTGTTATGCAGTCAAGATTGTAAGTCGATTTCAGTCAGATCCAGGACCGAACAAATGGGTTGCGGTCAAGCATAATTTCAAGTACCTGAGAAGGACACGAAGGTATATGCTTGTGTATTCAGATGAGGATTTAATACCTCTAGGATACACTAACTTGGATTTCCAATCCTGTTTGGATTCAAGAAGATCAACTTTGGGTTTTGTGTTTACTCTGGGTGGCGGTGCCATTGTTTGGAGAAGTTTGAAACAAGATTGCATCTCAAATTCAACGATGGAGGCCGAGTATGTGGCAACTCATGATGCTTCGAAAGAAGCAGTGTGGCTCAAGTTCCTTGGGGATTTTAAGGTAGTTCCTAGTATGGATAAGGCAGTATCATTGCATTGTGATAACAGTGCAACTGTAGCTAATGCTAAGGAACCAAGATTTCACAAGAAGAGTAAGCATATTGATCGAAAGTATCATGTGATAAAGGACTTTGTTGAGGGCGGGCATGTTGTTGTGTGCAAAATTATGTTAGATGACAATTTAGCTTATCCATTCTCAAAGACACTTACTGGGAGAGTCTTCGAGAGGCATGTGGGAGCTATAGGGATGTGAAATTTGTCATATTTACTCACTTAATGCAAGTGGGAGATTGTTAGACATGTATGCCCTAAGGAGTAAAAATGTAATATGTTTTTGAAGACATTTTTTATCAATAAATATTTTATTTATTGTTCATATACCAAATTATTGTCCTCTTTATGTTCATATTTGCTGGATGTATGATAAGCAAACAAAAGTCTTAGACTGCTGGTTTGAGCCTTTAGAATCAGGCATATGACGGACAGATTATGCGAAAGACATGATTCTAAAGGTGACGATCTAAATTATAAGATCCACAATCTAGGAAATAAAGTTGGGCGCTTTATTCATGCAAAGATTGTTATGTTGTTTATATCCTTAATGGGATATGGTTTGTCTTGGCCATCGAAGTTGGACTCTACGATAAAAAAATTGGTACATTGTCATAGGTGATGATGTATTAGATCAGGACATAAAGTGTAATTGATTTGGATTAATAATTCTATCTTGGCAAATCAATTCACTTTAGACAATCATATGTGTTGTATCTTAATTCTGAGATGAATAATGGGCCCGTTTCTTGACTTATGTCTTTTGATGTATCAAAGGATGACATCCATATTTCATGATGGTACGTATATCGGTATGTTGGAGATGTGACTCTTGATAGCGTAGACTTGTTATTTATAGATATGGAATCCATAACTTCTCTTTAGGAGTAGTTGATATTCTCTTATATGCGCTATCCTATAATTAAAAAACTAGAGCGCTTAACCATTTGGATACATAGGTGTAACCAAATGATATACTATCTTTCGATGATAAGTTTTTCGATGGTGAAATAATGGAATGTAAGTGAAAAATAATCAGGAAGATGAGACCAAATTTATCCTTAAGCCGATTATGGATATCCTATGGGGATACAATACATTATGATATGTCATGGAGACTTAGCTATTCGGGCTTCATAATTCTATGTAGTTCGAGAGTGCAGCTCTAAACTTTTAGTGGAGTAGCATTAGAGTTGATAATTATGAAATGTATATCTAGGATATTGGTTTTCATAATTATCAGGAGCTTGAACTATATAGGTCCATCAGGTCCCCTTTGCTAGCTCATAATAAATCTTGTAACAATACAACATGCTTTTCTAATAAATTGGTGACTTATTTCAAATTATCAGATTGGCTGAAATTCGATAGGATTAGATAATTTATGTTTGTTTAATAGTTGAATTAATTTTGTGTAAATTAATTCAAGATAAACTTGTTGAATTATCAGGAATATTTATTTTCCTAGAGATTATCTAGATATGGTTATTTTGATTGGATAACTTCTTTATTGAATTATTTGAATTAAAATTGAAGCTTTATCTTAAGAATCTCAGGTGGGAAATAAAGATTCGCATGGATCATTTATCGTTAGTTTGGCAGGCTGATCTTTCAGTTTGGCCTGCTGTTGGAGTAAGTTTGGCAGGCCGATCTGTTAGTTCGGCCTATCGACAGAACGATAATCTGATTACGCGTTTTCATATGTTTTTATAAGATATTGATCTAGATTCGAATCTTCAAAGCCTTATCTAATAAGGACCAACTTGGGGATGAACCTCTATAAATTGGGAGTGAGACTCATATGTTATTTAGATCAGTTGAGGAATTAAGAGTGAGCACTCTAGTCTGTGAGTCTTTGGAACTCCTTAAGAGCTATTGCTCACAAATCACGAACCTTAGTTTTGGGTTTCCTTAATTGGTTGGAAGGAAAGTCACTGGGAAGCGCTATACGTTATACGCCCACATGCACTCCGATCGTGGATAAAGAATAGCAAAGAAGACTAATTGGTTAAGGCTCTTTAGAAATGCCTTTCTCTACATAGATTGCAAGAGCTTTTTAGCAAACAAAGTTAGTAAGATCTAATTAATTTATACATATAGCATGTCAAGCTTGTGTTTTGGAAAATACTTTGATTCAAAATTTTAAAATTTCTACTACGTATTACTTTTCCAACAACGTTTGGTAGTACAGGCGATAGAGGAAATGACAAAGGCCATAATAGACAAAGCCCATAAGTCTCGATTTGCTATTCATTCGGGAAGAACAAAAATATATCGCGATTTAAAGAGACAATATTGGTAGAGAGGTATGAGAAAGGATGTCCTAGAGTACGTTGCCAAGCGTGTGACTTGTCTTTAGGTGAAAGTTGAGCATTAGAGGCCCGCTGCATAACTTCAACTGCTTCCCCTTCCAAGGTGGAAGTGGGATTATGTTACGATGGATTTCCTCACCGATTTACCAAAAACGGATCAGAAGCACGATGAAATCAGCACATTTCATACCTTTTAGATCGATGTGTTCTAAGAGAGTTCTTGGAGAGTTATATCTGGAAAATATGGTCAGACTACATGGAGTTCTATTGTCCATCACTTTCGATAGGGATACCTGATTGAACGCCAAATATTGGAGAAGTTTCTAGGAAGCCTTAGGCACGGATTTGAATTTAAGCACCGCTTTTCATCCTCAAATCGATGGGCAGTCTGAGCGAGTAATTCAGATCTTTAAGGATATGTTGCATGCTTGTGTATTAGATTTTGGTGGAAATTGGAAAAGGTACTTATATCTAGCAGAATTCGTGTACAACAATAGTTACCAAGCAAGTATCGGAATGGCACCGTTAGAGGCACTCTATGGAAGACTATGTCGTTTGCCAGTGTGTTGGTCAGAACCTGGAGGATAGGATCATTATCGGACCTAATGAGATTCGTGAGAGCAATGGATGGTCGTTGTGATTTGTAAAAGATTAAAAGTTGCTCAAAGCCGGCAAAAGAGTTATGCTGATAATAGACATCAACCTTTGGAATTTGATGTGGGTGACTTTGTTTTTTTTGAAGGTTTCACCGCAAAGGGAAATTTTGTGTTTCGATGCAAGTGGGAAACTTGCATCGAGGTATGTTGGACCATTCGAGATTACCCATCATGTTAGTGTGGTTGCTTATCGACTTAACCTTCCACCCGAGCTCTCTCATGTCCACAATGTGTTCCATGTGTCGATGCTTCAAAAATGCCTGCTGAGTCAAGCAAAGTTATTTCATTTCATGATGTACCGATACAGGAAGAGACGACCGACGAAGAGGTACTGGTCTAGATCATTGATCGAAAGATCATAAGTTTGCAACGTCGTGACATACCACTGGTGAAAGTTGTGTGACAGTACCACAGAGTTGATGAGGCAACCTGGGTATTAGAATCGACAATGCGAGTATTGTACCCACATTTATTTTGTTTTTGAGATGATTTCTAATTTCAAGGTTGAAATTCTTTTTAGGGGTGGAGAGCTGTAATGTTTTGAAATTAATTAAAGTATAATTAGTTTGTAAAATGATGAATTAGTGTGCCTTATTGTACTTTGACTTAATCTAATTATTTGTAGCATTTTCTAATTAATTTCACTATTAATTATTTCTATTAGCTATCTTAAATTTTGGAACAAAATAATTTATGAAATTTCCAACAAGACCCTCTTTGAAACCATGTGCTGAACATAGTTTTTTTAGCTTAAAACCACTAAGCCCTTCCTTCCATTTAACTCCCCTCTCTCTTTCTTGTCTCTCTCTTTGACCATTTCTCTCTCTCTTTCTCTCGGTGCTCTCCTTCTCCCTCCTCTCTTTTGATTTCAACCACCAACGGAGGCCAAAAAGGATGAACATTTGAAGCCCCAAGCAATAACATCCTGAAATTTAATTAATGGATTAGTATGTAGTTGATGGATTAGTGTGCAAATTTGTAAATTTAAAAGTGTATCAACTCATTTTGGTATTTTTCAAATCTATCTCATTTTTACACCTTCTTAGTTTTCTTAAATTTTAAAGTGTGTCAAAAACTACCATGAGTATATTTTAGCAATTCTTAACATTTTTTAAACAAGTTTGATAATTTCTATTCAAAGTATTTTGTTTAACTCTTATTTTTATTTAAACTCTTGCTCTTCCTCCCTTCATTTTCACTCTCATTCCCGTAGCTCCCTCTCTCCCTCACACTCTCTTCATTCCCGCACCCCTCTCCCTACTTTCTCTACAAAAATCACAATCCCGTGCCTCATACCCGATGATTTGGAGCCAAAAACATGTTTAATCCATCAAATTTCTCTTCAAAAATGACCATAAAAAGGTTAGCCCTCTTTCTTTAAAAATTTGTTTTGGAGTTTTGTTTGAATCCATTGTGCATACTTCAATCCTGAGTTTTATGAGTTTGAATTGTTAGACATGTATGCCCTAAGAAGTAAAAATGTAATAAGTTTTTGGAGACATTTTTATCAATAATGAATTTATTTATTGTTTATATACCAAATCTTGTCCTCTTTACATTCATATTTGTTAAATGTATGTTAAGCAAATAATAGTCTGAGACTGTCGCTCTAAACCTTTAAGAATTTGGCATATGATGGACAGATTTTGTAGAAGACACGATTCTTAAGGTGATGGTCTAAATCGTAAGATCCGCAATCGAGGAAATAAAGTTGGGTGCTTTATTCATGTAAAGATTGTTATGTTGTCTATATCCCTTTTGGGAGATGGTTTGTCTTGACCATCAGAGGTGGACTCCATGAATAGAAACATTGGCACGTTGTCATAGGTGACGATGTGTTGGATTGGGACATAAAGTGAATTGATTTGGGTTAATAATTCTGTCTCAGCAAATTGATTCACTTTAGACAATCATTTGTATTGTATCTTAATCTGGAGATGAATAATGGGCTCGTTGTCTTGACTTGTGTCTTTTGATGTATCAAAGGGTGACACCCACATTTTAATAGTGGTATGCATGCCGGTACGTTAGAGGCATGACTCTTGATAGTGTAGACCTGTTATTCATAGATATGGAATCCATAGCTCCTCTTTAGGAGTAGTGATATCCTCTTATATGCGTTATCTTGTAATTGGAAAACTGGAGCGCTCAACTATTTGGATACATTGGTGTAACCAAATGGTATACTGTCTTTGGATGATAAGTTTTCCGATGGTGAGATAATGGAACGTAAGATAAAAATAATCGGGAAGGTAAGATAGAACTGTCCTTAAGCCGATTATGGATAATCCTATGGGGATACGATATCTTATGATATGTCATGAAAACTTAGCTATACGGGCTTCGTAATTCTATGTAGTTCAAGAGTGCAGTTCCAAGCTTTTAGTGGAGTAGCGTTGGAGTTGATAATTATGAAATGTATATATAGGATATTGGGTTTTGTAATTATCGGGAGCTTGAACTATATAGGTCCATTTGGTCCCCTTTGTTAGCTCACAACATCCTGTAACGATACGACGTGCTTTTTTAATAATTGATGACTTATGTCGAATTTATTAGATTGGTTGAAATTTGGAAGAATCAAATAATTCATGTCTGTTTATCGGTTAAATTAATTTCGTGATAAAATTAATTCAAGATAAACTTGTTAAATTCTTGGGATTGGATAATTCTTGTCTGTTTATTGGTTGATTTAATTTTTGAATAAATTAAATCAAGATAAATTTGTAGAATTATTTGGAATTCATTTATTTTCCTAGAGATTTTCTAGATAAAGGTGTTTTAATTAGATAACTTCTCTATTGGGTTATTTGAATTAAAACTAAGACTTTATCCTATAGAATCTCGAGTGGAAAATAAAAGATTCGCTGAGATTTTTTTGATAGTTTGACATGTCGATGGGGCAAGTTCGGCCTGCCGATTAGGCAAATCTGCCAGTCGATGCGTGGAAAAAAAAGATCACGTGTTTTCATGCAGATTTTATCAGATATTAATCCAAATTTGATTCTGATTCGAATTTTTGAGACCTAATCTGATAAGGACTGACCCTAAACCCAACCTCTATAAATAAGGAGTAAGTCTCATGTGTTATTCAGATCAATTGAGAGATTCAGAGTGATACTTTGTTGGTGAGAATATGAAACTCCCTGAGAGCTCTTGTTCACAAATCACGAATACTAGCTTTGGGTTCACTCAATTGGTTGGAAGGAGAGTCACCTGGTGGAAGAGCTGTACGTGTGAGCCCACACTCACTCCGATCATGGATAGAGAATAGCAAAGAAGACTAGTTGGTTGAGGCTCTTCTAGAATGTTACTTCTCTTCACAGATTATGGGAGTTCTTCGGCATTAAAGGTTAGTAAGATCTGGTTAATTTATGCATATAGTATGTCAAACTTGTGTTTTGAAAAATACTCTGATATAAAATTTTTAAAATTCCACTGTATACTATTTTTCCAACATGAATAACACTTAATCTGAGTTTTTGGAGCCTAAATTATAACGAATCCGTGCTTGACTTGAACAAAAATGAGATTTAAAAGAGTTTTGCATTTTTTTCTAATTCTTGGAGTTTTTGAGCAAAAGTATAAAAAAATGATGAAAATGCATTTTATGAGTATGAGATTAAGTTTATAAGCCTCATATGATGTTTATAAATCATTGGGACATGTTTAATATGCATTAAAATGTGTTTAGAATGAGTTAGAGTTCGATTGAAGCTCGGGTGCTCGAGAATAGAACCACGGTATGTAATGTGCGATCGACCGCACAGCTCATTGAAAGTGTGCTGATCGCATCGTGGCGGTCAACCGTGATACGCTATGCGGGTCAATCACGCCTGAGTTCCTGTTGTCCCAAAACACATTTTTGAGTACATTTTTCCCAATTTCTAAATCAAAATAATTTTTAATATGCTTAAAACATGTTTAATTGTTACAAAAATAAATGAAACCTTATAATTTGAGATGGCACACTAAGATACCACGATGTAGCATAGTAACATGAAATAATCTAAGATTAGACATTGACATACCTGGTTCTTATCAAAGGTTGTTCGTGGTTCCGTAGAACTAACGTGTAGCGGACTGAGACTATAGTGAATATATTATCGTGCTAGATTACGAGGGCGGACTTTAACCCCTACTTTCCTTGGTAGCCATGATTCTAAAGAGCTTTGGCCATGACGTTGTTTCCTGCAAATGTTCTCTAGGTATGATTTTGACATGCTTGTTCAAGCATATGTGAAAACTGTGAAATGATATTAATGAATAGTGAATAGAGTGATGAATGTAAATAGTGCTGAATGAGTGGGAAACATCATTCGGAATGATAGACTAGGGCATGATGCCATGATTCAGAGATCGAGTTGTGTCGAGAGCGACCTTGGGGGCAGGTCTTGAGACCCAACTGGGCCACTACAATGGAATGATATTGGTTTTGCATAATGAATAATAATAAATATTAATAAATGATTATTAGACCGAAATGATAATCCGGATCGATATGAATAAATCATTATTAGACCGAAATGGTAATCTAGAACGATATGAACAAATGATTATTGGATAGGATTGGTAATCTGGAATGATATGTATACGCGCAATGGATCTATCTACTATCCTTTATAGTTTATCTTGTATGGACTTCATTAATTTAAATTAATGTTATCAAGATTAAGTCCTACTGAACCTTTTGCTCATAATTTTGTGCTTTAAAATTTCCCCTTCTAGGTAGTCTGCAGTATGTTACCGACTAGGATATGGCTGATTATGCGGATGGGCGAGGAAGCTTGTCTTTAGCTACTTGTTCATTCGATTAAGGCATGTGGTATGTAAATATCATTTATTCTCCATTGGACTGTGTAACACCCAGAAAATTTAATTATGCGTAAATGGTGATTAGATGGTGAATTAGTATGCTTAAACGAAAACTTGAGCTTAATTAAAGTATTTTATGGTATTTTAAATTTATTCCATCATTTATTATTTTCATGTGTTATTTTGAATTATGAAACAAAACAATTTGTCAAATGCCCGATGTGTCCTGATTGCAAGAAACCATGTGCTGGGGGCACGGTGTTGTTTCCCCGTCCCTCTATTTAGCCACTCTCATCCTTACTCTCACTTACTCTCTCTCAGCCACTCTCTCTCTCTCTTCACTCCCTCTCTCCCATGCTACCCCTCTCTCCCTTCCTCCTCTATGATTTTTGATTTTGAAATTTTGAGCTTGGGGCTTGATTCTCAGCTAGATTGGGAGGCGATGAACACAAATTCAGACTCCACAAACATGATTTTGAGCATTGATTCGAGGTTTGTTTTCTTAAATTTCAAAACTTTTAAATTTTGTCCCAAATCTTTTAATCTCCTTAAAATGTTGTGATTTCTTGAGCTTAGGAAACTCCTAATCTAGGTTGGTAGGACTTGAATCATTCAAAATTTAGGCATAATTTCATGAAATTCGAGTTGAATCAAGTTTTCCACTTTTTCCCTCACTTTTGGATTTTCTTGAAATTCCTATGGAAAGCTTGTTTAAATGTGTTTAAATGTGTCCTACTATGTTTGTTTATCATCTATGATCACTATATTTGCTCTGGGACTTGCAAAAAACAGGTTTTGATTTGATTTTGAGCTTAGGGAGGCTGAGAATCAAAGCCTCAAACCTCCCATGATTTTCCAGTTTGGTAGGCTGGATTCATAGGTTCAGCAGGCCGGATTCATCTGGTTGGCAGGCCGAACCTAGGAAAGTTCGACAGGCTGGTCCTGGTTGACCGACAAGTCAGACTATGGTGTTCGGCAGGCTAGACCAGGGGTTCCGGTAGGCCGACCAAACCTCGTGAAAAATGGCCTTTTTCGTCTTTTTTTTACTGTTTTAAGCCTAGATCAAGTTTTTGACCTTTTTTAAAATGATTTTGTGAGTGCTAAAAGCGTACTAAAACACCATGAGATAGCTTAGGGATGTAGGATACCTTAAGCTAGGAATTGATAAACGTAGTTTCTATTAAGGTTGTTCATGGTTCTGTGGAGCTAACGTATAGTGGATCGGGACCGTGGTGTTGGACATTGGTACGGATATTGAGATAGGACTTCTATCCCTTCTTCTTGGTAGCCATGTTTTGAAAAGAAGTTTGATCACAAAACCTTTTTTTGATTTTCAAGAAAGGAAGTTTATTACTTATTTTCATTATTGGTTAAATAATGGATGATAATAATGAATGTAATGAGAGCTTTCGGTAAAATGAAACATAATGATGTGATGACACTGGACGTGTCGGTTGGTACCATCTGGAATAATAAAATAGAGCATGATGCCATGTACAGAGGTCAGGTTGTGGGAAACGCGACCTTGGAGGCAGGTCCCAAAACCCAGCTGGGCCACTCTAGTGGTGATTCATTTGGCTTTGCCTATAACCTAATAATGAGTTTGTCTATGAATGAGTAAAGGATAAATCCTGTGTGCACAAATTTAATAAGTTCTAATTCATTATTTGTTTCATCTAATTGCCCCATGTTATAGCATTTGATTAAATATGATATACATGTGTTTAAATTAAATGTTTTATTTATGTTTACTCCTACTGAGCCTTTCGCTCACATTTTCTTGTTTTAAAATCCCCCCACCCCCCCCACTAGGTGGAGTTCATCTTAGGGAGGCTGAAGAACCAAGAAGGAAATTGCAGGATTAGAACATTATCTTTTAGGGTACTTATAATAAGGCATGCAATGTTTTATATTTACTTCTATCTCCTTGGACTGTGGTTATGTATTTAATATTGCTAGTACTATGTGTGCACACTAAAGTGGGTTCGGTGGGACCCAATGGGGTTTGTCTATTTAATGTTTTCTTTCTATTTATTTCTTTTAGGATTTCTAATAATTTTACATTTTCTTTTAAAATCAATTATTATTATCTTTTTAGGGCGATTCTCATTAAATTTAATTAATTTAATTTAATTTATAAGCCACATCACCCCTCAGATTTTGGGGCATGACAGATTGGTATCAAAGCCCTACGTTTATGAACCTTGGGGATTGTGCACACATATGTACGACAATGAGAAACCACTAACAGTCCAATTTTGTTTTCAGAATTGAGGGAAATGGCACCAAGACGTCGTCTAGCTGCTGCAGATGCAAATTCTACAGATGAGGAAGGTCTGATGGGAGCCATGTTTGTCGCTTTTCGGCAAATGGCAGCGAGGGCTAGGCCTAAGGATTCAGAGGTGAGTCGCCAGCATACGTACTTTAAAGAGTTCTATCGCACATCTATTCTTACTTTTGATGGGAGCGGAGACCCGAAGATTACTGAATACTGGCTGGATTCTATAGTGAAGCACTTGGATACCCTCGGAGTACCGATGGAGTTCCGCGTCGATTTTGTAGCTTATAAGTTGGAAGGCAGCGTCAATACATGATGGAAACAAGCTAAGCGTTTGGAAAACACTGGGAACATTGGTTGGGACAGATTTGAGGAGTTGTTTTATACGCTTTACTTTCTGTTAGGATACAGGGATCAGAAGGTTACTGAGTTTTATCAGTTAGAGTAGGGCGATATGACGGTTTGGGAATATGAGGCTAAGTTTAATGAGTTGGCTAAGTTCACTCCATCCGCTGTGGCTTCTGAGCAGGAGAAATGTATCAAGTTCTAGGACAGGCTTAAGGCATCTATCTGATGGCAAGTGGTGGCCTTGCGACTCTAGAATTTTGGTGAGTTGGTGTCATAAGCTATTTCTGTGGAAAGTGAACATACTCTTTATAGTGAGAATCAGCAAGAACGTTAGGAGGGCGCTAGAGGAGTAATCGAAGAAATAGTGGTAGCCGTCAAGCCCAGGTGAAAAACCAACAAGGAGATGCCAGCAATGGGAGTGGTAGTTCGTTAGGCAGCAGGCGTAGTAACCCTTATAGTTTCATTGTCATTATTGCCAGTAGCCAGGACATATTAAGAGGAATTGCCGAATCAGGAATGCTCGATAGGGATTCCAAGCTGGAGAGGGTGCGAGTAGTCAGTTTCAGGGTCAGTCTTCAGTTTCTTCGTAGTAACCTCCTTAACTGCCTTTTTATCAGTCCGTACCTCAGTAGATGCAGTACCCGATGCAAGGACATCAGTAACAGGTTGTCCAGCGAAACACTCCATAGTATCGAGCACCAAGTACAGTCAGTGTGAAGTCATCTCCACCGTAGCAGTATCGACCAACAAATCTGAGACCCAATAACGCCAACAAAGGAAAAAGGAAGTCTCCAATTCAGATTCACACCATGACATCAGGGAGCACGGACACTCAAGCTAGCCATGCTGTAGTTGGTGGTATGATTTTAGTTCTTAGTCCTTAGCTCACGCTCTATTTGATATCGATGCCATTCATTCCCTCATCTTGAGTTCTTTTGTACATGCCTTGGGTTTAGAAATAGAGGAATTTAATAAGCCCTTGATAATTTCTTCACCTTTAGGGCGGTTGTGTGTAAACTATACATGTAAATCCTACAAGATAGTGATTGGGGGTGAGATTTTGAGGAGTGATTTGATTGTAATCCCCATGAGATCCTACGATGTAATCTTGGGAATGGACTGGTTGTCTAGATATAATGCTTTAGTTGACTGTCAACTTAGAAAAGTAACCCTAGTGTCTGATAGGGGGACAATGATCACTTAATGATCAGGTGATGAGTGAGCAACCCATGAAACCATGTCTTAGAGGACGAAGGAATTTGGCTTGTTATGCACTTCTCCTGAATCTTGAAGAAGAGTCTAGTGCAATAAGGGAGGATATAGCGATACCAGTGGTTGATGAATTCAGTGATGTCTTCCTCGATGAGTTGCCCGGATTGCCGCCGCATCAAGAAATTGAGTTCGGTATTGAGTTGTTTTCTAGGACTGCTCCGATCTCTATAGCACTGGATCGAATGGCGCCAGCAGAAATGAAAGAACTTAGGGCACAACTTTAGGAATTAGCAGATAAGGGATATATTCGGAATGGTATGTCACCATGGGGTGCACCAGTTTTGTTTGCTAAGAAACATGACGGTACTCTCCGGTTGTGTATTGATTATCGACAGTTAAACAGGGTCACCATGAAGAATAAGTATCCGCTACCCAGGATCGACGAGCTGTTTGACCAGTTAGGAGTTCTCGATATTTCTCGAAGATTGACTTGCGATCTGGATATCACCAGCTCAGGATTAGGGAGGAGGATATTCCTAAGACTACCTTCAGGACTTGGTATGGGCACTTTGAGTTTTTGGTTATGCCATTTGATTGACGAATGCTCCAACAGCTTTCATGGACTTGATGAATAGGATTTTCAGGCCTTATTTGGACCAGTTTGTGATTGTATTTATTGATGACATATTGATTTATTCCAAGACCTAGGAGGAGCATGAGCAGCACCTTAAGATCGTGCTTCAGGCTCTGCAAGAACACTAGTTATATGCCAAGAAGGAAAAGTTTGAATTTTGGTTAACCGAGGTTAAGTTTTTGGGACACATCATCTTCGAGCGGGGTATTTCTGTAGATCCGTCTAAGTTTAAGGCGATAGTATAGTGGGAACGACTGAGGAACATGGCTGAAATTCGTAGCTTCTTAGGACTTGCTGGGTATTACAGGAAGTTCGTGAAGGATTTTTCTAAGATAGCGGCTCCATTGACAAGGTTGATCCAGAAAAATGTTAGGTTTGAATGGGATGAGGACAGTGAATATGCTTTCCAAGAGTTAAAGGATCGGTTGACTACAGCTCCTGTATTGATTATTCCGAGCAGTGATGAGCCTTATGAGGTCTACATCGATGCATCGGGACGAGGACTCGGGTGTGTGTTGATGCAGTATGGACGAGTTGTAGCTTACGGGTCGCGGTAGTTAAGGTCTCATGGGCAAAACTATCCCACTCACGATTTAGAGCTCACAACAGTGATTTATGCTTTGAAGATTTGGAGATCCTACTTGCATGGGGCAACTTTTCAGGTCTTCTCGGACCATAAGAGCTTGAGGTATTTGTTTACGCAGAGGGATTTGAATCTGAGACAACGGAGATGGGTGGAATACATGAAAAATTATGATTTCACATTGCAGTATCATCCAGGTAAGGCCAACGTTGTCGCTGATGCGCTCAGTAGGAAGACTTTGGGATCTCTCGCATGTTTAACACTCAAGGATTGGAGGAGAGATGCGACAGTGAGTGAGTATGGGTTGCAGTACTATGACGGTAGCAATCATGTTTCAATATACCATATGGAATCGACACCAGCTCTCATTCAGATGATAAAGTAGAATCAATGGCGGGACCAACACCTTCAGGGAATATGGACACGGATTTGAAATGGAGAACAGTTCAAGGAATGGAGGATTCATATAGATGGGTCGCTATACTTCAGGGAATGCCTAGCAGTGCCAGCGATCGAGAATGTGACGAAAGCTGTGATGGACGAAGCTCATACGTCTCAGTTTGCCATTCATCCTGGGAGCACAAAGATGTATCACGATTTAATGAGGCAGTATTGGTGGAGAGGCATGAAGAGGGATGTCCAAGAGTATGTGGCTAAGTGCGTGACTTGTCTTCAGGTGAAGTCTGAGCATCAAAAGCCCGCTGGTCAGCTTCAGCTGCTTCCTATTCTAGGGTGGAAATGAGAGTATATCATGATGGATTTCCTCACCGGATTGCCGAGGACAGAGCAAAGTCATGACACGATTTGGGTTATCGTTGATAGGTTGACGAAATCAGAGTACTTTATTTCTTTTAGATCGACGTGTTCAAGATGTGTTTTGGGAGAGCTATATTTATAGAATATAATGAGGTTACACGAGGTTCCCAAGTCTATTACTTCTGATAGAGACACTCAATTTAATGTTAGGTATTGGAGGAGTTTTCAGGAGGCTTTGGGGACAAACTTGAATTTCAGCATGACCTTTCATCCTCAGACCGACGAGCAGTCTGAGCAGGTTATTTTGATCCTTGAGGATATGCTACGTGCATGCGTCTTAGATTTCGACAGAAATTGGAAGAAATATTTGCATCTAGTAGAGTTCGCGTATAATAATAGTTATCAGGCGAGCATCGAGATGGCACCATTTGAAGCACTTTATGGGTGGCCATGTTGTTCGCTAGTATATTGGGCAAAACTAAAAGATAGAGTCATTCTTGGACCCGATGAGATTCATGATAGCAACAAGAAAGTCACCGTGATCCGTGATCGGTTGATGGCTACCCAGAGTAGGTAGAAGACCTACGCAGATAGGAGACATCAGCCTTTAGAGTTCGAGGTAGGGGATTTTGTTCTTCTGAAAGTTTCACCGTGCAAAGGCATAGCATGTTTCGGTGTAAGGGGGAAACTTGCACTGAGGTATATCGGACCATTTGAGATTACTCACCGCATAGGTGTGGTCGCTTATCGCCTTGATCTCCCTCCTGAGCTTTCTTATGTTCATGATGTGTTTCATGTATCGATGCTTCGAAAATGTTCGCCCAAACCAGGCAAGATTATTCCATTTCTAGATGTACAGGTTCAGGAAGACACGACTTATGAGGAGGTGCCAGTTCAAATTATCGATTGCAAAGTGATAAGCTTGCGACGTCGTGAGATACCCCTAGTGAAAGTCGTGTGGCAGCATTACGGAGCTGATGAAGCGACTTGGGAATTAGAGTCAACTATGAGAGAGTTGTACCCTCATTTGTTCTGTTTTTAATTCGACTTTTAATTTCGAGGGCTAAATTTTCTTTAGAGGCGGAGAGTTGTAACGCCCAGAAAATTAATTATGCGTAAATGGTGATCAGATGGTGAATTAGTATGCTTTAATGAAAACTTGAGCTTAATTAAAGTATTTTATGGTATTTTAAATTTATTCCATGATTTATTATTTTCATGTGTTATTTTGAATTATGAAACAAAACAATTTTTCAAATACCCAATGTGTCCCGATTGCAAGAAACCATGTGCTGGGGGCACAGTGTTGTTTCCCCGTCCCTCTATTTAACCACTCTCACCCTCACTCTCACTCACTCTCTCTCTCTCTTCACTCCCTCTCTCCCACGCTACCCCCTCTCCCTTCCTCCTCTTTGATTTTTGATTTTGAAACTTTGAGCTTTGGGCTTGATTCTCAGCTAGATTGGGAGGCGAAGAACACAAATTCGGACTCCACAAATGTGATTTTGAGCTTTGATTCTAGGTTTGTTTCCTTAAATTTTAAACTTTTAAATTTTGTCCCAAATCTTTTCATCTCCTTAAAATGTTGTCATTTGAGTTTCTTGAGCTTAGGAAACTCCTAATCTAGGTTGGTAGGACTTGAATCATTCAAAATTTAGGCATAATTTCATGAAATTAGAGTTGAATCAAGTTTTTCCCTTTTTCCCTCATTTTTAGATTTTCTTGAAATTCCTATGGAAATCTTGTTTAAATGTGTTTAAATGTGTCCTCCTATGTTTGTTTGTCATCTATGATCACTATATTTGCTCTAGGACTTGGAAAAAATAGGTTTTGATTTGATTCTGAGCTTGGGGAGGCCGAGAATCGAAGCCTCGGACCTCTCATGATTTTCTAGTTCGGCAGGCTAAACTCGGTGTTCGGCAGGCTAGATTCATAGGTTCGGCAGGCTGGATTCATCTGGTCGGCAGGCTGAACCTGGGAAAGTTCGATAGGCCGGTCCTGGTTGGCTGGCAGGCCAGACTATGGAGTTCGGCAGGCCAGACCAGGGGTTCCGATAGGCTAACCGAACCTCGTGAAAAATGGCCTTTTTTGCCCCTTTTTACTGTTTTAAGCCTAGATCAAGTTTTCAACCTCTTAAAATGATTTTGTGAGTGCTAAAAGCATACTAAAACACCATGAGATAGCTTAGGGATGTAGGATACCTTAAGCTAGGAATTGATAAACTTAGTTTCTATTTAAGGTTGTTCATGGTTTCGTGGAGCTAACGTATAGCGGATCGGGACCGCGATGTTGGACATTGATACGGATATCGAGGAAAGACTTTTATCCCTTCTCCTTGGTAGCCATGTTTTGAAAAGAAGTTTGATCACAAAACCTTTTTATGATTTTCAAGAAATGAAGTTTATTACTTATTTTCATTATTGGTTAAATAATGGATGATAATAATGAATGTAATGAGAACATTCGGTAAAATGAAACATGATGATGTGATGACACCAGACGTGTTAGTTGGTACCGTCTGGAATGATAAAATAAAGCATGATGCCATGTACAGAGATCAGGTCGTGGGAAGCGCGACCTTAGGGGCAGGTCCCAAAACCCAGCTGGACCACTCCGGTGGTGATTCATTTGGCTTTGCCTATAACCTAATAATGAGTTTGTCTATGGATGAGTAAAGGATAAATCCTGTGTGAACAAATTTAATAAGTTCTAATTCATTATTTGTTTCATCTAATTGCCCCATGTTATATCATTTGATTAAATATGTTGTATGTGTGTTTAAATTAAATGTTTTATTTAAGTTTTAGTCATACTGAGCCTTTTGCTCACATTTTCTTGTTTTGAAATCCCCCCCCCCCAACTAGGTGGAGTTCAACTTAGGGAGGCTGAAGAACCAGGAAGGAAATTGCAGGATTAGAACATTATCTTTTAGGGTACTTATAATAAGGCATGTAATGTTTTACATTTACTTCTATCTCCTTGGACTGTGGTTATGTATTTAGTATTGTTAGTATTATGTGTACACACTAAAGTGGGTTCGGTGGGATCCAATGGGGTTTGTCTATTTAGTGTTTCCTTTCTATTTATTTCTTTTAGGATTTCTAATAATTTTACATTTTCTTTTAAATCAGTTATTATTATCATTTTAGGGCGATTCTCATTAAATTTAATTTATTTAATTTAATTAATCCACCACCTCACCCCTCGGATTTCGGGGCATGACAGACTGTGAGTTGTATTTATTTTTATGGCAACATTATGTGTGTGAACAACATGGGCTTGGTATGCCCAACTCACACTCGTTAGTTTTATATTTTTCTTAGTTTGGTATAGTGCTAGGAATTTCATAGCATTTTATCAAGACTTAGCAATGGCATTGTCTCAAAAAAAAGTTTTGAAAACCTACCATTTATTCTTAAATAATCTTAATAAATAGTAGGTGGATTTAGTTAATATTATTTTATTAATTTAGTTAAACCATCACGTCACTACCCGTGTTTGGGTATGTGACACAAGCCCACTCAAGTCAGCTTAAATTTCTTCCTTGTGGTTTGCTCTCTCTTTTTGAAATTTCGAAGTTTTATTTTCAAAAATTTCAATTTTCCTTGAATGTTGAAATTCAAACTTCCTTGAGCTTAAATAGTGTTCAATTCGAGTGTAGAACGTGCTTTACCATGAATCTAAACTTAATTTGAGCTACAATCAACTTAACCAAGTTTTTACATTTTTCTTTGATTTTCAAATAAATGATGAAATTGAGTTTAAATTTTGGGATTTTGTTCTAAATAGGTTTAGGATTGTTTTCTAGTGTTTTTTGCATGATTCTAGGTTGAAATTGGCCAAAAATAGGTTGAATTGAGCTTGGAAAGCTCAGGGAGGCCGAGGCTCAAAATCTGAAATTTTTTAGATTTCTATAGATTGGCAGGCAGAACTTGAGCTTCGGCAGGCTGGATTCATAAGTTT